>MU826849.1:695937-814920 GCA_029204205.1 Desmophyllum pertusum
CGGAATACTCGTGGCAAGCGGAAAGTCGTCGACCAAAAAAATCTATCGACGCAATTGTCGGAAGCGCGTAAATCTCGAAATACAGGCTAAACAATTTTAACTTATAATAAGAAATTATCAACTAAATTTTACACCCCGTACGAAAATCAATCACACGCAGTCAACTTAGGAAAAGTTGGCAGGTATATTATTGTGACAAAACGTTCTGAAAAAGTAGTGGCACTTAAGTTCTCCAAAAATGTCCCAAGTGTTTCATGGAAACGAGAGCAAAATATACCTTTTAAAACTATCAATACTTAGTAGAATAGTATTTTATCGTCTTAATATTTTATATGTATGTAATAAGTATTATAATTTTATTTATATATTTCACGCGCAGTTTGCATTTTAACAAGCTTATTTTAGCTCCTAGGTGATACATGTTTAAATAAAGGATTGATTGATTGATCAAAATAAACACTTCAGGTGGTACCTCTTGTCCAGTTCACCAAAATAACATATTTAAACTATTTAAGCCAATTTTAATTATTATAGCGGCCTTAAGAAAATACAAAAATAGCATTCCAGAAAATAATCATACATGTCTGTTTTCTCCTAAGAAAATATATTTCAGTTAATAAATTGAATATTAAATAGTCTTTTTCTGTTTTCAGATCTTGAATAAAATGGTAAGTGTAATTTAGTTCAAATCTATATCTTAGGAAATCACTGGTGGACTTGTCCATTTTATGGAATTTGCAATAAATAAATTCATATTAATTTTGTGGAAAGAAATGATGGTATAGTTTAAGCTTGGTAGAAATATGAGAATAACTGATAGATGTTAATCAGACAGTGAGACAAGCTTATGCGGAAAGTTATTTTTCGAGTTTTCTCAATAGGAGTCTATGACCTTCCTGTAGCTCAGTGATAGAGCATCTGACCAGTGTGCGTAAGGTCAATAGGTTCAACTCCTGTTGGGAGAACTTTTTCTGAATAGCTGTGTCACTGACTGATTTTCAAACATGTTTCTCAAATTCATATATGTTAAAATGTTATATTGACCCACTTTGCCATTATTGTTTTGCCATTGTGCAATAACAGCCCTCAGCCATGCAGGCCAGGATCTGGCAGGGGTGGGGGTACTCTCGGGTATGTTTTGGGTGGGTATGTGCCACCCAAGTCTCCAAATTTGGAACCCGTTTTAGAAAGAATTTGCATTCAAAATATTTTGTGGGAGTATCCCCCTCCCCCCTTGGGCCAGGATCCAGATCTTAAAACCAAAATTATCAAAGAAAACATTCTTTTGTACTCTCTGTTCCTACATAACTGCGTCTTTTTTTATTTAAATTTGTCACTTTCTTTTTAGTCACCTACATCCTTGAAAGATAACATTAAAAACAGAAGCAAGAAGGAGCTAACTTAAGCCTTGGAGACTGTTTGAAGATGGAATACAGATTAACCCAGAGATGTATGGTAAGCATAATCACTGATCAATATCTAAATTCTCCTTACGATATCAATACATTTTCAAGCAGATGGGTGATGGGAATAAATATAATCATCACCTAGGGGTTAATAGCTCTATCTAGCCTGCTACCACAAAACATTTTAGATCCAACACGTAACACTTAAATAATTATAAGAAACATATAGAAAAATGGCAGAGCATTTTCATAGCCTTGCATAACCAAGTACAGGATAATATTTTTTAAAAAAAAAACCAAAAAAGTTAACAAGGGGGGGGGGGGGGGGGGGGGGGGGGGGAAAAAAAAAAAATTTTTAAAAACAATAAAAAAAAAAAAAAAAAAAATTTGTTTTTTTTTTTTTTGGAGACACTATTCAGGCAATTACTAGCCCAAAGCTTTCTCTGAAGTCGCTCTTTACCGTACATTCAGGCTATGTTAAAGCAAAAGAAGCTGACCATTTCTATTTCATTTGTAACCGTCCACATTGTGAAGCTACATGTACAAGTGGATGGATGGAAACTTTATTTATCCAGGGTGGCCCCAAGTCACAAGAATTCCTGTCACCCCCCTTTTTTGCATTGATTTGTATATAATTAATAATTAAAAGTTCTACTCACACAGAGGATCAGGTAGATTATTATACATGTATGTACATACAAACTTATATTCTCTTAAAAACAAATAAATTATATTATTTGTCAGACATGTAGTCATAAACAACATGACAACATTGGATATTTAGAAAATAATTGTGCTGTTATTTTGCAGGAGGATAATGATTTTTATGAAGGAATAAGAGCTGGTAAGAATTGTTTTTAAAAATGTACTTTGAATTCGTTAAATTTATGACATGATCCAAGTTGTTCTGTTGGGAACACATAATCTCAGAGTTGATCAAGCCTGTAGTAGGGAGTATGGGAAGTAACATGCTGTATCGGCAAACATGAAATCAACAATGTTTTGTGTAGTCAACTCTCGCCTTGTGGACACTCCGTTATTAATAATAATAATTTATTACGGACACCCACAATTACAGACAAATTCCAGCCCCCTGATGAAAGCTATAGAGGTTTGACTGAAAATAACTCCCGCTATTACATTATAGCTGTTATTACAGTTGAGTCTGCAGTCAAATATTCTTTTCTTTCCAAAGTATGCAAACGAGGCTAACAGGTCAATACAATGCCAGACTGACCCATTCGCCTCGTTTGAATGGCAAACCGCTGCCATATGTAATAACAGCTATTACGCACACTTTCGTGGTACCAAACATAACAATATTATTGTTTTGACACTCGATAAAGAGAACACGTTGAACTTCTCATAGTAACATATTTTGTGTATTAACTGCAGTCTATTGTGTCAACTTGAATAAAAAAAACACCGTTCAAAGACTTCCAGAATGTTTCTTTGGCATTGATTTCTTGGTACAGGACTTTGCTTTTTCACTTTGCTTGCTCCTTTTCCTTCCAGACTCTGATTATTTAAACCACTTTTTCCCACACCCTCGCATATTGACTCTCACTATTACGGACTCCAAACTACGTCCGAGGGTGTCACTATAACGAGAGTTGACTGAATTGGCCTTTCTGTTACTTATATCTATCTCAGTTCTTGAATCTTGTTGTTTGTTTCAGTGTTAGTGGACAAGGATAACAGCCCTAAGTGGAAGCCAAGTACTCTAGATGGCGTGTCGAAGGAAAAAGTGGATAGCTACTTTGAAACTCCAGAGACAGAGAGCTTGTTCTTTGACATAACATCAATCAACTGGGGTGAAAGACAAAGGTTTTGAATTATGTGTCCTGCAAAGATGGAACCATGTCAAGAAAGTATTGACTAATGGAGGCAGAGAAAAGGAATTTTACAGCAGAAACTTTAAAGATGATCTTGAACTGGAATTAATAGTGACAGACTTGGAATTGAAAGGAATTCAATAGAACTTCCATCCGATACCCAGGAGCAGTTAGTTGGGGATACGACGAAGTTAGCCTATGAGTAAGCTCTCTTGGCTACCCCCACCTCCAAGAGGTCTTGTTCACAGGCTAACTTTGTGCTCACTCAACTAACTGCCCCTGGGTCTCAGTGGATGTAGAACATCAACACTGTCTGTGGAGAAAAAGATCAATAATGTGGAGGAGTTGTACTTGGGTGGATCATTAGTGTTGAGGTGGTAATAAAATAATGTTTCTTTGATCTCTTTTGTGTAGTTTTGACATCAGGGTTGTGAAGTGAAAGGAAAGGGTGCCAGTGTAATGTCTGAATCCTTGCCACAATCTTGGTTTTTTTTTGCATTAAAATTTCCTATCAAATTTGTTCAAAATAAAACAAACTATTTCATGAACAGGCTTTTTTGGTGTTTAAAGGCTAACGCCCATTTTGAGGCTGCCAGTATACATTTTACTGCACATGCTCTATTAAATTCATGAATTGCACTCAAATGCAGCAAATGGAACACAAAACAAGGTTTGTTTTACCCAGCTCCAATTGCATGCATTGCAGTCAACTACCAAGTTTGTGGACTAGGACTACAGCTTCAAACTGCTTTTAAGAAAATGTTGTGCCTTCTGCAAAAACCTTATGGGCCGATTATTTAAACAAAGTCTACCAGGAAATTAGACCTGGTTTTAGGCTGAATTGAGTTCACACGGGACTCTCTTGCAATGACTAGGCAGACGCAACACTGTATTAGTACAAAGTGGATGAGTCACAATTCACATATACTATTATGAAGTCTATCTGACTAAATTGATCAAGACACAAGAACATTTCATTTTATTCTCACCCAGTACCCTACACTGTCTTTACACCACACCAACTAAAACTTTGTAAGAACAAATACATACTTAACACATTCCTAATAGATGTTGTTACATATTAAGTCACAGACTGCTTGCATTCCCATTCTCTTGAAATCCTTCACCAATGCTCAATGCAAAGATAGTGTTTATCAGAGATTATTCTCGTAAGTAAAAGGATTACAAGCAGTCTATATAACTAACCTCTGGGAGGCAACACATTTTTGTTTGCTGTTTGTCTCTATTGGTTATTTCCCCATACATATTCTCTGCAAAATTATAGAGCTTTTCAATTTTTCATGAAAACCTACTTCCACTCCATTTGTTGATAAAAGTTAAACCATTCTACTTTGATAACTACCAACATAAATATACATGAATGTATATGAAACAACTCTTACTGTGAACGGTGGGTCTAAGAATTAAAGTTGGCCTACAAACAAGGTGGCAGTTACTGCCATTATTCAAACCCTGGGAGTACCATCTGTTTACCAAAACAGGAATCTTAGCCCGCAAAAGGCTCATATGGGGCGTCGCACAAGAAAGTATAGCCTGCAGGAATCTAAACATATGCTGCAGGCTCTCCTGTTTGAGTTTTCCACGAGTGGCAAAGGCACAAGTTAGCTTTGCTCGCTATTGTTTTTCATTTCCCTACAGCATCTTGACAGACAGGGAAGCTATTTTGGGGATTGAAGCGAAATAACGGAATGAATACTGGCTAAAATTTGTAAAAGAATTATTAAAAATCGTCAGGGAATATTTATATCTTAATTAGTTTTTAATGCAGAGAAATGAATATCAACCAAAATAAATAATTAAAAATAAAATGTGTGTGGATGATTGGCTAGGAATAATGAATAGTCATCATGGATAAAGTATTCCGCTTCCATCCCCAAATCTATTCTTGATCACCGATTACAAACTTTTCATCATCAAAATACAACTCACTTCTTGGTGTCTTAACTTTGGACAAACAGCAAAACTAAAACTCTGTCTATAAACACATAACTTGTTATAATTTAGCTGCATCATATCTCTCTGCTACATTGGCCCAGTTGATGACATTGTAAATGGCCTTCACATAGTCAGGTCGTACATTCTTGTACTGCAGGTAATATGCGTGCTCCCACACATCAACTCCAAGAAGTGGCACAAGACCTACATGACAGTGATCAATATTAATATGTAGAGCTCAAGACTGGAAAAGGTAAAAAGGCGACAATATCATTGTTAATGGTATCAATAATGAAATACTTGTTTCTGATTGGTTCTCTGTGCACCTTTTTTTTTTACATAATTGGAGCGCAATCATGTGGGTATCCAATTACAACTCTACAACTTCTACAGTCAAACCCCCACCCTTGGGGAAATGGCAAGTGCCCGCTTAATAGGGTTTCGTCAGAAATTAGGCAATAGCATAAGGCGTGGTAATAATGCCTGGAGGCTTGTTACATCACATCACCTCTCTCTGCAGAGGCTTCTTGGGATATTGAGGATAGGGACCTAAGATAGAGGGAAAGAAACGTGTTGCAGTCCCCCGCGTGCACTCTTTCTCCCTTCTCCCAAGGGAGCCTCTGCGGAGGAGAGAGTCACGTCACGCAGGGAGCCATCATAAGCCTCACATATATCTTTATTCAATAATTATTCGAACTCTTATCTGTCATCAGCTTTTTCAAAACAAGGCCATGCTCCCACAAGTCACCTGTAGCTCAGTGGTAGACATCCGCAGTGGGGGGGATAAAGTAAAAATAAAAGGGGGAGTAGAGAGGAGACTGGGGAGAGGGAAGGATAGCCACTGCCTTCCCTCTTCCCAGTCTCCCCCAGCTCGCTTTGCACATGCACCCTTTTCTTTTTACCCTATCCCCACTGTGCAGCCTATTCATACTGGCTACATGTAAGTGGTCTGACTGGTGTGCGGAGGTCATACAATGTAGGGTTCGACTCTTGTTGGGGGAACTCAGAATTATTTTCCGAGTAGCTTCAGTGTCACTGACTGAATAATATCTTTCTCATTGGGTTGGCCAAAAGGTAGCCTGCGAAGCAAGCGTTCCTGTACGAACGGAGAGCTTTTTCCTCGATCAAAGAGCTTTTTTTTGCATTTTGGCCACGCGAAAATTGGGGCGAGAACAATTATTTTCGCGCGGCCAAAATGCAGATAAAGCTCTTCGATCGCGGAAAAAGCTCTTCGTAATTCGTACAGGAACGCTTGCTTCACAGGCTAGCTAAAAAGTGGCCGCAGACTGGAGGTGGTCGCTTAATATGAGTTTTATTTACAGTATTATACTGACAATAGTTTTGGTACTTTGATAACTGGCCGCTTTAGGTGGCTCGATTGGGCTTGTGAGTGACAATACCTCTCAACTTTGAAAAACGTGTGCACCACAATAAACAATCCAATGGAAAATCGATTAAATCTCAATCAAACAAGCTTTTTGTTACCTGTAGTAGCCTGAAGTGGATCTTGATTGGCACATGTCGTGATCACCAGACGCTTGTCTACCTTGTTATATCCCTGAGAAACAAAAACCAGATGATAACAAATTGTTGCTGCAGTGTCTGCCAATAGTAACATCATGTGGTTGAGCATATACTTTGTTCCTCCGTCTCCCATGGGTCTAAGGGCTTGGAGGGCTTCTTTTTTATTCTTGGGGGGGGGGGGAGGGGAGAGAAGCTTTTAATACAGTGCATTTTAATGAAGACAAGGTTAGCATAACAGGAATGAGGACTTTGGGGGGTCTCCTGGGACTGTGTGACCTCCAGTGAGCACACATTAGCAATAGCTGTGTTATAGCTTTTTGCTGTTGTGCACGGGTTGAATTAACCTCATTCCCAGGCCCTCTCTTCTTCCCACCCCCCATGGAGTGTTGACCGTGGTCAAACGTAAAAAAAATAAGCGAAGTCAGTCAAAGATAAGGGTTTTACTTTCAGGGCTTAAAGCTTGTTAGTTTTTCTTCAATTTTTGAGTTTACTAACTTTTTTTATGATTTACTAAAAAAGATCCAAGCTTCTGAAAAGTTACCATTTCGCGCTATTAACACTGGTGCCCACTCCACAGCGGTCAAATGTTTGACCGCTGTGAACATGGAGTGAGCCTCTATGGGGGCAAAATAAGAGAAACCCTGGGAATGAGGTTGGGGTTGTATAGTTACAGGGGGTGGGTTAATCTCCATCAATAGGCCAATTTCAATATATTAAAATTCTAACTTGGCTCAGAGGCTTAGGGTAATAAAACAAAAGAACTTGAAAATAAATCACATCGAGGTTGAGGGATGAATAAACAAATATATTATAGTTTTAAGGTTCATTTAAAATGTTGATCAGCCGAGTTAAATCCTTTTAGTGACAAAGTAAACATGCTACAAGTCATCTTTTATCAACTTACCAGCCAGCCCCATCCTGAGCCCTGCACAGCTATCGTTGCTGTGTTGAATCTTTCTTTAAAGCTCTCAAAAGAACCAAAGTCTCGATTGATAGCTTCCAACAGGGCACCTGTATTAAACACCACCATTTAGAATTGAAGTCTGGGAGCACGTATGTCCAGAAATGCATACAAATATGATTACCCAATATTACAAATTTTCATTACAGCTAAAATGCAAAAATTGCAAAATTTACAAATTTAAAGATTTTTTTATTACCATGCTTTCGCAGTTAATGTACAGGGCTGTCATTAAGCTTTGAAGCAGCTGGCTACACAAGGAAAGTAGGTGGTCAAAAACTCCAGATAGCCTCCCATGGCTGTTGTCTTTTAATCATTTTCAAACTTTGAGTAGCCGGTCATCTTCACTGCAGTTGCCGGTCATAATAGCTGGTTGCCGGCTACTAACGATAGCCCTGATGTAATTAGTTACAGGAAAAATCTACAGCTACTAAATTTTGTTTTGCCCAGTATGCCAGACTAAAACTGATAATTTTTATCTCCTGTTTGATCTCCCTGAATTCTGCAAGATCCTTGAAGATCTCTGAGGATTATATAGATTCAGTTCCTTATGCATATATATCCTTTAAGATCCTCAAGTATCTTCCAAAAATGTTTACTAGGGATTGTAACAGAATCACAGATGAAATACAGCCAACAATACCTGTTGGTTCACCGCCACCATTGGGAGAGAGATTTGTCCAAAATATTGCATGGTTGATATAGCCTCCACCATTGAATTTAAGTGCTGGCTGCAGAGCGATCATAGCACTGGTATCACCTGTCGTATAATAAACTTCTTATTAACATTGCTTCCTCTGGACTGGACTGGGTCTGGTTGTGGAGTTGTTCAAAGCAGGGCTAAGCTTATCTAGGTTCCTCAGTCAAATTCTAAGTATGGCGACAGATCCTTTTCCGCTTGTGCAACCAACACTTTGGAACGGCCTACCTGATCATTTGAGACTTGCAGTGGACCTGCCTTCTTTTAAGCGTGATCTTAAGACTTATTTATTTCGCCAGTATTTTTATTAGTCTTTTATTAGTTTTTTACCTTGTAGACTAAATTGATGTAACAGCGCCTTAGAAACTTTAGGATAATGTGCGCTATATAAGTGTATTATTATTATTATTATTATATAAGGATCTTCTTTCAGTTTAATAAGTTATTGATGATGATTTATTTCATTTTTTTTCCTTCGCCATTTACACTAAAATCACTTTCCATATAATTATTTCAATGCGTTCTCCACAGTTCAGTATACATATATTAACTGCTAGGGTTTCCAACTAGAGGCAAATTAGGGGAGGGCCCCTCCTCTCCCTACCATGTGTTCAAAGTATTGATACAAAGGGCCAATTCAAGGCATACATGTCCCAAGGCCAAGTCTGGATATACCATGCTAACTAAACGTATCATCAACGAAGGCAACTTAGAAAGTGAAAAAAAATATAAGCTTTATAACCTTCAGGTAAAAACTTATTAGATTGTTCAAAATTGTTGTACATTTTGTACAACCCAGGGTTTGTACAATAATGTCTCCATGGGGAAGAAACATTCCACAGTTATATTGCAAAGCTCTCTTGGTTATAACGCCAAATATAACCATAGTCATACCCCTTTATTGTGTCCATTGTTACAATCTCTAGTGTGAGAACCGTTTATTTGTGATATCAACTAACCTTTCGCTTGAGCCTCAGCAAACTTCTCCTCTGCAACATTCAAGTTGTTCACGTAAGTAGCATGGTGTTTTTGGTGATGAATTTGCATGATTTCCGCGCTTATTGTCGGCTCCAAAGCATTGTAATCGTACGGTAAATCTGGAAGAGTATGTTTAGCTCTAGCTGCTCCTGCAATAACGGCAGGAAATAACTTATTCAAGGAACGAAAGCTTCCACAACTGCGAGACAGCATTTTTCAAAACATAGACGATGTGTTCTGCAACGTGCGGGTCAAGAGGACTAGGTACTAGGGTACCTGCCGGGGTAAGGCCATATGAGGTCCATCGGTTTTGGAGCTCATAAACTTCGAGAAAGTCGAGAAACATTGCAGTGAGTATATAAAGATAAATGGATTACGGGCGTAACGTTGATACACAAAAAAATAGCTACAACAAAGCATGGATCGTAAAAAAACTACCATGAACAAAGCAAAAAACAGGACAGTATAAATTATTACGCACCCTCCCCCGCTGAGTCCTCTATTGTCCATTCACCTCAGTTCCCAGTTTCCCACATGGTATTTTCATATTGTGAAATCCAAAATGTCGGAGTGTGCAGGGCTTTCCCAGCGCAAGTTGAAAAGGTAAGTTCTTCAGGCGATTTTTTTGTAACCCGTGATGGCTGCATGCTCATAAACATGTAATGATTCACTTTAGTACAAGACAGATGGCTATCTTGTCATCGAAGGCTTCTTTTCCCACGATGAAGTGGAACAAATGAAACATGAGATGCATAACATTGTGGCAAATATGAATTTGGAGGATCACCCCAAAGTCATCTTTACTACCGGCGAGGACCAATCGAAGGTAAGAGCCTGTTTTAAAACAGCTCATTAACGGATGGATATTTTACCCTTAGTTCTGTGTTTTGCTCTTAACTGGAGTGTGTACATACAGGTATATAGGCCCCTTCCGCCAATCCCAATCTGTTTGCGCAATTGGCGGGAAGCAGTTTGCACATGCCCAAGCTGTTTCTTTTATTGTTTGCTCATTTCCTGTGACTATGCTGCTTCAACCAAATCTGGCATTTTATTTTGGACGTGGCGTCAACGAGTAAAGTTCAAAAGTTCTAATTTGGCCACAGATAATGAGGCCCATGCTAGGGGGGGTCTCCGTACATTTTACTCCCAGTTCCTGGCCCAATTGCAAAATACCTATTACACAATTGTGCAATTAACAATAACGCTTAATGGAGGTTGGTGCCACCCGACCGACCGCTGACCGACCGCTGACCGCCGGTACTCCTTCCCAGACCCTGCTCTTAGTTGTTAACTCTTTTCATAAAACGTAGGAATTCCACTTCCCACTTCCTTCCCCCTTTACATTATTTTATCTTGAAAATGATTCATTTGAGGGAATTGCTCTCATTTCGCCCATGAGTTGTTTTGGTAATGGCCAGTTCACTAACGTCTTAGGTCAGTTTGAACAAAGTCGAACAAAGTCGTTAGCAAACTGACATATAAGACGTTAGCAAACTGACCTGAGACGTTAGCAACTAGTTGTTAGCAAAACAACTCATAGACAAAACGACCGACTTCCATTTGAGGTTTACAAGCTCATATAGTCTTACAGTGCCTCTCTCCACCCAGGAGTATAAATGGGTACGGGCAAACTGTTTGGGCAACCTAACAAAATGCTGGGGGTAACCTGGCGCTGGACTAGCATCCCATCCAGGTGAAGTATTCTATAGCCGGTTTCATGCTACAGAGCTGGGATATATAAGCTCCAGCAGTATGGGCCAGTTTGACCAGAGTGCAGCTTTAGATAATTTTAGTCATCAACTGGGTAGTAAACAAGCTTCCATTCTAAACATTGTTGTGTTGACCATGATCGTGTTCATTTAGTTTAGAGGTGATTATTTTATTACAAGTGGAGACAAGATCAGATATTTCTTTGAAGAAGGAGCTTTTAATGACAAAGGTAAATAAGAATATTGACAAATTATTGCGGTTTATACATCTTACATTTGATTGGTTTTCTCTCTCAAAACAGTAAGCATTCGCTAGTGTTCACGCTTATCTGATTCGTGCTGTAACTAAATAAAAAATAAATTACATGTGGTTGAATGAAATTTAAGCTATGTTAAATGTGTGACAATACTGGCCAGCTGTACCCTGCATGGCCGCGGAAATGCAGGGTGGCCCAGGGTTTTTTCAGGGCCCTTATTGTCTTACAGCTCTCCTGTTGATGTCAGGCCATTTTGTGCTTGTTGCCTTTTCGTTGTTGGCGTTCAAAGTGTTTGCTACCATCCCTCCCTTTAGGTAAGTATAGGGTAGTTTTTCCACTGAATTTCACTGTGACGGTGCCTGGTGGTTGCTGCTTACAGGGTTGTCATGGTTACCCTTCGCACTTGACTCGTTTTGTACTTGGCTCCACTAACCTTACAGGCACCTTCCCTATGCTCATCTATTGGCGATGAGTTTAAATGTATTATCATTTTTTGGTGTTTTTCTACCTTTACTAACTGTTATTGTGAGGACAAACCAGTTTCTTTCTATTTAAGGTTCATTATGTAAATTTGGTAAGTTATTACAGCTAGCTTATTTGTGTTTATTTGTTTTTGGAGGTGAACTTATCAAGGACAAACAAAAAGCCATCAACAAAGTTGGTCATGGTAAGGTGTTTTTTATGTGTTGATGAATCTATTAGGTACTTACTTACTTATCCTTTTTGTACTTATCCCTTTTTTCTTAGCCTGCATGGCAGGTGTAGAAGGAAGGGATAGGGGAGTTCGAGCGCAAAGCGCAAGGAGAGAGCGCAAGGCGCGATCGACAGGTGTGAGACAGGAACGCCTGCAATCGCGGTATTGATTTTTTCGTTTTTTACGTTATATTCTGAATGTAAAAATCGCGATTGGTCAGAATTAATTAAATGTCAATGAAGTTGTTAGTCGATTGTACTGATTGTTCAGTTATATGTCATTTGAGTGATTCTAGGTTGTTATCAATTTACTACAATCGCCAACTGGGCAGATAATCAAGAGACGATCACTTTGAGCTACTTGTACAGGAATCACTTTCTTTATTGGAAGAAAACGGCTTTAACCTTGAATTAAAAGTGGAGCTGAGGAAATGGTCATGACACACAATCTTCCACAACTAAAGTACAGCTGCATTCGAAAACAAACACGCACGCTGGGAAATAAAGTTATTAATTCACCATGCTGGTCAAGACTCTCTTCAGAATGTCTCACAGTCAAGAGACAATCTTTTTGCCGCTTAGTTCATCAGAGAAAATATTATGAGAGAATTATTCCACTTTTCTTCAGTTCATAGCACTATAAAGGAAGTTTTTATTCACTGAAAGCGAAGACTTGCAATATTCAATGCGTGACGGAAGTTGGAATGTCTGTGAATTTTAGGACGTGACCGGACATCTTGTCCCCGGGGTCTTGATCATGTTGAAATTATAAAACTTTACTCGGCTACTTCCAACCCCGTCTTTTATGTCATAGCGAAAGACAAAAAAATGATATCTGGCATATTTAATCAAGTGCGCGTGAAAACTGTCAATACTAATTAGAGGGCGGAATGGCAAAAACACTACCGTCATTGCAGGGGTTCCCATCCCACTCCTGCCGATCGCGCTTCGCACTCGAACTCCCCTAACTCCTCCCCTTTCTACGCCTGCCACGCAGGCTACTTTCTTCTCTGCATAATTTTAATTTTTTTAAATGTAGTTACATTTGTAATCAAATTGACATAAACATGAGAACCCTGGGTTACGCTTTTTTCAACCCCCCCCAAAAGTCCTCACCAAAATCTTTCACCCCAAGAAATTCACCACAAAAGTCCTCAGATCACAAATTTCAAACCCCAAAAAGGTCTTTGCACCTTGCTGTCACTATTATACCTGAGTACCTCCCCTGGGGATAGCAGACTTCCATTCCAAAGATTGTTCCTTGACAAGAAATTGTTTCTAATCATAATAAAATTGTATTAAAGCTTAAGGTGATTCCTTGGTATTGCATTGCGCATCCTTACTGCGCATAATTTATTGCGTCATTTGCTGCGCGCCACGCATCATTTAGCGCGAGTGAGAGCGCGCGCACATACAGAACATTACAGGATTTCTTTCAGACAAAGCTTGGCTGAGAAATAAATGGTCGTTTTCTTCTAAACAAGCACGGTGACCCCCATTTTTTATTTCATAATTTTAATAAGAACAGTATCTACATTACACAAGAAAAAGATGGGCAGAAATCTATGATCAGTTTTTTATGGCAATTTAACTAAATTCTCCGGAGGGAGCCACTACGGTCCCACAGCGCATATCCAATTTGAATCTACTTTGGAGTGTAAAGTAAATACAAAGGAAATCGAAGACATTTTTCTGGAACGTCGGTGAATAAACAATGGAATAAAGTCAAACTCTGTGCGATATCACGGCTGCATTGAAAAACATCGAGCTTATTTGCTGCGCACGGTTTTTTGCCAAAAGGGGCCAAAATGACCGCACTCGTCAGCATTGTGGCGTGGAAACGAGCACGGTGACCCCCTCTTTTTATCACGTTTTTATTATCTCCTTGACTTGTTACAAAAGTGTACCAAGTTTCATCGGAAATCTATGTTTGGTTCTATTACCAGGGAATTACCTTAATATAAACCTCAGTTAACAGCATGTAACATTCTTTATTTTGTTAGCAAAAAATAATAATTATTATTAATTAATTAATTATTTACCATCAGGTACATACATGGATTATTTGTGTTCTTTCATTTATCGATCCATTCACTTTGTTTATTTGTTTATTATTTAATTAGCTCTTCACGCTTTGAATCCTGTCTTTAAGAAATTCACGTTCAGCAAGAGAATAGAGGTAATTAAACAATGGATTATTGTTAATAATATTGTTTGATTTTTTTCTTGTGTATGTCATCAAGTGACTTTTTTTTTCATTTCAGGCTATTACCAAATCGATTGGGTTTAAATGCCCAGTTGTCCCGCAGAGCATGTACATTTTTAAAGTAAGTTCCTTGTGACTAAAGTAACATACTAAATTTAGATTGTAGATTATGACATGGTAAGACCTTGATATCGTTTTTATTCACAAGTTTTTAATCCCATATCATGAACGAGCGAGTCTTCGAGTGGGCGATATGGCATTAAAAACGAGTGAATAAAAAGGATATGTAGCTCTTACCATGTCATAATTTGTTTATTACATATTTGAGGGGGATATAAAAACATGTAAAGTACACAAGTATAATTTGATTTTAATTATTCCTGCTATCATGCAACCTTTGCGATAACGTGAAAAAATCTTAGCCAATCCTCTGTAATCTTTGGAAGCCTTCAGTCAAGCTTTGGCAATCTTCGGAATGCCACGGATGATCTCGTAATCTTCGGGTGATCTTTGAAATCTTTGTACGTCTTCGGAAATCTTCAGGCATCTTCGTTTAAGTTTCAGCAATCTTCAGAATAGCTCTGGGTGATGTTCGACAGTCTTCAGAAGGCTTTCAATGATCTTCAGTTTTACAACCGGTGAAGTGATATCGTATCATTCACTAGTGAAGTGATATCGTATCACTTCACTGATGGTATGGATTTTATTCATGGCTTTATCACACTGATATCCACACGTAATATGTAAAAATTATTTGAATTTATGTGACCCTACAGATCAGTTTATCAAGCCTGCAAATAATTTGTCTTCTCTCTGACTGGATAATCTGCATCAAATAATTGTTGAGGCACTTCCTCCTCTCCCTCCTTCAATGTTGATATGAACAACTTGAGATATCACATAGTGTTTTACTCAATATAGAGGAAGGAGCCCTGGAGGGATCATACAAACATGGATGAATGTATTCTGACATGTAGCAAAGTGTTGTCAACTAATAATAATAATATTGTTATAATAACTGAAGGGCTGGAAGCATAACCGCCTTATGTCGAGTTTTAGGCGGGTTTTTTTTTTCCGCTCAGATTTTCCTCGTTTTTGGCATGTGACCTACAAATTGGTTGCAAAACATTGCCTCGTATTTTGTTTCTCTAGTTTCTCCTAATTTATTGAATATAGTTACGTTCAGCAGCCAGTTAGGCCAGGTAAACGCCATAAAGCCGAACGATGAAAGCGGCTGTGATCGGATTAGCAAATCACTGTACTGCGGCCATTTTACTGCTTCACTGATCTTCATTGTTTCTTTCTTTACAAAGCGACACCGACGTAAAAACAGAGGTTTTTTAAGACGTTATTTCTCTAAAAACGAAGGAGAAACTAGCGAAAACAAAATACGAGGCAATGTTTTGCAACTAATTTGTAGGTCAAATGCCAAAAACGAAGCACATCTGAGCAAAAACAAAAACAAAACGACTAAAACTTGACATAAGGAGGTTATGCTTCCAGACCTTCAACTGTGACTCAAATTGAAGTCATTTGTCAGACAATACTGACTGGACAAAAATAAAAAAATTCATGTTTCTAGACCTCATACACATAAAAAATTGGACCAATTTTGGCCTTTAAAGGTATACAAATATTAAGAACAAATCAAATAATATTATTTTATGATCATTAAGTTCCTGTGCAATAAACTTTGAACCAAAAAAGTTTTAACAGCCTGCTAAAACATTTTTATATGTATTTATCATTCTACTTCCATTCCCAAAGTAATATTATTTAATATCTGACAAGCTAATGATTGCATTGCTTGAATCCTTTTATGTTTAATTTAATATAATATATTTTTTATTAATTTCTCAGCAACCAGGAATTGGTGGAGAAGGTAAGATCAAACATTTTAACTGATGGACATTTCAGTTAATTCCTGTTTATTATAATACCGTAGTTATTTTCCAAATTATTTTTAAATACAATCATACACAGCTTCATACAATCATTTATTGTTAACTCATTGATTGTACATATAACCACATCGTTTTTACTTTTTAGCATAACGTATAATGACTTTAGTTGTATTTCATGACTTGTATTTTTATATTTTTACTAATATATTATATTATTCATTTTTTTAAATTTTAATTTATGTGGAATACCTGTAAATTAGCTGGTGTGTCATTTTATTTTTTATGAGATCATGTCACACCTTCATAGCTAAGTGTATTACACAATAAACTTGTATCTTATCTTAGAACACTAAATGCTAGATGATGGATATTTTTTTCTGCCATCACTCAAAATTTTATTTCAGTCATTGTGTGGTTCCAGAAAATATCCATCCCCCCCCCCCCCCCCCCCTGGAATTTCCAGTTTAGCTTCATACTTTCCTTTAAAATTTTCAATTGGCTTTTGAGACCTCCCTCCCCTCTGAATTTCCAATGACCGTCCTTGGGGTGGGTATAGATATTTTTTCTGTACCGCAGGCATTGTGATATAATTTTGAAGATCTGTTGATCATCCAAGCCTGAAATTGCATGTATGTGTTACCTTTTCCAGTTGTCGGCGTAGCTCAAAAATGTCTGACATGTGCTTCAGCTCTCTATTTTCCTTTTTTATTAACAGTCACTCCACATCGAGACTCGACCTTCCTGTATACAGAGCCACCCAGTGCCATGGGATTATGGATTCCACTGGAAGATTGCACTCTGGAAAATGGCTGTCTACATTTTGTCCCCAAATCCCATAATGGTAAGAGATACTTCATCATCATATCAGTACCTAGGTACTGGCACACAGGACTTCAACAGATATCTTATTGTCACTTATTTTGCAAGTCTTTTGTGACCAAAAATTAATAACTGAAAATTTAATTTTATAGTAATCAAATACAAAATTAATAAAATTATCAAAATTGTGATATCTACAAGGAGGTCCTTTGTTTCAGATAAATCAATGAATTGCTGTTTGTACTGAATAAAATAGTCACATTTCTGTCCACGATAACTTATTATTATGCATCTATTTCCCCATATTCTTCCTCCTTAATTACTGTTTTCTTCTTCTGGAAATTCCGGCAAAACATCTAGAGTGCCGGTATTTGCAGTGTAGGATTTTTTTTTTTAGCAACTACCCTTGAAAAATAGTGAGAATAAGGTAATCATGGCGCTGGGTTCAACAAGAGTGGTGGAAAAGCTCAGAAAATTGTCATTATTCCGTAAACTCCGATAATAACCCCTGGGCTTATATTTGTCCAAAAGTCATTTATTTTCGGAGGGAGAGGGGGGGGGGGGGGGGGGGGGCGGGGGGCTTATTATTGGAATGAATTTTGCATTTCAATACTGTTTGAAAGGGATTTTGTATTTGAAAAAAATTAGGTATTTACAACACTGTGCTAAATCTCTGTAAACAATGTGAAGCACAAAACAAGTTATACATTCATCACTGAGCGTACTGTAAGGACATAAAATACAAAACAAGTTTTACAACAAGGGGCTAAGTTATAATCGGAAGATGTATATTAAATATTTATTTTTTCTTTCTGGGTACAAATAAATGGTTGTTGTTGTTGTGTTGTTGTTGTTGTTGTCTTTCTTTAGGATAAATCTAAATCAATAATCCCATGGGTTTATATTCTAGGGGCTTAGAGCGATTTTCAATTGAGTATCGAAAGTAATCTGAAATTGGTTTTGCTTTACTACGTTCTGTGATTGGTTTAAAAAACTTGCGCCACCTACTCAACCAATCAGGTGCAAAACCAAAACCAATCATGGTTTTGGTGGTTTTGGTTTTACGACACTCAAATGAAAACCGCTCTATTATCAGTAGGAATAGCAGTTATTACAGATGTCAGCGGTTTGACATGCAAACAAGGCGAAAGGGTCAATCTGGCATTGTATTGGCCCATTAGCCTCATTTGTAGGCTCGATTACCAGCCGCTGTTCGGGAAAACGAGCCAGAATGAAGACTGGACTCGAGAGAGCGGCGGAAATCGAGCCTAACTAGTTTGCATACTTTTTAAAACAAAAGAATATTTGACTGCGGGCTCAACTGTAATAACAGCTATTTTGCATCTGGGATTTTTTTTGGGGGGGGGGGGGATTTTTATGGTATGCTTGTGTGATAAAAAATGTCTTCCATATTATTTTTTCAGATGGAATAACGTATCGTATGGTACGTAACCCTGAGCAAGGCACCCCAACCATTTTCACAGGATCTAAGGAGGAATTTGATGACAAGGACTTCATTCCTCAGTTAACAAAAAAAGGTGACATGTCTTGTTTTTATACTCTAGTAGGTTTGTGAAATCTAATTTGTGTAGTGGTAAGAATGCACAAGGTCTCACTTTTAACTCCTGGGATCTTTGAGCGAGGAGAGAAAAAAGCTCCATTTGCCTCTCATTTTCTCTTCTCGCTTAACAATCCCAGGAGAAAAATAGGAATTGCTCGCAATCTATGACAGTAATGTAGTGGGAATAAAGGTGGCTCCACTTCACTCTCACAGTGCCTCTCTCTAAAAAAGGTTAATGTCTGTTTCAATCTAATGAAACAAACTATCCCATTGCAGGTAACCCCCTAGGATATTGTTAGGTTTCCCTTGAGCTGGTGGAGAGAGGCACTGTGAGAGTAAAGTACCTGTCTTGTCCAACAACACAACATAATGACCCCTCTCTACTCAAGTGTGTGTCAGGGCAACCTGTGATGGACTAGCTATAGCATCCCATCCAGGGGAAGAAGCAATAATGCTTTTAGTTGCTTCATGCTACGGAAACTGGAGTTAAGTGTCAGCCTGACTCACATATGTGACTGGCAATAATTGTTTCCTACTTCATATGATCCTAGTGTTACTCAAAGAACGTTTGATGTGAAATTTTCTGCCTCAAAATACCTTGACAGTCTCTGAAGTGGTAGCCTGTTCCAGGCGTTCGGATAGTGAGGGAGCGATGCGAAAATTCACGCGAAACTCTCTCCCCAATCCCCTCGTCGCGCTTCACTTTGCTCGTATTTTCGCTTCGCTCCCCACTATCCCAAACGCTTGGAACGGGCTACAGAAGTGGGGGGGGGGGGGGGGGGGGGGGGGGGCAGGAACCCAGGAATAAAAGGGGCAGGAAGTCTTAAGTCTATAGGAGGTGGGAAAAGAGAAAGGCAGGAAGCGAGACACTCAAGGTGGTGGGAACCAGGAGAAATGGGAACAAATTGCTCAACAAGGCAGAAACCACTAATGAAGGGACCAGGAGTAAAATGTTTGAAAGTGCGCATAAGTTCAGACCCCATTCCTCCCCCTCTTAGAGGAGGGCAGACTGACAAAAATGATCTTAATTTTGTTCAGGTTGTTTGGTGTTGATTCATGGAACTGTCCTGCACAGAAGTTTTCCGAACAAGTCTGAAAAGTCACGACATGCTTACACATTTCATATCGTTGAACAAGAGAATACAGAATACAGCAAACAAAACTGGTAAGGAGTACTTCATGTTATCAATGTTACAGTTGCATGTCCATTGCTAAGAAACAGTAACTGGAATAAGTATAATGCAGCAGGCACTGGATTAGCTCAGTTGGCAGTGGGAGGGACAGGGGTGGGGGGGGGGTGGGCAGGAGGGAGTAGTCTACTGGAGGCAGGGGGGGGGGCAGGAGGGAGTAGTCTACTGGAGGCAGGGGGGGGGGCAGGGAGGGAGTAGTCTACTGGAGGCAAAAAATGAGAGGGTGGGAAGCAGGATTCCCTGGGAACTGGAAGAAATACTGGATAAAAAATTTGCAACATTGTGTTTTATTGCACAGAAGTGGGGACAGAAACTGGGAGTGAAATGTATTGGAAGCACAAAGTTTAGACTGCTCTGCCCCCCCCCCCCCCCCCCCCCCTAAAAAAAAACTTGAAACAGTGGAACCCATCAATGGGCCACCAAAATCTGGTCATATTAATGGGGTACTTAAATAAGGAAATGACTGACCAGACTTTTGTTTGGGACAAAAGAAAGTGGTCGTATTAACAAGATGGTTGTAAGGTGAGATTCCACTGTAGCTACATATTATGTAGTAGGGTGTGAGAGGTTGTGGGTTTAATTCCTAATAAAACCAACACCCAAGGTGTAAAAAGGTGCCGTGACCTCTGCAGATGGTTCAAGTGGCACTAATGACCATGAATTCATGGCTGCCCCATCTTTGGTTGGACATAGTTGGTTTAAACAATTCATTATTCATGTATCATTTGTTTACCAAGACAGGATATAAAGACTTATTGTACTGATTTCTACGAGTATTTATAACTTTTGGACTGATAGAAATGGCTTTTTGGCTTTTGGGAATACAGTGTAGGGGTGAGGATAGAACCCAACTAGGGATCTACGCTGCATAGGAAAGACCTTGTTCACTAAGAACCAAATCCTCCAAGGAGTCATGTAAAGCAGATGCCGCTACCTAACAAAATACTATCATTCCATATTTTTTAGGTTGCAGCCTACACCAGAATTGCCATTTCCCGTTCTTTACACAGAGTAAAGGAAGGCAAGCCAAACAGGAACAGATAAACCTTGAAGTACATGTATTAACTGAAATTAGTGCATGGGTAATCAAGCACAACAAATGTTGATTTACAGTGTTTTCTCATTGGGATCGGTGTCCTACAGGGATATATTCTGTGACGAGCCCCCCCCCCCCCCCCCCCCCCCCCCCAATAAAAAAAAAACAAGTGTGGTGCAGTCATTGGACTCTGGATTGAGGGGTTCTGGTTCAAGCACTGACCTGGGTCATTGTGTTCTTAAGCAATACACTTTACTCTCACAGTGTCTCTCTCCACCCAGGAGTATAAATGGGTTCCGGCAAACTGTTAACTAAAGGCAACCTTTCAAAATGTTGGGGAGGGGGTAACCTACAAACTAGCTTCCCATCTAGAGGGAGGTACGTGTAGCAATACTCCTAGCTCACGTTTGGTGTCCATGCGCAAGCCTTGAGAATCACACGCAAGCCGGCGAGAAAGTGCCTCCTTCTCGCCAGCTCGCACATGATTCTCACAGCTTTCGCCCCTCACACATGTATCCCAAAATGAGAGCCTGCTCACAGGTCAAGTCACTTCTCCAGCAGCGTTGGCCCGAGTCGAGTACAGATCCCATTGCCTAAAATAAAAATGTGGAGGGTACATTTGCATGGGACTAGACTTGCTAGAGGTTTAATATTTCCTTATATGGTTGGGATGTGGTTCTACTACAACTCCTTCCCCCCCCCCCCCCCCCCCCCCGCCCCCGAAGCATTTTTCTAATATACAAGTCAAGTAAGAGATATTTACAAGCACTGGCGAGGAAATATCTCAGGATTGTTTACCGGTAAATAGTTTTTTTAAGGTCACTAGCCTAGCCAAGGGGAACATTTCAAAGAATTAACTCAACTAGTCTTTACATCGTAGAAATAAAAAGTTTGTGCGTTTATTTTATTTTTAGTCTCAGGACAATAATGTAGTAATCAAGACATCAAAACACAATATGCAGTTTTAAGCACAGCTCTATAATTTATTGCATTTTATAAAATTTCAATTATGGACCACTGTACAATAATTATGTATTAATCATTTAGCCACTGTAGAATATCGATTATATTTAATAGCCAAAGAAATAGATTTAATTTATATTTTAATGCTAAGGTAGTAGTAATCAAATGTGGTCAAAAAGTATATTAATGAAAAACATTTTCAGGCACACTTTATATTATTTTTATGTGGTAAGGATTATTTCATTTTCAAAGTTTGTATCTGAACTACTAACTCACTAGACTTGCTCCTGGGTTACAAATGACCATCTTTGTCAATTGAACTTGTGGTTGCTCTGCAATTGCAGTAAATCTGTTGACTTAAAGCCTGTTTACATGGAGGGAGAGTGACCCTCCTAGAAGGGTTACCGTTTCTATTGTATTGCCAGTTTCGTTTACATGAGGTAGGGAGGGTTACCCTATCTGCTTGCTAGGGTAACCCTCCTAGCAGGGCTAACTTTTTGTTTGTTTAAGCCATGTAAAAGCCCGAGGTAGGGTCACCCTCCTAGGGGGTTCAAGTTTAGCGGGATCAGGTTACTGTCGCATTATCGCCAAAACAAAATGGTTCTGGTTGCCTCAACTTTAAATGGCGAGATAGCCCTCGGGATAATCCTTTGCATGTAAAAGGGGCTATCTTTTGACCCTTCAAAGAGGGTCACCCTTTCCTCCATGTTAACAGGCCCTTACTCAGTTGTGAACCCTACAACAAGCCACAATCCCAAACTTTAACATTTCTCCAATGTAGTTACAATTTTCAAAAATTTGTCCCAATAATGAGTATAATGTCATTTAAAAACTTATTGTTTTGATTGAAATTTTGATTGAAATTCACTAAAAAAAAATTAAAATATAACAAAATTAATTTTTCATAGCCAAACTTGATGTCAGTCGGAAAAAATGTTAAAGTTTGCTATTATACGAGTGTTCAGTTACAAACAAGACTAATATGGTTTTAGGTTAATGTTGTTTGTTTTAAAATTTGTGAATTGTTAGTGATTCAAAAAGGATATTAAAATTAATTCAGTGATTGTTTTTAACACATCTGATTTTCGAAGTGTTCTTAATATCACACTATTGAACACAATAATAATTTAATTGTTCAGCAAATCAAGATAATTTATCATAAAATGTTAAAAGTCTACCACTGCATTAATATTTTAGTTACCTTTATTTTACTAAAATTAAATGCAAGCAATGTAAGCATTATTTATATCTACGGTAACCTAATAAACAATGATTATTTTTATCACTGTGGGACAGTTTATTGTAGACAACAAAATAGCACACAAAGTTGTTTAGGTGCAAACTGCCCCAAAAAACTCTTGTTATGGCAAATGATTATTACATCACATAAAACTTACAGGTAGTAAACTATTATGCAAATGTTACAATAAAGGAATTGCCAAAGGCTTGTATATATATGGAGTCCAAAGCTGTTTATTTCACTCAATTCTTACTTCATATACATTATAAAATATCAACGGACCATTGCAAAGAATAGGCTCTTTATTATATATTGCTAGAGCCCACCCTTGCCATGTAGAAACGAACTTGTAGGTATATTATATACAACCAATCCCACTCACCCAAATCCTGTTGATCAGGATAGATGCCAGAAGTTCAGCATCCTCGACAGACCCAGGGGACTCACTTGGTCCGTTCTTGTAAACTTTCATTGCACCGACTTTGCCCAGTTTACTTCTTGAAACCCCCCCCGACCAACTGCCCCTTGGGTCTCTCTGAGAATGGACGTTCATAAGCAAAAAAACAAGCAAAACTGACTGACTAGGGAGGCCAGAGCAGTGTTTTTGTTCCTGGTAGTGGAAGGTTTGGTAGTACAGTACTGTAATACATAAGTTTGGAGTCAATAAGTACTTTAATAAATATTATATTCAATATACAGGTTGTTTTGAGCCAATGCATTTTCCAGTGTTTTAAAATAAGTATAAAGATCATGCAATAATTTTCATAAAAATAATTATTTTCTGTTCAGTTGATCAGTTTTGATATAAGTTTGGATATTTCAGATATAAATACACTTGTGATCATCTCTCTATTATATATATCCAGATACACTTTATCGCGCAAGTTTGTGATGTATGAAGCTCATAAACAGGACTACAATATATCTGAGCCATTTTACAAGCATCAATTTGTGACCGAGTAACATTACAAAAAAAAAAAACATTACTTGTGCCGAAATGGCAACAAGATATGTTAAACATAAGCATCGTCCAGATGCAGTATTCTATATGGTCTGCAAGTCTTAGAATCCACTTGATACAAATGAATATTGTTTTCCCGATCAACATCCAATTCTCCCAACATTGTTTGGCAAATTTTCAAAGTCACTTATAAATAAATGTGTAACAATAAGTGAGGATAGAATTTTTTCAAGTTTCAGGACTAAAATATAAACGGTTTAAACAGTATAAAAGTATGTTGATGGAAGAAACGTCCATCACAGATCTGCTTTAGATTACTTAGGTGGCACATAAAATCATGTGTCCAAATTGATTTCAGTATAAAATAAGATTTGATAGATCAACTTATTATAAATAGGTAAACATTAAAAATAGTAGTTTCTCTTTGTAAACAGGTAAGTGGCAGCAAAATTAAATTTTCAACTTCTTATTAACATTCCAGTGTACATAGTCGTATTATAGATTTAATAAATGTATGGATGAGTAGAGGATGTCAGATCCATTCTCGGATATTTTCCCATGGATATCAATTTCAGTTTCTTAATATTCCATGTTAAATGTAATATTATCAGGTTGTCTTAAAAAAAGATTAAGAATCAATATTTTTAACTAGTCAAAATAGATTAATCAGTGACCTGCATTAACCAAACTAAAAGGTTGAAATTATTCTAATATATTATAATTTATTGGGTTCCAGCCCTAGAAGGTAAATACCAGGTGTTACTCTAGAGGTAATAAGAGCCTCCCTTTTCCGACC
The DNA here is from genome assembly GCA_029204205.1 of Desmophyllum pertusum. Taxonomy (NCBI): domain Eukaryota; kingdom Metazoa; phylum Cnidaria; class Anthozoa; order Scleractinia; family Caryophylliidae; genus Desmophyllum; species Desmophyllum pertusum. The sequence goes on from MU826849.1 coordinate 720,633, forward strand.
AATAATATGACGATAATCTCAGAGATAGAGGCAACGATTTACATATCATCATGGTCAGTTTAGAAAATATTAATGTGCGAATTTACCAATAATGTTGTCAATGACAATTTGGTTAAAAAATAACAATATCAACGTCTGCAGGTAACCATAGAGAGGCTCCAATAAGTGTTGTCTCTGTGATTTCACGCATAACCAACTTCTTTGAAAAAGACAAGAATCTTGCAATTTGCTTGCCATTCTAGTAACCTCTTTTAAACAAACTCATTGAAAACTGGTTATTTCTTAGCCCTTTCACTCCCACAGTCAAACTTAATAAATTAATGTGGTTATAACTGTCTTTTAGTCTGGATAAAACCCAGCTAGTGTGTGACCATGCAAAATGCAATTTGGGAACATTTTAAATTTTGAATTTAGACACTTTAGGGAGTGGAAGGGTTGAGCAAGATTGAATTTTACAATTTTAAAACGTCCACAGACAACTTTTAAGTTCTGTAAACATTCGCCATACATGAAATCACATAGATGTGCTTATACACTGAGAAATTAAACTACTAAAGGTGGCGACTTACACAAGGCAATGTTGTCTTGCATTTTGTCATGTCATGGCAAGACGACTGTAGTGGTAAAAAAAATTAAGTTACCTATAAATTCAATAAATCAAAATGTTTGCGCTTCTAAAATTACATGTTTGATAACATGTACAATGGCTATAAAAATTGACTGAATATATGTTCCTGCATATATATGTATATACATTGGATATATAAATTTTTGCAACCTCTCAGATTTACAGTGGACAAATCTGTTATGTGAATACACCAAATTAATATAATAAACTCCAAACCCAGTAATGCAACAAAATGAAGTTTTGGTATTAAACCAAGTAAGAAATTTGCTGTGAAAACGTCACAAATTAATTAGGCCAAACTAAATATAATTATTGTATCAGCCTTACAACTAAAATTTACACCAAAGTTCACTGACTTTGATTAAAGAAAGAAAAATCACCAGGATTATGTGTATATATATATATTTTTTTTCAACAAGAATTAACTTACCGGCATCTCAAAAAGATAACTGTTACACAAACATTATTTTGTCAGACAAGTATTTGACAGACTGGTCATTATCCATTATAGTAATAAATAACAATTAATTTTGTTCTGAAGTAATTTAGAGGATTTCACTAATATCTGCATATATAAATTATAGATTTCTTATCTTTATGAGTTTGATGTGAGAGAAATACATTTTACTTTCTACTGTCGTTTCATCTCTGATTGCGACAGTTGATTTAATGCTTCAAGAAAATTCTGTGTATGTACGCTTATAATATTTAAATATTGACTTGTGGATAATTTAATATAATAATAATATTTACAAGATTGAATTAACTGCTGCATCAATATAAAGAGCTTCAAAGGCATCATTTACCAATTAACACCTCTCACACATGTACAGCCACATGATTTCCACACACGTGACCCAAATAAATTCATTACCCTGTACTGTCACTACCCAAAAACAACATTTCACCAAAACATAGCTGCTGGAGCAGCAGTTAAGCATAAAAGTATCACAATGCAATATTATGAAAAGTATTCAAAACTGAGTTCAGAAAAAGCAAAAGGCTGTAATGGATGGAAGCTCAGGGAATTTGACTAAGTACATAGTATTTTGTAACTATAGTACTGTAAATAACTTTCTTCTTCAAACGAAAATACTGGAAAAATTTGTGGGTATTTCTGAAAGGGACAAGAATTTTGTTTTGAATATTTCCCACATATGAACGCTAAAGTAACACTTTACCATACTGTTTCATAATGAAATATTCAAAGGAATACGTCATCCGTAATCGCGACCACTGGACAGGCTCTGATGTCATCCATGTCGCAGACATGGGCGTGGTAGCTGTGCTGGTGGTGACTACAGAGCTGTGTCTTGTGTTCTGTCCTTTGTATATTTCTTGTGATAAAACCATGGCTGTAACTGGAGATACCTCTTCCAACTCTACAGGATCTGTCTTAATCTGAAAATAAACAAATTTAATTAATTAATTAATTTTCATTTTGTTTTTCTTTTATTATTTTTAATTTTGAAATCCCAGTGGGGTTTAAACTTAACCCATTGACACCTACTCTGGCCAAAACCGGCCTTGAGGAAACCATGGTCCTTATACCACTTGTAACAACATCACTTTTCACGCCAGAAGATGTTTTTAATAATAAGCCAATAAAGTGGGAAAAAGTCTTACTAAGCAACCCTAAATGAACACGATAGGATGAATTGGGTCAGAGATACACCTACAAATCGAAGAAATATATACTTGAATATTCACTTTCCTCAACGTATCGGTGGAAAATTTTCCAACACAAACAAAGGTGACTGAAAGGCCAACAAAACCACAAAAGAAAGTGAGAGAAACTGAGAACATCAAAAACGTCTGTCCTTCTCTGTAGCAACAAGCAAAGCTTTCTTTACACCTCAATTGTGGGGACATAACAACTAGATGATCTATACCATTTCTGTCCCCAAAAGGTGAAGATTACAAAAAATGCCTAAAAAAATTCACAGCAGGTTTCAGAGCTCACAAGGAGGCTCTTTACACCAGGATTGCACCGTAGAGATTAGCTGCTTACCTCTCGTCTACACTCCTTCTTAATGGCTTCAACTTCCTCTCTACAAATCTTGCACACATAAATGATGCTGGTATCTCTCTCAAGTTTCCTGTAGATGTCATCTGTGATATTGTCACAAATTGTATGAATCCACCTGAAATGACAACATGACAATAAAATGGCTTTAGAATATTATATTTTGACAAACTTTATTGCTTGGAATGACAAGCTAGGATCTATATTAATTATATTTGCAATATAGTTCACTATTTCCAGCATCCCATTGATAGCCTGTACAATAAATTTCCACTTCACAAAACTTTGGTTACAGCAAATAATTATGTATAATTTATAGTATAAATATTAAAATTTATAATAGTCAAGTGCAAATTTCATAAAAATGGTCTGCTATACAAGTGTGACAGGGTAACAAGTGTGACAGGGTAACAAGTGTGACAGGGTAATATATACTGTGTCTGGCCTAAACAACTTATTTGTTTTGTTTTTTGTTTGTTTGTTTGTTTGTTTGTTGTTATTGTTTTTTTTCGTTTTAACTTTTTGGGGGAGGGAATTTTCTTATGACGATATACTATTACAGAGTACTGAATTTCACTACTGAAAACACAATGACATTAAAAGCCTTTTAATAACAATGCTTTGCCATTTGGTTCTAAGCTGGTATTTAGTTTAAATTGATGAACAAAATGCAAAACATGAAAATCACCTTACAGGTGGTGTACACCCTACAAAGGGGTAATGAAATAATGGTCAGGGTTATCCTACAAAATCAACTGGTTCTTTGCTTGTAATTTGATGCTGCCAAAAAAGAAATGGGCCGGAAAAAATGGCAACTTTTAAACCTGTACCCACCTGCTACATGAATTACACTGGATCACTTTATGATTACCCTGCTCTTCATTACACATTGGACAGCGATTCATCTTGTGTTTGTTTTGGTAACACTTGTCACACAAGGTGTAATCAATGTGCCACCGTGATGTCTTCTTTGTTCCACACTGCCTGCACTGTCGACATGTCTGTTTAGAAGAAAATAGGAAATTAATATCAATAATATGCATGATACTAATTTCTTGTAGAAACACTAAAAATGCGACAACGATCCTGGGAGTAGGAATATTGCAGCCAAGATTCATTTATTCAAGATGCGTAAAAATCCATTTGTGCGAAGCAATTTTAATCCATTGGAAAACGGCATTGACCCTTCTGTTCTCAAGCACCTTGAGGTATTAATTCTCCTTACAGATTTCTGTACATTTTGTATGAGGATATTTCTAAGAATTTGTTTGTTAATCAAGCTTTTAGACAGATGGACATCCAGGTGTCCTGTGGACACCCAATCCCGGAAGAAAACGATGAAAAGTGCACCAAAGCTTTAACAAATTGAGGGACATGCCTCCAGGACGCCCACTTTTCAATTTTTTTTCAAATTCTGTTGTTAATCAAGTTGATGTTTTTCTTAATTCTCATCACCTGCCTGCTGAACAATGTACAAATATTGCAAGGAGAAATTTGATGTTGATCAAGAGTTGCGTACCTCACACTTCCAGCTTAGCTTTTCTGTGGAGTTGGCCACAGGTACTGTGCATAGAGGATGGTAGCCCTTGTCACAGCTGCGGCATATCAACAACTTGTCTTTGGTTGAAGTATGCCTGTGAGATATATTACTTGATTTTAATTGAACATATTGTAAGCATTAATGTTATGTAATTTATTTGAATGGAAACAATCCATTTCATCAAGATCGCACATCTACATTTATTCCTCTAAAATAAAAATAAAAAATAAAATAAAATAATAAAATAAAATAAATAAAAAAGAACGCAGCCCACGTTCAATATTCAACGCATCCTCTCATATTTGCCACTGTTACTAAATGGAACAGTTGCTAGATCATTTTATCTTATTGATGCATACATTTGTAAGTGATCTTGATTCCGGTTAGCCTAAATACCACTCCAGTTAGCCTAAATAGCACTCTGGTTTGCCTAAGTAACACTCTGGTTTGCCTAAGTACGCTTAGGTAGCTTGTGGTTAGCCGTTATATTAGGATTAGGGATTTCAGGCTCACATGGCTCACATGGCTGACTCATAACTCGCTGGCTCGCACTTTGTACAAACTCATTTGCAAGTTAGATTAAATTTTATTTAATAAATTTAGGCTCATGAGGACATCAAAGACTGCTGATGTAAACAAAGATCATCCTAATTCGTACAAAAAGACAAATTTATCACAGTTTGTTGGACCTTACCTGCAAGACTGGCAGGACTTGCACTGAGCACATTCCCACCCGGCCCTGACAGTCTCTGTGGCACGAACAGGCGGCGAGCAACAATAGCTGTGATAATGGCAGTTGCATCTTGTGCAAAGTAGCAGTTGTGATAATTCACCGCCTTGATGACATCTGTCACAGAATGCTACAAAATAGCAAACAATGCATTGTATATAGTGGTTTCTTAAAAGCAGTCATGTAATACTACCTAACGAGCTTTCTTTACAAACACTCAAGTTGCTGAAAAACTTAAAAGATCACTTTTTGTCACCCGCAGTTCACGTACAGTGGATTTCACGATTAATTCTCAAACCTCTAAGGGAAACAAAAATTGGTTCGAGAAATCGGGAAATATCGCTGGTAAAATTGCAGTGAAACGAATCCAGGATAAATGACTTTTGGTTCGAGTTATAAGGGTTTTTGAGAAATCGAGGGTTCTAGAAATCGGGTTTCCACTGTAGATCTACATGTATTGTTTATTTCATATATACATGTATTCATTAGACTGCAGGTAAAGTCATTTCTAATCCTATGGAGCTACATGGCTCATCACTGCCGGTGCCAGTTTCTGTAGCATGAGGCAACTAGGAGTATTGCTACTCCCCTGGATGGGATGCTACTCAATCACAGGTAACCCCCAGCATTTTTGTCAGGTTGACTTATCAGTTCACAGGTACTGAAGAGAGTATTAATGTGAGAGTAAAAGTGTCTTTCCCAAGAACACAACACAATGATCCCAGTCAGCGCTCAAACCTGGACCGGTCGATCAGAGACCACCATGCCTCTCATTCATGCAAAAAAAGTAAGATGCAAAAAAAGTAAGTTTCACATGAGCTCACCTATTCTCCTTATCAAATCTTCATGACTTGCACAGTAAAGTTTCATTGTTTTCATGTCCTGCAATAAAAATCAACATGCTAGATTGAATTTCCAGTGACATGACCTAATTGACAAAAAAATAAATACAAGCCCAAAATTCATTTCAGGTTTTAGCCTTAGGAACAGATCAGACTGGTGGTGTAAATGGAAGAAAAAGGATTCTTTAACATCACGGATGCAGGCGCATCTTGAAAAAATTGGCCAATTTTTTAAGTTTGCTGTTCACAATGGCTTAATCTTCTCCATCCTCAACCATCCTTGTTCCTGTTTGGTTTCTTATTACCTCTTTGGTGTTTTTCTACCTTAGTAAACTATTATTTTGAGGCTTTCTTCAATTTGAAGGTGATTTTGCACTTTGCAGACATGACATTATAATCATTATTGTCATTATTGTGACATAGCAAAAAATCCTATTTCCACAATGTAATAACTATACTGCATGTTAACTATACTACTGCTGTTCAAAACTCAAATTTGTAGTAGCCAGGAAAATTCACAGTCTCTGTCCCAATATTGACAGCCTTGTTTGAGTCTCCCATCTGGTTCTAACCTGATATGTCCTTGCAGCCATTGCACAAGGGTAGTGGTATATTCTTCCACAGTCAGACATCTCACATACAATGCTAGCACCAAAACGGCCACAAAATGTACACTTCTGCAAAGATAATAAATACTAACAATCACATAACAGTACTGGAAATGATTGCTTAGCAGGACATGTGTCCTTCCAGACCTTTATTTTGATCAGACATAAAGAAAAATTGGTCAGACATCTGCCATCTTGGATTTTTTACCCAGGACACAAACTATCAGCATACATGACATATTAATTAAAGGGTTATTGCAATGCATTGTGGGGTGATTTCAAATCACAGGGACAGGGCCATTTTCAACTTTACTCAAGTCGAGAGAGCATTCCACCTTGTCACCCACAGAGGGATCACGTGACAAGGTGGAATTCCAGTCGAACTTCAACTTTTGGTAAGTCTCATTCAGATTGTACAGTATGAATTCTTGCTTTTAATGTTTTTGGAAGCAAATGTGACCGATTTAAATAACAAGACTTTCAAGACAAAAGATAAGCCATTTTTTTGTATTTTTTGAGCAATATATATTGTAAATAGTCATAACCTTACATAATTAGAAATTTGATCGGACAATGTCTGATGACTGACTGTTATGCTTATTTCTAGCCAGGCTTTTAGCCAGGCGGCTGTCCATAGGACGGCCACTTTTCGGAAAAGCAAGATTTTGGACGGCCTGTTGGGACTGTTTGGCGACTACATTTATCTACAATTTAGATTATAAATTAAAAGATTAAAGTTCAAAAACAATTTATCTTGTCTTGTTTGGCTTTCAATGCAGTCACATTGCTCCATTCTTTTTGTTTTGCTGTAAAAATATCATCTCTCGACTTCCAATGAACTTGAAAATGGCTGCCGTGTTTAAATCACCCTATAATGCATTGCGATCCCTGCTTTAGTTGTACACGTACGTCATGTATGCTGATAGATTCTGTCTCTGGAAATGTGGCGATCCTGTTTGGCTCACATTAGGTACAGTTAGCGGCTGGAGAGTCTCAACATGTTTTAATTTAGAGTTTGTGGTAAGATTGTTCTTTCAACCTAGCCTGGTGACTAAAAATTTGCATTTGGGCACGGCTTACAATTTTTTTTATTAAAACAAATTATTATTATTATTTTTTTTTTTGCTGCTCAGAATCGTTGAAAACGCGTCTAAGAGACTTCAATTTTCAAAATTTTCTGGGGGGGGGGGGCATGCCCCCAAACCCCCCTAGGGGGATGGGGCCTTCGGCCCCAAGATGACGTTTGGACTCCCACTTTCAAAATCCTGGCTAAAAGCCTGTTTCTAGCACTGCATAATGTGAAACAAGTACTGTAGAATCTAACTACTCGTTACATTACATTGTCAAACAGACAGCTCGTGATAAGAATAAAGATAAACTTCAACTGGGGAATATTGTCCTGATGTACAACCAAATTCTAAAATTCGAGAGAGGTGTCTTAATAATGATCCCACAAGCTTGCTGGGCCTCAACCCCTGATAGGTTGAACCATGCCGGATTGGTCAAGGGGGAGAGACTTGACAAAGACTAGCTGCTGGCTCTCCAGATTGGGCGTGGGGCCAATCACCCCACCCTGTAAAAACTCACTTGAATACATAAAACCCCTAGGGGAATTCAGTGAATTCTGATCCTTATTGATCGCCATGCTTCTGCTTAGGCTTCTTTATACCATATGGTGTATAAACCCTCGAGCGGTTTTTGACCTTGATCACCAAAGGAGTAGATTTTAGATAAACTAACATATTACAAATAACATGAACACACCTTTGATAAAATCTGATTTGTCAAGTCTACTGTAAATTCCACAGATGACTTGGTTGCTATGGCAGCCAGCGTCCATGCCGCACACCTCTCATGTACCCATATGTGACCGGACATGTCACACAGGTCAACCAGATCTGGCTCTTCCCCAAACCCTACACTGGAAAGGTCTTCTTGAGGGGATGGTGTGAGTCTGTTGTTAGCAGAATTGTTTATCGCGCTGGATTTTCCATCAGGGCTTCTTGTCCTAGATTTGTTTAAATTAAATAAATTCTGTATTAACAACCATTTGTAATACATACAGTTCACAGTACTTTTTAAATAGATTACTGGTCGAATATAAGGTGTGTGATGATCAATTTCCATCCAATTCTAGGGAAGGTTTCTCATTTATAGAAATGTTATCAACTTCTCATTTCTCCTAACAATATCAACAGATAGGTGATCAACAATTTAAAGGTATAATGTACATGTAATTAGGCTGTGTTCACACTTGGTGCCCGAGCACGGTGCTCGAGTACGATTCTTGCTGGGCACTAAGGCTATGTTCACACTTGGTGCCCGAGCACTAGTGCCTGGGCACCGGCACAAAATGGTGCTGTGTTCACACACTGAGTACACAAGATATCGACATGTTGGCAGTGCCCGAGTACAAGGTCAAGACCTTGTACTCGGGGCACAGGCACCGTGCCCGAATTCTGGAGTGGGTACTTGAAAAAAGGTGTGTTCACATTAGGCTATGTTGACACTTGGTGCCCGAGCACTTGTCTTGACCTTGTACTCGGGCACGGCCAACATGTCGATATCTTGGGTAATCAGAGTGTGAACACAGCACCATTTTGTGCCGGTGCCCAGACACTAGTGCTCGGGCACCAAGTGTGAACATAGCCTAATTAAATACCGCCACATTCTGAGAGCTAGCATTAAATTATTCAACACAAGAATAATTATAGCTATCATCATGTCCAGTCCGGAGTAAGAAGAACTACTGTTATTTGAAGGTAAAGTCTCCACAAAACTAGTGGCCCAGTCAACTGTTCAGCTCTGGTTTCTGTAGTATGAAAGTGACTAGTAGCATTGGATGAGATGACAGTCCACCTGCCAATGTAGTTGTCAAGCTTCTCCAACAATTTGCCAGCTAGTACCCATGTCATGTGAGTGTGTACAAAGTGCGAGATAGCCAGCCATGTGAACCAGCAAGTGAGCCATGCAAGCCAGAAATCTCTAATCCCAATATAAAGGCTAACCGCAAGCTACCTAAGCTAACTTAGGCTAACCGGAGTGCTATTTATGGCTCGCTTACTCACACTTTTTCAAGACCCTTTACACATCTGGGATGGAAAGACTAATTTAAATTCCACAAAGCAACTTAAATGTTTCAATAAGTACATTGTATCGATCAGTACCTGAAAGGCACATCTCCGTGGCTCGGCCGGCCGTGGTGCACTGTTGAATTAGCAGCCTCAGCCCTGTATGTCCAGGGATATTGCCTTTGATCTTGATACTCTCCATCATGAGGGCTTCTCCTTCCATGGGAAGGATGGGAAGGATGTGAACCACTCACAGTGGGGTAGTGAGGGTGTTGGTAAGCTGATGATGCAAAGTTTTGCTGTTGCTGTGGACTTGGTGAGTGTCTTGGAAAGCCAGATATTCTTCCAAAACAAATCAGGTCCCCCTGTCCCAACACGCTGTTATTCGCACAGTTGCACAGGGCACAACGCACTCTGAGATGGGAAGGAATGTACAAGTTAAATGCATGAGTGCTTCAGATAAACCTACCTACAGTATTTCATTATTGTTCTTATTGCAATATCTTGAAAGCAGCCCAGTCAGAAGAGATCATTATGTTAGATGATCATATCAGATGCCACTTATTATGGAGCACATGCTCTTGTGTGATTCATTGTGATTCATTCTCTCAGTTACAATCGAATTAGGAATGTACATGTTAGCTCGAAAGAAAGTAGCCCACTCTGCCAATTTCCATAGTAGTAGGATGCTAATCCATCGCAGGTTACCCCCCAGAATTTTTGCCAAGTTAGGTTACCGGTACCCATTTATACTCCTGGGTGGAGAGAGGCACTGAGAGAGTTGAAAGTGTCTTGCCCATTAGGATAAAACATGATAACCACAACCAGCACTCGGATTGAAGTCTATACAATGAAGAAATAAATACTGCATTCACGATCAACTCACCTCCCAGAAACACAGTTTGGTTTACTGTGAGAATTGTTCAACCTCTCATCTACTTTAACTGGACTTCTTTTCTCAGAAGTTTCACTCGGTGAAAGCTGAAACCACAAAACAGAGAATGAAAAAACTAAAAAAACATTCCTTTATAATTCTGACTTGTGAGACTCTGTATGGGTATTTCCGACGAAATCGAAGTCACGACGATTGCAATAATTCTATTAATAAACTACAATCTCAGAGATTGAAGCGACAATTTACAAATTATCGTGGTCAGATAGAACATATCAAATGTGTGAAATGTTACCGAAAATTACCGACATAAAATAGAAGTCAGCAGGTACGTATACCCATAGAGAGGCTCACTTGTGTTGAGCATGTTAATATTAACTGAGATGGATACGAACACACACAAAATTGTCTTCACTCAGTTACCTTTACTCTTTTTGGTGAATCTGTTTCAATGTCGATATCTTCATCACTATCACTAGAACTACTGACTGACGAGCAAGTTGATATGGTCCTGTTAAGGGTGAAAAAAAACACAAGCCTTTCAGTTACATGTACAAGATCAAAAATATAATTTCTCCTAACTGACTGTCATACATTTGTTTTAACGTTAGTTTGAGAATTAGGTGGTACATCAAAAACTCCAAACTCACTCTCACATGCACCAAGCAATAATGTAAACATATCCACATGTATTTCTATTTTTTTAAATCTAGCCAAACAGAAATGTTGACATTAAGTGACAAAATACCTGTCTCCATCATAATCAGCATTCCGGTTTAATCTGGAGTTGAAAAAACTTGCATCTTGACTTTCTGCAGGTCTCTTCTGTACTCGTCCTTGGGAAGAATTGCTATGTGTGCAGAAGCAATTTTTTTCGACAAGATTGTTTTCATTTGATAAGGATCCTCCATTTGTGTCCTGAAACATGACATGAGGTTGAGATGAGCTTGGGTATAAATTAAATAAGCTGAGCTGCTATGCAAAGGTCAAAGGAGTGAGTGGGAGTTTCATAATAATTATCAACACTTATATCAAAGATGCTATTTTCCACAATTCACTCTATGGAACCATTACAGTGAAGATGACGCTACAAAGTTTTTGATTAATTTTTGACATCTTTTTGACAACTTTGATGGGTTCCGTTTTGTGGCGCCACATTTGAACTAGACTAGAAACTAAAACCATTCAAATTTCACGACTCCGCCTCCAACACTCCTTGGATTTTGATTGGACAAGTCAAACGGAAACCAATCCAAAAGTCGTCAAAAAGTTGTCAAAAATTAATCAAAAACTTTGTCGAGTGGATCACTTAACCCCAGGGGGTACTCCTTTCCTTAAAATTTGTGATGGAGGTGTGCTGCCACTTCTTTAAACCATTACCTGTTTTCAGACCAAAATAATTAAGCACTTTTCCCTATCCAATTTCAGACCTGATCCTTAAAATTTCTCCCTTTTCAAGCCAAAATGGCAAAAATCTATACCCTATTTCAGACAAGCAGGCAAAACATACCCAATTTGAGACCAAAACAGCCCGCCCCGGCACATACCTAGTATATGACAGTAATTCCCCCCTGGGGGGAGCACACCCAGCTGAGAGATTATAACATGGAGAGTAATTTTAAAAAATATAAATATTTTCACAAACTTAACCCATTGACTACTGGGCTTTTTCCAAAAAACGTCAATCTAACATCCCAGATGCCTATTTCTGGCCATTATCTCAACAGTTTAATGTCAAACTGTCTAAAACTTAGTTTAAAACACGGCAACTAACATCCCCTTCTACGTAGAAGCAACAAATTCAATATTTTCCTCGGGCATGCGCAGAAATCAAAATTTCGACATAGTTTTTGGGTTTGAAAAACCCACCTGACTTTAGGCTTTTCTTTTCCTTTTATTTTTTTTTGCCGTTCTCGCTCTCCTTTTTCTCTCATATTATTTTGTGGTTTTGTTGGCCTTTCAGTCGTCTTTGTTCACGTTGAAAAAGTTTTAGCCTAAACGTTGGGAAAAGGAAATTTTTTTGACAAAGAGTGTCAATGGTAGTGAAGGTCGCGTTTTTTGGTGATTTTGGAGGAAAAAATCCAAGTTGTTTTGTGTGTATCTCTGGTCCAATTTAACGTTTCGTGCTCGTTTAGACATGCTTTGTTAGACATTTTCCAACTCTATCCGTTGATTATCAAAGACGTCCTCTGGCATGAACAGTGATGACGTCACAAGTGGTACAAGTCTGTGGTCTCTTCTTGGCCGTTTATGGCTGGTTTAGTAGTCAATGTGTTAATGTCAAAACTTATTACGATCCATGCATCTGAAATCATAATCATGCAATGGCATGGTAATTCAATTTGCAACATGTCTACGCAAACTTACCTCATCGCTTTTATGGCTGTTATCAACTTCTGTTGATTAAAGCGAAAAAGGAAAGTTAAAAGAGCAAAAGAAAAGCATAACTAATCAGAAATAGCTATTGACCATTGTACTAGTAAAGCACACAGTAATTACAATATACATGTACCGTGCATTTCTATGGCTTATTGGTTCAATAAACCTCTTAGGATGTTGAAACACTATTATTTGCAGGGCTGCAAATAATTTTTTTTCTTAAAAGGACATGTGTGCGACTAAGTCACCATTTTGGTCGGAACAAAACAAAAATGAAGTCGGACGTCATATTACAGTACCGCTTTATAAGCGAATGTGCTAATCTAACACGTTTTCAATGCAGAGTAAACTAGTTTGTGTTTAGAACAAAACACGTTATAAAGCATTAGCATTGGAAGGCAAAACAAAAATTGTCCGGACATTATGTCCGACCACAGTTGGGATTCCATTGGACATTGGCAAATTTTGGTTGGCCATTGTCCGATGGCCGACTGTTATTTGCAGCCCTGGCATGTGTTCTTCCAACATCCCGCATGGCTTATTGAAATGACATGTGGTCTACATGTATATGGCTTAAGGTTACTGTAAACCTTCGAGGGTGCCTTCCGGGAAATCTTTCCTATGCGCGTTGTTTTAGAAGAAACCCTAGAAAACTATATATCACTGTAAAGGTAATAGAATGAAGAATCCGATAAAAGCACTACTTTTGTCCGTTTTTGTTCTGTTAGGCGCGCGCAAGCCTTCGAACACAAAACTGACAGTGTCTGCTTAACTGAGTTACAAGCCTTCGCGTTAAAGCGGACATAAAAACAATCTGGACTATATCATTCAGGAGATAATGGGCTAACAAAGAGTGTGAGGCTTTTCCAATACTCTCATTGGTTCCCGAAAAAATCTATTTTAAAGTTAGACAATGGATATATTTTCGATGCGTGTCACGCGCTGGGATGCCACGCGAAAAATATGTCGAATTTCGTGAAAGCCTCACACACTTTGGTTCATTAATGTCTAACAAACATTTTGGCCAAATTTCAATAAAATCCAACAAATCTACATACCCTGTTAATTCATTTGAAGAGAGTGAACTCACACAAAAACAAATCCGGAGTTTTCGGGCTGAAAAGATTTTCGTAGTTTTCACACTTAATCAAATCGGGCGTGAATGCGGTCATGCCGCCGACCAATAGAACACGACATAGAAATCCCCCAGAGAGCCTTGTGACAAGGCAGTTTATTGAAATTCGCGGGGAACGACATTTCCATGCTTAGCGACAGGAGAATATTGGGGAAAGCGAAGTCTGGAGCACAAAATTCATCGGCGAAACCGAATCAGTGGAAAAGAAAACAACCGCAGCGGAATGCACTGGAAGAACAAAGGAAAAAAAAGGCTGGCGAAAGTGGCGACGGAACTGGAATTCATCCAAAGCAAGCGTTGTTTGCGGCTATAAATGCACGCGGGTATTAAAGCTTTCCTTGATAACAGCCCTTTCCTCTCTTTTCTCCATAAACGGCATACGGAAGCGTAGATTATGGTGTCATAAATTACAAGACACAAATATAAACACAAGAATCAAAGCGACGTGAAATACTTGGCGGGGAGTGATGCGAAAAAACGTCACGGGGAGCTCTGGGTTGACACATTCTAATTGCCTTATAACACTTAAGCGGATTTTTTACTTTTATTTGAAAACACATTTTTGTCGATAACTCGCACGCATTTCAAGTTTTTCAAATTATTCTTTTTGGAAAATGAAGATAAAATAGTAGTCTTTAATTCGGCTTGAAAAACAAATTTTTCAAAAAAATTGTCCCTTGAAGGTTTACAGTAACCTTAAGGACGGTGCTTCTTAATACCAAAGTATTTTTATGACTATGCGGGAAAAGCAGATCTTAGCAAGGGCTATTGGAATCCAAAAAGAAAATTGGGGGTAACCACGCATTTTCCAGAGATAATCAAGCTTTAATCTGGAAAAAAATGCTGAAATAGCGTTTTCTCGGAAAAAAAAGAAAAATATTTTTTTTCGCAGATTCCCTTTGAATTTGCCTTGACATACACAAAAGCAACAATAAACATAAAAAGCTATAAAATACTTAACAAATGGTAATATAACAACTACTGTTTATGTGTTTTTTAATTAAAAATCATCGCAACGTAGCCATTATCAACCCTGACAGCTCTCCTCTGGTATACCAAAAATACAGTCTAAATAACTTTTGCACACAACAAAAAATTAAACATATGTTTAATAGGCTTACCGCTTCCATTTTATAACATAAAAAGTAGGGGTCACCACGCATTTTTGTAAGTTATATGAAGAAAACGACCATATATTTCCCTGCTGAGCTTAGCCTGAAAGAGATTCCGCAATGTTGTGTATGCGCGCGCGTTCGAGCGCGCACTAATGACGCGAGAAATTATGCGCAGAACGTATGCGCAGTAACAAAAGGAGGCACCGTCCTTAATTGGAAAACGAAGTGGCCTATGGTAGCATGTTGGACTCCAGATCAAACGGTCAGGGTTCAAGCACTGGCTGGGGTCACTATGTTGTGTTCTTGGGAATCCAGGGGTATATAAATGGGCACCTGGCAAATTGTCAGTGAGGGCACCTGGGGTGGACTCCTAGTTGCTATGAGAGCCTGAGGGTTAAGTGATGAAGACACCTGGCTTAGCTTGTGGACACACTTTATACATGTATGTTGCTTAATTAAGAAAAAAAAGTAAACAAATCAAACCTGAGCTGCCATGTGATTTGTGTGTACTTCCATATAAGGAAGCTCTGAACCAATCTAGTAACAAAATAAACAATTCATGAAATTTAAAAAAAAACACTGTAATGTATGTAATTTTGGTAACAGGTTTAAAATGTACAATGGATTTCTGCCTGCTGAAGAAAATCCAGTTTCTAACAACACATTCTGTGATAAAAGCATACAATTGAAGTGCGAGGTGGAAAAACAGCATTATGACAATATAATTCTATTGTCATAATGCCGTTTTTCCACCTCGCCCTTCAATTATTGTAGAAGAGAGCTTAATTATTATGTTAATTTAATTATTTGCCTGTTCTTTTATAAATTCTTCTTTGGTTGAAACATGTGTTAATTATATTGTAACAGTTTGAAATATGATTTTCTTGTACGTATATTATAGTGGAATAAACCCAGTGTTCCAGATAAGAGAGGGTCTCAAGGCCAAAAACCCGACAGGGTTGGCTGCCTGACCTGACAAATTAATAGAAAACGTCAGATGATTTTGGTGAGGTCCATATCTATTGACGCATTGCAATTCCTCATTGACACCTTGCCTTTAAAACTTATCTGGACCCTGTAAACCCCTACGTTCAATATACAAACTGTACATGTATGAAATAAAATCCATAGCTCTGGACAAGAGTTAATAATTTTATTGTGTGGTTCCAGAAAAAACCATACCCCCATCCCCCCCCCCCCCCCCCCCCCCCCCAGTATCAGTAGTTTGTCTAGTATGATCGTTCGGGTGAGGGTAGGCCTGAAAAGGAATGTTGTTAGTGACTTTATTGTTAATCAAATTATGTTTTCAAGTGTCTTTAGTTAATGAAAGATTTATGACTTGTTAATAGTTGCAAATTGCATAGCAACTGTTTAAAGAGTTGACAATGTGACAGATGAGAAAAATCCAGAAGACAGATTCACGAGTGAATAAATGAAGAAGTGCTCTCAAGTCGAAATACTCAGAAAAAATTCTGAACTCCCCAACGGGAATCGGTCAAAGGTCTTTTTCTGAATATTTCGACTTGAGAACGCTTCTTCATTTATTCACTTTATCCAAGTCACCCATTCCACTTAACATAGATTCACAAGTGTTTCAACATTTGAACCAAAACTAATACAACTTTGTCGGTTATGTACATGTATGTTGATCATTATATGAAAAGCGTAACAGAAGTCACAAAATAATGTGATGTTAGACCACATGGTGCAAACCACCTGCTATCCACATGAAATTTTATTCAACAGAGAAAAATAGAAGAAAATATATTTAGCAGTAACATAATTTGGAACAAATTGTACCTTAAATGCTTTTAAAATTCTGACATTTGAAAGATGCCATTCAGTCACAACTAGTTTGAATCGGCCACACAAATTTTGCACATATATTAGTTAACACATGTTGGGACATTGATTCATCAGCTACAAAGCCATAAAAACAATAAGCAATCACTAATGATGTATTGTGTACATAAAGTTGTTTGTAACACGGAACCATGCAAACATGTGTCGCCTTTAAATTGTGATGATATTCAGGTGAACGGGTCGAATATACATTCCACTGAGTGCCCAATGTACTGCAACAGATACGGAATGACAACAACAGACTAGCAAATGAGTCAATACTGAATTCTTGCAAGAGAGATTAATCCTTTGAAAAACACAATAATTTTTAAGAACTCTGGTGATCCATGAAAAAGCCACAAGCCCAAGTTGATGACCTTGTGACCCAAGGTTACATTTTGTATATGTTTTTTAATCAGCATTTTTACCTTGCTTGAAAATATTTCTGTTATTTTGCTGGCAAAATTATGTTCAAGTTTTTTATTTGCATTTTTGTTACATACAGTGTACATATAACTTAATTTGTTTCTTTAGATGAAGTTGTGAAAATATATTTTTTTAGTAATTTGTTCCAAAAAAGGTTTCTGAGAACTTCATTTGATTTGCAAATTATATGCAAGGTGAACAAACTTAAATTATACATGCAGCGTCATAAAAAAACTTAGAAAACTTGATGGGAAATGTGTGGTATAAAATTAAGGTACAATTTCTGTAGATTAAGCCAATTGAATCTTTAGTTTGTCAGAATGAAGGCAATCAGAAAATCAAAATTTGAAAACTTGCTTTTATCAATGAAAGTCTAGATCTCATAATAATAAAAACAAAGAGAGATAAGAAGTACCAGTAAATGTTTAACTAACAAGAAATCAACTTTATTTTTCATTTTGGTAAAATAAAATACCAAAACAATCCTACATACCAAAGTGCTGTGAACATTAGTTACAAGCACTCGCTCTGATTCAATTTAAAAACTCAGTCTTGAATTTCTCACCAAATTTTCTCTCCCTAATAGATGACCACATAGTAGATCGCTGAAATTAAACTTCTGGGAGCGAGGGGAATTTTACTTTACTTTGACTCTCCTTCTATTTAGGTTTATTAAATTATTGTCCGCTTCTACTACTAGATAAAATCTCTCCTAATTGCTGTATTTTTGTAATCATTTTTTCTTGTAACTACAGGCAAAGAAATAACTGAAATGTTTTTGAAAAGAACTACGTTCATTTGGTGACCACAAAAGTATAAATAAAACCACACCTGCAACATAAGAGGCCAATATGTTTCAGAAAAAATCTTGCGGCTTGTAAATACTGGTTGAGAAGTACCATGTATTCATTCCAAAAACTAAATTCAGCATTCTTCTAATTTTTTCAAAATTGTGTCACTTAATGATGACATCTTTCTCATATTTTATGCCAAGCTTGAGCATTGACAAATCTAATCCTACAGCTGTAGCAATACGTATGCAGGATGTTTGTCACATTTGAACCTAGTTATATGGCCTAGCTCCCACGAGTCTCCTATACATTGTGTGTAGCTCAGTGGTAGAGCGTCCGACCAGTGGGTGGAAGGTCATACATGTTGATTGGGAGAACTCAAACATGTGTAGTTTGTCACAAGACTGATCATCATCTTTCTCAATGTTTCTGACATCTTTTGTATTGTTCTGATAAGTTATATTATTTCTAGTTCCCCGGTAAATGTTTAAAGTCTCCCATATCCCAGCAGTTTCTTTAGATTTCCAATAAGAATGTCCTATTCTCGAAACTACATTCATGGTCAAAACTGTTGAGACACTTCACCAAATTTCAACCGATTTGAGTACTTACAGCCTATTTGTTCAACCCCCCTCCCCATTTCAATGTTGTCGCATTGTGAAAACAATGTTAAAACAAAGCAGGATGAATAATGATGATGATATTTATTGGCCATGGTAGCCCCATGAAACAATATTGAGCAAGGCAAGAGGGGGACAAAAATATTTCTACCCGCTCGTTGGTTAAGTGACTTGTGAACAGTGTGTGATATTCAACTAGTTTTGACCACGATATATATTGTAGCTCCCAAAACAGCATTACTTTTATTAGATCACTGGGCAATCTCGTACCCAGAGTCAACGGTCTCCTCGGTCAGCGGGTCGTCGCCAGGTTAGACTCTGGGGGAATGGAATAAATCTCGAATTTTTTGATTGGCTGTCTCGTGTAACAAACAATGGCCGTTACACCAGATTTCTGGTATTCAAAATTCCATTCCCCCAGAGTCTAACCTGGCGACGATCCGCTGACCGAGGAGACCGTTGACTCTGGGTACGAGATTGATCACTGGGCAGTTAGAAATGAAAAGATACACTGTTATAATAGTCTCCAGTAATAAGACAATCCCATTCCCAGAGCCCTTGTTACCCTTATCCAGTGGCGGAATGGGCAACGACATACTCTGGGATAGAGCATTCTGCCATGACATGCGCAGTAACACTGGAAGTCCAAGAATCCTGTCATGGCAGAACTCTTTATCCCAGAGATCCTTGTAATGTTGCCATTCCTGCCACTGGATAATAATTATTGTAACAAGGGCTCTGGGAATGAGATAGGTAATAAGATAAAACATACAAAATCTTAACTGCTCACATACCTGGTGGTTGAACTCTCTCGTAATGATATGGGTTAACACAAACTTTTTCGCGTTTTGTATCATAACCATTCTGACAAAATTCTTTATGCCGCATCTCCATCTTATGCACATCAGGCCATCGCCAGAGTCGAGCGTAAATAACATGTGGAAAGTCTTTCTTGTCACCAACTTGCAACCTCCCATCCATGGTTCTTTGCACAGTAACACACTTTGATGGCTGCCGACCCTTTGAAGTTATCGCTACAATCAAGGAGTCCAGCTCGTAGAATTTCTTTTTTAGTTTCTTCACAAGGGATTCAATAGCCCTTCGACTAAAGCTCTCGGCATCAGTGCTCTGATGCCTGTACACAGCATGCCAAAGTAAATTCCGCACAATAATAGGACATGGATCTGCAGAACATGGAATGTTACTTGGCCTGGCAGTGAATTGCTAGGTCCTGCCTCCAGGTATTTTGGTTGATCATATGTGGTTGTTGGTTGTGGTGGGCTCTCTTTTAACACAGATAATGCACATTTGTCACAGTTTGGTGATGTTGCCTTCACAGAAAGAGTTGCAGCTGTATCAAGGATGGAAAAAAATGCATTACAGACACATCTTAATAAAACTTTAATTCAAATCCAATGATCATTCAATTTCAAAAATGAATACTGTATGGGTTATTGGCCAAGCGCGAGGTCAAGATGGCAGGATATTGGCCAAGTTCTTTTTTTGTGTGTTTATGGACCGAGACAAAGTCGAGGTCCATAAACACGCAAAAAAAGAATGAGGCCAATATCCCGCCATCTCGCCCGAACAAGCTTGGTCAATAAAGGATTTATTATATGACTAGTAGGAGGCGGGGAAATAGTCTTCTTGCAGGAACAGATCGAGCGGGCAATCCCGAGCGGTCAAGATGGCTCCATCTTGACCACACGGGTAGCAATTATCACAGCACAGGATTTGCTTGAGTCATCTTGCCCGCTCATAGAGCCAGCCATTATAATAAATCATAATACAGGTACAGTCGAAGCTGATCCAAGCAGAAAAAGTGTCTGCAACTGGAGCTGGATGCTTACAGGAATGTGTAAATACATACAATGTGTATGTTGTAGTTTAAGACGATTTCCGCTGGACTTTCGAGCAAAAAGTGCAAAAAATTAAGTTACCAAAAAAATACTCATAGCACGGTAACATTTTGAATACAGTTAAGAAGAAATTATCGATAAATTAGCTCCCAAGCTGACCCCGCGAGAGAAGTCATTATATATTTTAATTAAAAAGATGTTTCATGTCAGTTCAAAACAAAATGGCGTGCGTTTTTATCATTTTTTTACGAGGTTTGACATTGATTGTCTCGAGAATGCTTGAGAATTTAATTGCGGGGTCACTTGGAGAAGTGAATTAAAGTGATATGTTTCAAATACTATTCAAAATGTTACCATGCTACGAGTAGTTTTTTAGTAATTAATTTTTGCACTTATTGCTCGAATGTTGAGCGGAATCCGTCTTAAAATGAATTTTAGGTCAAAATGATCTCTAACTAGTTTAATTTTTATTTTCCTTTGTTCCAGATTTTTTACCATAATCCTAAGACAAAGAAAAATCAAAATCAAACTAGTTTGAAATCATTTTAACCTAAAATCATTTTAAGCTACAACATGTATATACATGTACATGGTGATTCACAAAAATGTATCAGTTGAGTTACTCGATCACCACTACATGTATAATATACAAGTCATGTATCTTGAGTAGATATTAAGTTCTGATCACTGTGATCCAGAACAAATACTGGGTATCATGCCAGTAGTATGGAAAATACAAATCTTAGTCCCGGGACAAGCGTCAAACTTTTCATGAGTCAAACTAAATTACAGTTAAGGTCAATCTCAATTATTTAATTTTGTCTGTTGAGTCAAATGTTGTCCTCGAAGCAGACGGAAAGAACGTGTTCATCCATCCAAATAAAATCAGTTGTACTTAATTAAGACATACGTCAAACTTCTCATGAACTAATAATTCACTGGATTTGCATGTACATGTAGTTCAACACATGAAAAGTTCGATGTTTGGCCCGAGCATTAATTTTGTGCTTGAATTCCATTCATACAGTGTACATGTATGTCTAAAATAAAATCACGAAGTCCTCTATCATCAGCAAGATATCATCTTCAAACATCAGCTATCATTCCCACAACACCACAACACTTCAGAAATTGTTCCCACCTTCAGAGCAAAGCTTGTGAAACTGCGCGTCAGCTACGACTCAACGACTTGATGAATCACATGGTACATTTGTCTATACCACGTGATCAATTCTTCTTTTTATGACTTAAAAAATATTTATTTTGCATGTCACGTGCAGAGAAATATAGCACATAATATTCATATTTATGTGTCTGTGCTTAAAATAGACTTGTAGTCTAAAATAAGAAATTTGTAACAAAAGCTAAGACTTGCGAGCACGTTTATAGCTGGTCAAGATGTAACACAATCGCAATGTGAATTTGTTACGTAAATGTCAATATTATATTTGATTTGATCATCAAAACTCCAGACTAACTGGTAGTTACAGTGTATAATAGGTGAAAACATCTTGATGTCACTGTCCACTTGTCAAAGATTGCCATTCTCTTCTACACAGCACAAAAACCTTGATTGCACAAGAGATACTTCTGCAATTTTGACACTTTTCTTTTATAAAAACACTCAAAATTGGACAGTCACAACCTGTACATGTATCCTCAAATACTTAAGAAAACTCTATATAAAAGTACCTATCTTAGTACAAGAATGTCGACATTTGGTGTGTACGCTGTCTGAATTTAATTAGCAGGATGACAATAATTTTTCAAGGGCTTACATCAGGAATGGAAATGCAACACTTCAAGGAATTTACTCAAGTGCCGATCGCCAGTGACGCGTGACACAGACATGGTTAAGTATCGTCTCTGATAATTTTATACATCTCCTTGATCTAACATAGAAGTTTTCCTTTATATTGTATATATATAATGTTCAGTAACCAAAATTACACATATCAAAATTAATATAACAACATTCTTGGGACGCAGGCTATAGCTATGTCTGTGTTATAAACAAATCATGATGCTCTGAGGCAATGGTCTGCTGCACCAAATACACATGTAAA
The DNA here is from genome assembly GCA_029204205.1 of Desmophyllum pertusum. Lineage (NCBI taxonomy): Eukaryota > Metazoa > Cnidaria > Anthozoa > Scleractinia > Caryophylliidae > Desmophyllum > Desmophyllum pertusum. The sequence continues at coordinate 743,203 of MU826849.1, forward strand.
CATAGCTGAAGTAAATCTGTCTGCCTGTCATACTGTTTAATCCGAACTTCCATTGTACAGGATATTATATAAACACTGTCTGAGATCAACCATCAAATGCTACTAAATATATTTCAGTGTCCTATTACTGATAATATAAGTCACCGTTCAATACAATAGATGACAGATAAAAAATCAAAATAATGATCTGCTTGCCCATTCAGCCAAGTCTGTCTCGATCCCTTGGCTGAGTAGAAATTGTAGATTTTTGGGTGCAAGTCAGTTGCCCATATGGGAAAGTTTCTAACACCGGCCATCCTTTCGTCTTACAAATTAATCTAGGGGTGGTGAATGGTCTTTCAAAAATTACAGGTCTCGCAAAATTTTAGTCGAATTTCACAGGTCTGAGGCAGTCTCATTTTTTTGAGCGGTTCTGTATGTCTCGCAGTCTCGTTTATTTCGCAAAGGCATTTCAAAGTCTCAATTCGGTCTCGCAATTTAAAAATTCAAAAAGTCTCGATCTCGCAGAGAAAAACGCTAGTCTCGCCGTCTTGCAAAGTCTTGAATTTACCATTCGCCACCCCTTAATCTACAAGTAAACAATTTCAAACTAGGAAAGGAAGGAATATTTAGCATATTCTGTAGTATCATTCAAATGTATCCTTTAGATTATAAAACAACTGAACATTACAAGTCAAGAGAAGCTTACCTTTGCTATGAAATAACATGGCTTAGCCGACATTACAATCCAAAAATGCATTACAGTGTAGGTCTCAAATAAATGCAATATTTCTTATACAGCCTTAGCCTTTCATGAATCCTATTGCTTAAGCTGTAAACAGCTTTGAGTAAAGGAGTGAAATCAAGGGATAAGAAACAGGTCTTTTCCCAATATGTTGTTAAAAAGGTTCCCTGATAAATATTATTCATGTACAGGGCATTGTCCTGCATCAGTAACCTACCGCGGCATATTTTTTGACTGATCCATAAGGCTGATGTCTCAGATTACATTGATTTGAATGGGAAAAAAACACAGACAGAAAGAATAGGCGACATTCAATCTTTCATCGAGAATTACAAAGCCATAAATTGCTTTCTTGAAGCATGAACAAAATTATTAAATATACAGTAAAAAATAATGACAGAAACTAATTTAAGGTTGATCTGACCGAAAGAAACCTTAGTTGGTAATCAATAAACCTGCGCAGAGCGATCAATAATACAAGCCGCCCTTCCCCAAAAGAACAAGGAAATATTATTTTTCACCTTAAGATACTTTTCACGATTGAACATGAAAAATCAGCACTTCATTCATAAAGCAATATCACACTGGCATGAATATATTGATTGCTATGTGCAGACTGCCTGAACTTTCTAATCATTGTTCATGATCACCCGAATATCAACAACAACAGAAAGCGCTACATGTAAATTTCCCAGATGTGATTCTGAAATAGTTACAAAAATAAGAGTTGCCGAGTCATGTGTGTGTAAACTTAACGAGTCCTGATTCACAGTTACCAAGGTTATTAAAAACTCGGGTAAAAAAAGAGCACATAATAAATTTTAGTTTTACATTAAACCTGTAGGAAAATTTTAAAAGCCTTTTTATGATTGTATATATTATATAATTTTATATATATAATTTGTATAAGAACAGTTTGAAACAAGGAGGTCACATAACTTATGCGACAAAAAAATCCGATAATCTGCTAAACTACCCATGCAAACAAAACACAAGCAATGTTTTCAAAGCAAGCGCAGGTCGCTTGTCTAGAATCTGCGATAACAATATGTTCCATCCTGCAATGCACTGTCAATAATCGCTGGGTGTCAAGATCACAGGTCACAAGAAATCAACTTGAAGCCCAAATCAACTAGACACTAATGTCAAGCACTGATCTGTGTCCGTGTCCCGTGTCCCAATTTCCGTTACAAATTCTCGCTTACAGACAAAAATTAACCATATTGATAAAGAACCTACAAGTTAACAGACCATTTCCGATCAACAAACATTACCGGTATCTCTGTAATTTTCTGACATTTTATCTACAAAGAAAAACCTGTTTAATAGGAAGGTTTTTTGGATTAATTTTAGTTCAATATCTTTTCAAATTTGTTCTTCAGATAGCTAAAAATTACCCCTAACATTATACCCCAAGTATTTATTACAAGCACAGTGAAAGGCAGAGGAGGGCAAATAAATTACATCTATTTAGGGTAAAGTTAATTGATTTTGCCACAAGCAATGCTTGCATACAAACAACACTGTTTTGCCCCCCAAAAATGAAACTTTTTTCAACTTTACAAGATCAGGATTTGTGCTGTTTCAATTGTAAAAGTCATGCTACAGTAGTTGTCATGTATTATTATACACCAATGTAAAATCTAACGAGACAATAGCAAACAATAAAGTGAAAACTTGTACCACTATGTCTACAGTGCTGGTTGCGATCCCCCAGGGTTTAAAATAGAAATGATGTCAACAAAAGAAGCCGACAGATCACACCGTTTCGAGTAAGCCTTATTGTATAAAGCCTCAAAGGAACAAAAATACTTCACATTTGAGCAAAAGAAATCGAATAAGCGCCTAAAATCAAAGAAAATATGTTTTCGTGCCGTGCGAGCGAACACGAAATTAATTACGTGACATAAAATTGAATACATCTACGTGGCTTTTGTGGTTTTGTTTGTTGAGAGATGGAAAATATTAATGTCGACAATGTTATGGATCAAAATTCTACAGGTAATATCATTTGAAAACACTTTTCGAAAGGGTACAATAAGACCGACTTTTTACGAACGAAAGAACAGAATTTCACGATAAAATACGTCGCACTCAAATTGCCAAACATACAATTACAAACAATAAGCGTTGTCAGACATTTCAAAAGACATTCCGCGCGCACAAATCTGTCGGGCGAACGACACGCAAATTCGTGCTTTTCGCTCGAAAACATAGCGTGAACGTAATCTCTAACTAAAACTGATCGCGAACTGGCGGTAAACTTTCACGCTAACGTCTAGACAGCAAAGCAGACTGAAATAAGAATATATTCAAATGAGGCATTCTTGAATACTAATTAGGTATTCTATTTACTTCTTGACTGGAGCACGTTCACTGTTCTCCGAGTGTTTTTTGCCTAAAAAAATGGTTCCAAATAGCGCGCGCGCGTGCTTTAGCCTCAGACAAAAATAAATCCACGTCCCAAAATAAATTAGAGCCCAAGCAGACGACATTTCAGACGTTTTCAGACAAGAAACGTTCCAGCCAGACAATGACCACTAACCAACAATAATACTTAAACAAAACCCAGACAAAATAATTCTCCTGCCCCACACGAAACGATCGCCAGTCATTTGGCGTGATTCGGAGCTCGAGCCGTCTGAGAAATAGTCTGGCTGGCGGTCCCAGCGAAATCGCACGAAAATTCCGCCAAAAAATGAAGCGGCCTTCAACTAGAAATTAAAAATGCAAAATAGCCACTGGCTCGTTATTTGAACAATGGACGAGCTTAGAGGAAAACACTGCCGTGCCCACTCCTAAGGAAATTTGCATTTCGCTCTTTGACATGTTTATCGCTAATGAATTCGTGAGGCGAATACTGTACAAGCGAATGAACGCGCTATGTTTTAGCGCATATCATCGGAAGGAAAACTCGTGTGCTGTAAACTTTTTCAAAGGTCAGAGTGATAATATTACGACAAAACGCTCGACTGATTCGATCAGATGTCCGAAGGAAACAATGACCGGCAGTGAATTACAAAAATATTACCCCCGATCGCGATGCTACAGTAAAATTTCTAGTAGTTTCTCCTGTGGCACGAACATTAAAAAAAATTATCTTTTGAGTAGATTGTTGGCTAAAAGCACGCCGCACTCCGAACCATTGTCACACAGATCATAGCATTGGTGTAAATTTTGTCATCACGTACGCTATATGCGTGCTTTGGTCTCTTTGCCCCTACATGACATCACACAATTGACCCAACGTACAACCTTCAAAAACCAAAAAAAAACATATGCCTTACCGGCTGGACTGCGAATTCTCTCATAATGATACGGATTGACACAAACACTTTCGTACTTCAGATCGTAGCCGTATCGGCAAAACTCCAAATGTTTCATTTCCATTTTTTGAATGTCGGGCCATCGCCACAAGCGAGCGTAAATCACATGCGGAAAGCCCTTGCGCTCACAAACTTGAAGTCTGCCATCTAAAGTTCTCTGAATCGTGACGCATTTAGACGACTTAGATCCTTTAGACGTGATAGCAGTGATCAGCGAGTCGAGCTCTTCCGATTTCTTGCGAAGTTTTTTCACCAGCGATTCGATGGCTCTCTTTGCGAATTTCTCAGTTTCGCCTCCCTGACGATGGCAAGTCGTATGACACATTAGATTCAACACGATGCTTAGGTTCGCATCGGCTGAGCTCGGTCCTCTTTTCGGGGAAGCCGTTTGCACTAAGCTTTTCTCCATTCCCCTGTCCTTCGATAGTCCTCATTTCATCGTCGATAGTTCAAAATTCAAGAAGGTTCCGTCCGCCAAAATCCCACGAACGTTCCTTCCCAAACAACTCCATATGCGCAGAACAAGTTCAGATTCAATCTACTTTGGTCATGTCATAGCAAGCCTCTTGTCCAATCACATCGCTCAAAAATCGATCCTAACACGCGTTCTTGTCAATCACTTTGATTGATAGGCAATGGTAAACAATGTATTTTCATGTGTTGGTACATTTAAAGGCTGAAGACACGAAAAAAAAATTCGGCAAAAACATTACTAAGTGACACGTTTCTCTGTGACACTTGTTCAAATAAAATAATCCCATATTTGTTCAGACTAAACGGGCGATCTCAGAGATCGGCTGTGTCGTAACACGTTTCACGTTACGAGAAAGTTCCGGGCAGTGTGTTGTTACCTTTTCAACCTGTAAATTACACTGTCAAAAGCGTTGATCAACACCCACTCTTTTGAAATTTAAAAAGAACCTTACCGAATAAAATTTGTCACGTATATACCAAGTAAAGCTTTTTCACAAATAAGGAACCAACTTAACGGGCGTTCCTGTCCGAAGAAAGCGAGAAATGATTATTCATTATATATATTTTTTCAACTTTGGCGAGATTTAAATTCACTCCCTTCTGGTATCGGCGCCGTAAAAAGCGAGAAACAAGTAACTTGGCACTCTTTTTGCGACTCTTAAGCCTGTGTTTCTTCGCCCACGCATTCTCTTTTCGTCCATTTAACAAACATAAAGCTCGAAGGAATAATAATTAAGGCGTACATGTACTCTGCAAGAGCTGAAGCAATATGAATTTATTAAACTAGACGAAATTAGCTAGAAGTCACAAGGAAATAAATGAATTGCTATAAAATATTGGACCTTGATTTTGATATATCTATGCGAGAAAAAAAGAAAATTTATTTCTTCATATGTTTGTGCGTCATTACACAAATACAACAGCATTTTTATCGTGAAGTGATTCATTCGTACCGCCGCTAAAATCTAATTTATTTTTTTTCTCGATCCCTGTCTTTAAATAATTTGTTCCATATTTAAAGATATGCCATGTATTGAATTCATTTAAACATTTGTAAGCCGCGACATAAAGCAAAACATGGACAAAAGCGGCGTTCGTGTTTTTGTAGCAAGCTTTTTTAGGGCAATAAAAACACAGTAGCACTCCGGCTGTCCAAATGACGTGAGTCACGCGAAGTCAAGCACGTATGCTACAGGACTCCAGGTGTAGTCTGAAAGTCAAAATTTGTCTCGTCTACTTTTCTGGGAGGTAAAATGATGGTTCCGAATTCTAACGTCTGGCCGCTTTGTTTGTCTGTCTGGAATTTGAGCATGTCTGATTTCGGCCATGTTTTCGTCGCCGCTCCATGGGGGACTAAGAATTTCTCTGCGCGCGAAGCTCGGCTTGCGCATACATGGCTTGGCGAGAGTGGGGGTTTCCGGCAAAGGAGAGCGTTGCATATTTTTTCGCCATAACAACAGCTCCAGCAAGTAGATATTCAAAAGCATCATTAGCTAGCGTGCATGGCTTTTGTTTGCGCAGGATAGGCGCCAGCGGCCAGGCATATCAAGCTATATCATCAATCTACACAAAGCGGTTTATAACAGACTTTCAGGTCTCTATATGATCGAGTCGTAATTAGAGAAGAGAAAGTCGTAATATCAAGAGCTACCAAGGCTCTTTCTTCCATGCTCATCCAAGAACTCGTCAAGCAGTCTGCATTTGTAGTATTGTTTTGTTAACCACGTACACCGGATGTGATCATTTCCGTTTTCGCATAACTGGGGCCATTCAGCGAAACCCTTGGAATGCAACCCAAACTTCACTTGATGGGTAGAACGATACAAATTCTAAAACGAACCCGCAATACTTTTTAATCTGGGTACTTGCTTGATTCTTGTTTAGACGCGAAAGAACAACCCCGGAACAAACAAAACACATGCCATGTTAGCTTTGAAGTTTTTAATGAAGAGTTTTATACGGCAACCCCGACGGCGGTTGTCATTGTTTTCGTCAGTTGCCAAAAGTTTCTTTCTTGGCAACAAGACCCGAACAGAAAGACCTGAAAAATGATTATATTCAAAACGACTTCAACGGCAAACGGAATTTAACTGATTTGGAGTTACTGTCAACGCTGCGAAAAACCCAATTTATAAAGTATCATTGTTACAATATTTTTCCGTCTGCAGCTACAGCAAAACAAAACACAACTTGGCTTCTTCGGCTATATACCAACTGCAGAGAGAATATTTCAAAAGAAAAATATTTTATTCCGCACTGGTAGAGTTCACGCAGTGCACGGCGTCCTGCATGGTGGTGGCTGTCATTTCAGGGGCGTTTCGCTGTTTTCTTGTAAGGAACGCCCACCTTGAACGAGAAACAATGTCTTTCAAAGTTGAAAAGAAACGATGTTTATATATAATACAGGGCATGTCCTGAATGGAACAAAAAACAACATGAACCTGGAAAATGAAATCCGGGGGGAAATGATGTTACATACGACTTGTAGTGCAACAAGGTGATCTGATTACGGTAGCCTACAATGTCAGTCGACTCACGGCCAAGTGGCCCAGGGACGAGGGAAGGCTGACATTTTATTTCAGGCTACGAACTGATCCATGAGTTTAAAAAAATACTCTGACTCCAACTAAATCAAGGAGAATTGTTTTAATTAGTGAATTCATCCCGCCCATCTGCGCTCATACTGTCATAAACAGTTGATTCCACGGCCCATACATGCGCTTGTACATAATCAATATATATGGCGGCTTTTTTCTTCTTTTCGTTTTTAATTTTAACAAACTGTTTACCGATCCAACCAAGTGCCAGCAGCTTTAATACCACGAACCTTCATTATTAAAAATAATAAAAATTAAAATACCTCATATACAAGATTTTACGATCCTTTTAAATACCACACATATTTACTGGTTTAGAAATATTTCTTTCCCAAAAAGTCGGTGAACTAGGCGTTAAAAATGGCATTGACAGAGTTTTTAATTTATTTTTCGAGCTAGTGCAGGTGGTATCATTGAATAAACAGATAAACAGAAATGCCTCGAGTGTCGAGATAAAAATTTGATGCGGCCCAGCGCCGACACACGTTTTGTAAAAATTTAAAATGGAAGCGATACCGTGAAATTAATTCTTTTGCGGCACGGTGCAGAAAAATAGTCCTCTTTGACAGGTTTTCAAGTACGATGTTTCGTGTAGCAAATGTCCGAGAATCAAAAATTACGCGATCCATCTTATCCAAAAACAAAATAATTTAGTTACTATGAAAATGTATCCATGTAAGTTGTATGACATACTAGCGGTATTATGTAGAGAAGTGATTTATTAAAAGATCCCTTCAATATGTTTTACGGCGTGCACACCGTTAAGAGGCAACCCAATCTAATTGTAGTTCTTGACATTTGATTACAAAGAAGCTGCACTTTTCTGTCTTTCTATCCCTTGTCAAAGATAATTGGCATAGATGTGTGGCGACTACTTGTCTTAAACAACATGTATCTTCTTCGTCAACACGGCGCCCAAAAATTTTAAATAACGTCAAATATCGCTCCACTTCAAACCGACACCTGTCTTCGACACGAAAGATCTTGTGTAACGCACGGTAAAGTGCGGCGACTGTTTCGCGCGTATTTTTTCCCATATTCATTCTTTATACTCAAGGAAACAACACTATTTTTTTTTTCTTGCGTAGCTCTCACTATGAAACACTTCCTTTCTTTTGTTCGACGCTTGTTTTGTTTCTTATGTGCTGTGGAGAAAATAATTAGCGACATGCTTTCAACAGAACGGAATTTATTAACACCAGCAAAATGCGAGTGCCTTTCATTTCGCCCACGGCGACAAATTAGTTTCCACCGGACTTGCACGAAAAGACTCGTTAACTTGGATGTCGTGTTATTTCAAAGCAACCGATTGAACGTGAAAGCTCTTATCCGAACCCATCTCGGTCATTTGCTAAGTGCTGCACTTTAACAATAAAACGAGCTGGGTCGATATGCTGTAAGCACGCAAAAACCAAATCCGCTTAACTGGGCATTCGTTTGTATGTTCTGCCCTGAAAGGACTGAAAGCGAACAAGCATGTTTCAACATCGCACGCGACCAATCATTTACTATGCTTGATAGCGTTTGGAAGAATCGTGTTTGAGCCGTCCCCACGGGCACTTGTGCAACGATCACTACTTGAATCATTTTAAAACCCACTTTTTCTTGTCAAACTATCCAGAACCCCCGTTGGTTGCCAAGTTTTCTCTTTATATTCCAAGAGCCTCTAGAGCAGCTCGTTTCCAATTAACGAGTAAAAAGAGAACTCCTTCCTGTCGCCGATATTGTCATCTGAAAACACAGGGATTAATTATGATGTCTCCCTGTTATTTCTAAAAAGACTCGTCTTCAAGTCTGCACAGGTCATATCAGCGAGTCACTCAAAGCCTTACGGGCTTCACTAATGGCATACGCACACAAAACACTGAAACTCACAATGAATAAGCTGTGTCTAGGCGCATTTATTTATTCTCCATATTCAATAAAACCTCAGTTCAGGCAATACTGTATTATGTACACTACATTTGATGAGCCACGCATTTTGGGGCGTGTAAAATTTTTTAAAAACTCTGGACATTTTTTTAACTATTATTATTATAACACTGGACTATAAAGCAAAAAAAAACACTAGCGATTTTAATACGTTCATTGAATGTAGTTATTCCTATGTGAAAGTTTTGACATAACGCGGCTGATCTCTGCGAATTGGGAAAAAAGCGAACTAAAACTCGATTAATTCTACATTATACAATATAATATTCCTTGCTGTCTTTATGTGTAAGAAAATTCTGGATTTGTACCGGCCAAACTGTAGAACATTCCATCATCGGAAATGCGTTAAATAAATAACGATAAATAAATTTCGGAGAAACACAAAGTTTCCTCGTCTTTAGTTCATCCATTTGCGGCAATTAGGCGCACCGCAAAGGCATGGGATCTTGTTTTCTTCATCTTCAAAGTCGAACTTGTAGTCGTAGGTGAGCTGCAATAAAAAAAAGATTGTTAGCCTGTTTAACTTGACGAGGAAAGTTCTAAACAACATGCACGGCGAAATAGGCTCGCAGAATAAATATGTAGGGGGAACAGAATTAGCTAATAAAAAAACCCATTTCCCGACCACGTGTAGAATTCGAGCATAAAATGTTCAGACAAGTCTGGGAGAATGCTTTTGTGTATTACGTGCTCCAAGACATAATACTGAGCAACAGCCATGTTGGATTTCGAAACGACGGAAAGCCAAGAAGGAATATAAAATTATCTGCGGTTGTACACTGTATCGCATTAGAAGAAAATTGATGTGAAAGCTGTCAGTAATATCTGTCAAGTCATTACCGGTAGCTGAAGTAGTTTAATTAATCTTTTTACTGGTAGAAGTAGTTTAAAGCGTGTTGTTTAGAAGAGAACACAATTTTTCTCGTGCGTAAATAAAAAACAAAAACGTTTTTCGTGTTTCCATAGAGTTCTTTATATGTTAACACTTGTGAAGTTTGGAAGAACAAGAAGCTGAGTCGTATTTACAAAGCTCTTTCGAGTTCTCCCAAACTTCCACGAGTGATTCCATAAAAAGGAAAGGAAGTTCTACGCTCGGAATAATTTTCCATGTTTTTTTTTTAGTTATGGTAAATGGCTTTTAACCAATCACAGCGCGCGGTAACTTATTTCATGAATATAATTTTATAGTTCTCTAGTTTCAAACCCAAACTTTGGTTTCGTTGCTGTTAGATTTTAAATAGCCAGGTCTAAATGACCTATGGAAGGGCGGATACACAATACACATGCGGAGCAGCACTCAAACGTCATTGAACATGGGCTTAGTACAATTTGTTTGAGTTCATTAGATTATTAACTTTAAAATAAAATACGTGAAAATATCTGTTGGAAAACCTCATGGACAATCAACGGGTTCTAGAAACCAAACCAAATCAAACCACCTCCCTTCCTGTTGGAAATGATGATAATCTTTTGCTCCTTCTTGAATGTCACTACTTGACGTGGAAAGAGGCTCGCATGCAGAATACTGAAATATCGGTTTTCAAACGATACTGTTAAATCGAGGATTATTTACTTGAAATTAACTAATAAAAAAAACATTTCCCGACCACGTGTAGAATTCGAGCATACAAATGTTCAGACAAGACTGGGAGAATGCTTTCGTGTACTACGTGCTCCAAGACAGACTTCTGAGAAGTCATATTGGATCTCGAAACGACGGAAAGCCAAGAAGGAATAGAAAAATATCTGCGGTTGTACACCGAAGAGAATTGATGTCAAACCTGTCACTAATATTTGTCAAGTTATTACTAGTAGCAGAAGCAGTTTAATCTTTTTACTGGTGAAAGTAGTTTAAAGCGTGTTGTATGGAAGAGCGGATAGAAAACACATCTGCAGAGCTGCACACAAAAATGATTGAACATGGGTTTAGTAGATTTTGTTCGAGTTTAACAAAATACTAATACATTTTGGAGTTCATTAGATACAGTGGAATCCCGATTTCTCGAACCCTCAATTTCTCAAACATCCCGATAACTCGAACCAAAACTCGTTTCCTTTGGATTTGTTTCGCTGTAATTTTACCCCCGATATTTCGAACTCCCGATTTCTCGAACCAATTTTCGTTTCCCTTGGAGGTTCGAGAAATCGGAATTCCACTGTAATCAACTCCAAATCAGTAATACGTGCAAATATCTGTGTGGAAAAAAAAAAAGTGAAAACCCTCATGGACAATCAACGGGTTGTAGAAACCAAAAACAACTCAAATCACCTCTTCTCCCTTTTCAACCTTCCTGTTAGAAATAATGATAATCTTTTGCTCCTTCTCGAATGTCACTACTTCAGCAACACAGTTTGGCTGAATAAATAAAGAAAAAAAAACATTAAAATGACAAGGATTTCACGTCTTTCTCTTTTCAGACAACGGGAATGAAAACAGCGCAGGGGACGAAATTGCCGTGGAGACACGTCCCTTTCGGATCAGAGGTTACAGCCCTAAACGACTGCCCGGGGATATTAATAGTACTGACAACCTCTCTATACTCGTAATTTTCCAATTGGACGTGACATAAACCGTATTTCTTGGAATAAGCGCTCACTCTCACTAATAAGCGCTATCCTCCTCACTATTCCAAACCGGTAAATTACGAGATTAAAAGGGTTTAAAACATTTAAAATAGCAAGAGATCACAAGGCAATTAAATCCTGTTTGTGTCATCACTTTCCATATACTTTGAGTTGCAGAGTTCGTCTACGTGCACCAGCTGTCCTTTTAATCTTTGTCCCTCCTTCGAATACGTGACCCCTTTTATCCAAGGCGCTTATTCGAAGAAATACGGTATTTGTAATTATACATATATTAAAAATACACGTACCGAAAAACCTTGCACAATACGCAATATATTAAAACAAAAATGCTATTGGTAACGTAGTCTGCGTAGCTGGTGGTATTGTTCGCGCGAGGGGGTCCGCGAGGTAAAGTTTTACAAAATGCACGAGTACTCCTTCCGCCCCAGACTCTCGCGGCTTTGTCGCTCACCCTCGCGGGAATTTTTATTACATCGCCCGCCAACAAGACCGCCAGCTACGAAGGCTATTGGTAACGATTCCAGTGAGTTTTCTTGATAGAGCTCAAATAAATCAACCGGCTCTGGTGTGTGACGGAAGAAATCAGCTCAGACGTCCGACGCAGAAAAGATATACATGATATACGAAATTTGTAGAATCTATAAATTCCTGAACTAATTTTTTAGGACAGGAATGTGTTAAGTTGTGATGGACTTACCATACAAGAGTGGTTGATGTATCTCGCTGGTCCGCCTGCTATTGTGGCATCGATCACTGCATCAGAGTCTATTCTGAACATATACACGCCGCGATTCTACAACAAAGACACAACAAACAACGTTCAACATCAAAACTCTCCTTACTCATGTTCAAACATACTGTCTTTCCCCTTTGGGAGAATTCGGTTTTGATCCCGTCAACGTCAATATCTTTTTGCCATAAAATGCCATTTTGAAGCCGATAGATACCCGGCATATTATTTTGCAAAGATCTAATCCTTTGTTCGTAAGCTGCCTGTGAAAGTAATCCAGTGACGTATGACGACGTCACAGAGGCCTTGATATGTGTGGCCCCAAACGTGGACTAAATACAAGGACATTTATTCAGTTACTTCACTGACAGTGGGAAAACTCGTAAAGTTAACATTTTTCAGGCTTACCTGTTTCTCGTAGACCTGTTCTCTTCTGTTCGCTACTTCGTTTCGAATAATGGCACCAATATACTCGATCACCATACTACCCTGTTAACCACAAACAAAATGATACTCAACATTACCAATCACACACACAAGAGAAGGACTTACATAACAAAGAGAAATACCAGCTATGACAGTAAAAACAAAACAAGCCAAACTTACCGCCTCCATGTCTTTGTTCGCAAACAGACCTAAGCCCTGAAAAAGGTAAAATAACCTCGTTTATAAAAATATTCTGTGTAAACGTCGCTTCTTGAAGTTTATTGACGAAAAAAATCACAACTGAGGACTTGCATTAACAAATGGCCCGGTTGCTCAAAGGGTTTTCAATTGAGTGTCGAAAGTAATACGCGTTTGGTTCGGTTTTGCTTTACTAAGCTCCGTGATTGGTTCGAAAAACTCAGGCCATTTTCTCAACCAATCAGATGTCAAACTAAACCCAATCGTGACTTGGTCTGGCACACGCGTTTTCCCGCGTTTGACGCTGGTTACGTGTATTCGCTTCGAGTCTTCATTGGTTCATTGTGTTGTTTACGTTTGTTGTGATTGGCCATTGTAATTGCTTTGGTTTTACGACACTCAATTGAAAACTGCTCCAAGCTCGTGTAAATAAACGTAAAGATACAACAACCCCAAAGGTGTCGCAAATATTTAGCAACAGTAACGATAACTTACTTGAATGTTCGATCTTCCCAGGAACACGTTTGTTTTCCACTCGATTTTAAGCTTGCGGTATTGTGAACCCTTGGAGTACACAAACTGCTTGAGGTACAGACCCGATGACTCGTCCGAGTTTGCCGCGCCAACCGTGGCCGCGGGGGAAACGGCCGACCCAGAGCTTGTGGCAGATCGAAGGGCGCGTGCTCTGCGAAGACAGAATGTAAACATTTTAGAATCTGAATCACGTAGAGCGTCGATCTTGATTATGCAGTGCAACCCAGATAGAAGCGGGAACGAATCCCTAGTTGCGTTCAAACGAGGCCCAGATGGAATACACCTCCCACGGCTGGCAATCCCCGCCAACCAGCCATGAGCCCCTACGCCCAAGCACCCGTCACACTGACTAGATCAGTGGAAAGGGAGAAAGGGGGGAGGAGGGGGGGGGGGGGGGGGGGGGGGGGAGAACTCGCTAAACATCACTGAAATACCGCCATGATAGTCATACGAGCGCATAACACCACGCCATTACGTCCAAGGAACGTGGACTCCTGAGCCAGACAAGAGCTAAGAACGGCTGACCACTATGACAGCTGACTGCACACTCGTTGTTAGTTAACTTGGTTAAATTGCATTTAACTTCATTAACTCGCTTTGTGACGCATGTCGTTCACTATTAAACTTAACAACAGTAATTTATTAATCCACATTTACCTTGCGCTCCTAAAATGCGTCTTAAGGAGGGGCTCGGATCTGGCGCTGCCCGTGGGGTTTACAGCTAGCGGCAGCTCCATGATAGGCGAAGGGCCGTAACGCATGTTGTATCCCTGCATTTGGTCCACTCCAGGCATCTAACAATAAACACATCAAAACACGCGGTTAAAACTATGTACAACACAAACTGAAGGCTAAAATGAAATATAAGAGGAAAACAATGTCCCAGATGCAAACAGAGCTATCTACTAGCACACCGAATCCACCGACACTTAAACAAAGTCGTTTATTTTATTTTAATTTTATTTACAACACTGCTTTTATAATATTGTTCAAGACTGGAGGTTTACAGTGTACAAAACAAATAAAAAAGCAAATAAGTTACTTACCGACTCGATAATCCGCAGAACAAACTGCTCCGACAAACCAAACAAATCCTGAAAAAAAAACATTGGAAAGTAAGTCAGCATCGTAAATAAAACAAACTCTCAACCTTATTTCGTTTAGTTTTCCGGCAAAAGGATAGCAGCGAACAAGACAAAAGTTACACGACAACAATTTCACGACTGAAATACGTTCAACTACACCAATGGAAATATTTCCCGTCGTTTGGGAAGGCTGTATTTGTGTTTCTCTGATAACTCGCAGTGTCGCTTACCTCTCCAGTGATGTATTGCGGGAACAAGTTGACAAGACCCGCTTCTTTTCTCATTTTCAAAATAGGAACAAGAATCTGCTGCCAGACGTCTGTTGGAAAGACAAAAACAACGCCAAAAGGTCACTACTTGACAACCAAGTTAACAGCACATACATGACTAGTACTACAGTAAAAGTAAATGTTAACAGATACATATAGTCCAACTAACAACTACGACTAAATCCCGTGCCAAACTAGGATAAGAGTTGTTGAGAGTTCACACACTCGCTCTCGTTTGGCCTGAAACTCTCCTACACTCTCAGCGACTCTCGTGCGCTCTCATCGAATTTGAACCTGCTTAAATTTTTCTTAGTACACGCATCTATCTTAAACAGTCCACAGAAAAGGGTTACATTCGAAAGGGATATGGTACGGGAATGTAGCAACGAGAACGAATACAAATCTATAACGAGATGACTGTACGTTAAAATTGTGAAGAGGACACTTTTACAGCTAAACAATCCGCATGCACTTTTTGTTTGTTTGAGCGCGGAAAGGATTGCGCTTTAACCCTCAACTTCTGTAAACACGCTCACTTAGTAAATAAAAACAAAAATAGCCGCCTCTCGTAACGCGCCGCCAATAAGAAGCGTCAGCGTGCGGCTAACACGCGGCTGTGTTAAAGTGGGGCGAAGCGTTGCGTGACGACCCAAATAATGGCTGCGAAGGAGACTATTGCGTTACCTCTTGGTGTTTTTCCTTTGAAAACAATTTGCTCTTTATGTTCATCGTCATCCACTCTGATGGTAAAACTCGGAGAACCTTCAGCGTCTTCAACAACACAGTGATATTTACAGCGGCGATTCACAGAGTGCATGCTCCAGTAGAAACGGATTGTCTTGAAGCCAACCTGAAGAACAATTACAGAGCATGCATTAGGAGAAGTGCACGCTGACTAAAGTTTGCAGATATAAACAAAGCAGTCAGTATTTTAGTGAACTACTTTGTATTATGAACAAACCATTGTGTGTTACTTGGAAACGTCAAGATGTAACGAATTTACGACAGTTCGCACAATGTCAAACCCAACTTCCATGCAAATACTAAGAGTTAAGTCTCATTGGATCGTCAAGTGACTTGCAGAGAATTAAGACGATTTCCGCTGGACGTTCGAGCAAAAAGTGCAAAAAATTAAGTTACCAAAAAAATACTCATAGCACGGTAACATTTTGAATATAGTTAAGAAGAAATTATCGATAAATTAGCTCCCAAGCTGACCCCGCGAGAGAAGTCATTACATATTTTAATTAGAAAGACGCTTCATGTCAGTTCAAAACAAAATGGCGTGCGTTTTTATAATTTTTTACGAGGTTCGACATTAATTTTCTCGAGAATGCTTGAGAATTTAATTGCGGAGTCACTTGGAGAAGTGAATTAAAGTGATATGTTTCAAATAGTATTCAAAATGTTACCGTGCTATGAGTAGTTTTTTTAGTAATTAATTTTTGCACTTATTGCTCGAACGTTGAGCGGAATCCGTTTAAGCGACAACTATAGCGTGTATGGGTGTGTTGCATCTCTGCAACCAATGGGACTGTGGGGCAGCGGTAGGAAAACAGGATGCAACTGTCTCTGTGGGTGAATCGTTAAACTGTACTACATGTTTAGTCTTATCGTTGTGTTAATTATGGGTCGCAATAATATGGCAAATGTTATAATGACATGTTTGCAGGCTTCTTCGCAAAACGTCGCCAAAAGTACTTTTGGCGCGAAAAGAGGACGATGTTGAACGCATGGCAATTAATAAGAAACCACTAACCGGGTACACGGCGTCTCTAGTGTGGAATGACTGCAGCTGATGAGGCAAAAGCTGTCCCAGTGATCTCACTACCAGGCTGCCAACTCGTAACGTCTGTGGCTTGTCATTGGTTTCCTGATTGTGACGTAACATACTGGCGGGAAAAATGACGAGAGTTCGTCAACAAAGGGTGCAAGTTATCAATCGACTTACCAATCGTTTATTGTCCAATCAGTAATGTACAAGTACTTTCCGAAAGCTGTACCACCAGCTTGTCGCTCAATTCTCTTTCAGTTGTGTTTCTGTACTCACTACTGGGTTCAGCAGATTGGAAGACCATTACACAACGAAACAGCTTATTACTGATTGGCCAACGTACAACCAACTTTTCTTCCTCAAGAACACAAATGCAACTACTAAGCACTAATGACAACCTTACCTTGCAATCTGCTGAATCTCGTCTCTGTTGACGTACACTTTCCTATATACAGCGTAAGATGACAGCACCAGATCTCTGATTATCGGGGTGTCTGGTCTGTGTTCACGGCACAGCACCGTCTGACAACAAACAAATAAACAACGTTAGATTTCAGCGACAAATTCAAGGCAGAGTTTGAAGTGTTGTCCTGATGCGTTCGCGCGTTTTGGGTTGAAACTTTGCTCTCTAAAGGTTGGTTTTCACTAGCGACATAAGCATAAACACAAGCAACATACGCAGACGCTGGGACGTGTTGATCATTAGCAGCATTTGTTCTAACAAAAGGCATTGATGATCAACACTGCGTCTGCGTATGCTGTTTGTGTTTATGCTTATATCGCAAGTAAAAACAACCAGCCTTAAAGGCCCACGCTAACTCATGTCGACAAATCGTGAGGTGAAAGTCGGCCTCAAGCGACCGTTCCTTTTGGTTTGGTCCCTTATGACACAAAAGTCCCACTTGGAAACTGTGAGAGCAGAGTGAACCCAAACGATGCCCAAACGTTTAGGACGGATTTAGACGGTACGAGTTTTGCTCACTACTGTCGCAAGCATTGTTTCCTCTACATCAAAAGCCTGGTTCACACGTACGACGCAAGCATAAGCGCAAGCAACATACGCAGGCGCAGTAACGTGTTGATCATTAGTGCCTTTTGTTCTGTTTTGTTCTAACAAAAGGCACCAATGATCAACACGTTACTGCGCCTGCGTATGTTGCTTGCGCTTATGCTTGCATCGTACGTGTGAACCAGGCTAAACTTACAACCTTGTTTATGATTGTCATCACAAAGTCGTCATCACAAAGTCGTGATGTAAGCATGACGTATGCAACAATCGTAAACAAAACTCGTACCGTCTACACATGCCCTTAGACGAACTGTCACAAAAAGCCTACTTGAACGTCACAATGAACACCTTGTCCTTACTTAAAACAGTTAATGGCCACCTTTAGTTTACCTTGTCCTTAAGGAACACACATCCATAATCGATGGCGCAGCTGAAGTGGAAATTGTTGGGGCAACCAATCTTGGACAAGCCAATCTTCTGGTTACACGTCACAGTAGCGCCTCTCTTGTAGCACACAACACAGTTCTGTTGAAAGAAAAGCTAATCAGGGAAAACTCTTTATACATGGGTTCTCCCACTAGGGAGGGGTGGGAAGGGATGGTAGGTAGGTAGGTAGGTATGTCATACTTCTTACTCAATGAGAAGGAACTATGAACAGCCGTTAAGGAGTAAAATCTCCCGCCATGGCGGACACGGGAAACCTCTGGCAGTGAAAGGCTCTTTAATGTTTGTCTCCAAAAATGAGCCGTGCTATCTTCAGCCAGTTTCTTTCAATAAACAGAATTTTCTTCAAATTGAAGGAAACCTCAAAATAATAGTTTACCAAGGTAGAAAAGCACCAGAGGTAATAATAAACCGAAAAGAAACAAGGATGGCTAAGATTAGAGAAGATTGAGACGGATTACAAATGACAAATGATTTGGGTTCACTTTGTATCTTCATACTGCAGCGACTTACCGTAATGGTTCCTCGCTTCACGGCTACATCCACATTCATTAACGCGCCATTAAGCGTTTCGTAAACTTCCAATGACCAGAGCGCACAGTTCAGGTGAACCCACACATCCACATCGAGATTTAACAGCCTGACAGTACGATAAAGTAAAAGCCATGAGATGTTTGTATTTCATTGCAATAATCTGACACTTTATCTACAGTTGAACCTCTCTACAACGGCCACCCCAGGGCAGAATTAACTGGCCGTTGCAGGGAAGTTTCAATAAGAGTAAAGTATATGGATTGACGAACGGTCTAGATGGAATACATCCTGGCCATTGTAGAGAGGTGGCACTTAGTGGAGGTTCGACGGGTATTTATATTCTAGCGAACGCATGAACTCTGTCAAATCCTGTCAGAGAGGCACCGATAACAAACATCACAATTTCTGGACAAGCACCACTCAAACTGAAAGATGCGCCCGCCATGAAGTCTGTGACAACACAGAATAACACAGCTCATGCGCACATTATTTTGGCTGTTCTTGATTTCGTACCCAGATCATCTCACTCCCCTCTTAAAGAGTGAGAAAACTGGGTACGAAATTAGGCTCGTCCTGCTCTCTTGTTCAGAACTAAAAAAGATTGCGTGACGAACCAACAGAACGTCTGCGTAGAAGTCTAAGTAGGGCAGAAGACAGTGCTATAAGTTCTCACCGAGCTGATGCATTGTTGTCTCCATCTCCTGTCTCACCACACAGAGTACATAACCTCTTGTCGTCCCCCACAGAAGAGGACGGCTTCAATGATTCGTTATGTGTCTCCAGAAGCTGAAAGTAAACAAAACCCAGATTTTTTTTTTTGTCACGCAATGCTTCTTATTCCTTTTGCAGTTGTACTGGACGAGACGCGTATCTCGGCCCCATATTTCGCGCGTCCATCTTTCCCCTCTCACTTTATTTTCCTTCTTGCTCGACGGACTAAGGGAAAGAAGGACTGCTCGTAGTTTACAGTTGTACGTACCTCGGCTATCTCCTCAGGTGTTAGCTCAAGCCGCTGTTTGTTATCACCTTTCGCTGCTTCGCTCTGTTGCCATCTCTTCCATCGCAATCGACGCTGGCGTTTGCAGTTCTTTGCCTACAAAGACATGTTTCACGTTATGAAGAATGTAGTTACGGCAGACCGAGAACATATGCTTGTTTAAATGCACTGTTTATGTCATAGCTCTACAATGGCTGAGTGCCAGAGAATGAACTGCTGGCGTTCAGTTAACCAATCGATCTCAGTTTTACCGAACCTGTACAGATAGTGTAAGTAAGCGTCTTCTTCAAACTTGTGCAAAAAAATCAAAGTATTCGAATCTACCTGGGCACCGTTGTTCAAAGCATGATTATTTTGACAGTTCTGTAACTTTCCTACGAGGTTTTCTGATTATATTTTTTGTTCTTCAGTTTTGACCTTGACTATGTCAAACTCCACAAAGCATTAAACCATCCTGGATTAGCATTAACTGGCTTTTGAAAACCACACCCTGATTACAGTTTTCTAAACTCATAAACGTCACATGACACTAATGTGAGTTTAAAAAGAACATGGCTGATGTCCGTGTTACATCCACCGCACCCCCACCCCAACCCAACCTCACTACACTCCGCCACGTTGAAAAAGCGACAAGCACTAAATGGCCGAAAAATATGTTTATTCTATTTCCATATAATGCGAAACCTCATAAAAATTTAAGAGAGGATGATCTAAGAAAAGGGTTCCCTGTGCTCCATGATTTTTTTTTAAATCTATTCGTAGTTTCACGCCATTCTGTGAACGTTATTTTTATTTCCTTCTAAACTTCAACAAAGCTCTGACATCAACATTACTCGAACTGCCCAATCAGGTAGCGCTCTTAAAATAGCTCAGCTATGGACTGAAAATTAAAAATATAAACAAAAAATAATTATCATTGGAAAAGACCCATGTTGTATGAGGGAGTGCTTCTCTTAGATCATCCTCTCTTGGGAATTTCCAACGAGATGCTGCAAAAGAGGAGCTTGTAACCCAACGCTTCATTACAGAACACTAACCTCTTCATCTTCCTCATCTTCTTCCTTCCAGCTGGGACTTCGTATTTTCCGTAAAGATGTCGGCGATAAGCCATCAGCCACGACACCTCCTCGGTGAGTATCGACTGCACTCACTGCTGTCACATTCCCGGCTCCAACGCTCGTCTGACCCACTGACGTCACAGTTGCCTCTACACAAGGCTGTGAAGCTTTTAGCTCAGATTTGCATTCCTGTGTGGGAGATGAATACTCGGATCCGAAATGCGCGAAATATTGTTTCAAGCAAGCTTCCGAGCAAAATATGTCCCCGGTACAGTCCCCGGCCTCCACGTTAACTCCGTAGATTTTATAGTCCGCCGCAGCATCAGACTCGGTTTGATTTGATTCAACTGTTGTCACTGTTTCTTCCTCCTCTGGTTTTCGCTTGACCCCAATTCCTATTATTAAAACATCACAGTGCCTGCAGTACGGACCCTCAAGCTTTTTCCGAGAAGATTTTTCCTCGCTAGGTGATATAGAACATGGGAAAGGGTTTTTCTGGTAAATATCCAATGAAGTATGAGGCCTAGGAGCCATTGAACTGTCTCCGGCTGGACTCGTCAGCGAGTGGGGTGTCATGTAACCCTTAGTAGCCAAACCTTTCCCAGCAGGCTCAATAACAATGTCAGAGCGCCTGGGTGGAGAACAGCCTATTAAGTCCGCTACCGATGCTACAGTGTCCGTGACTCTTTGCTCTGATGTAGGTGATAGAGTCAGTGTAACGTGAATGTTATCCAAATCATCCGAATCATTCTCTAGTCTAGACGCTTGACCTGCCTCCAATTTACACATAGTCTGTACGCAATTTTTATCCGAAACATTGCTACAAGACTGGCTACAAGATCGAGGGGCTCCATTCTCAAGGAAGTGTTCCACTTGCTCGCATTTAATTGTCACTGCTGGAAATGTCGGCGAGTCTGTGCATTCACGATGCAACAACGCTGAAAATTTAGGAGTCTGTACTCTGTTGAGAGCGTCTGATTCTGGAGATGAAGATGCTATGTACTGAACCGTTTCAGGCGATGTAGACGAAGAACTACTGTTCGACTCTTTACCATTTGCTTCCGCATGCGCACTGGAGAGTGGTTTGCCAGAAGAGATTACTTCAACTAATCGATCGTTAACGGTTGCTGCTGAATCGGATAATGGTGGAGTGGGCATTGATGGCGGAACACTAACACCTCCCCTGCTAGACTCCAGAGCTCCAGTGTACCGAGCTCGCTTTGCTGGATGTTCACTATCCTGGCTGCGTGCACGTGGTTTCCTCATAGCAAGTAGTTCAGCACGTTCGCGCTGCTCGGGTGAAACGTCGCCATTGACAAGAGGCTTTCCAGTGGAATCATTGCGATGTTGGTGTACTCCCGGTGATGGTGGGAGAGATGAGGGTGGGGTGGGTGGGTGTCCTACCACAATATCCATGTCGGGTGTTGGAAACTGTGAATAATAGTCCACTTCACCATCGACTTTGGCAGATCCAAAGTTCCCTTTCAGGAGGCACTGTCCGTTGAAAGGCCTGCTTCCATACGGATGTGTCAATGCGTGGGTCAACAGCAACTTGGGCTCACAAAGGGAAAGAGGAGAGGCTGGCTTGAGGTCCCTGTGTGTGTTGTTAGGAGTGGAAAGCTTCATGGAAGCTGTAGCACCACTCTCGACCTCTGCTTTCTGCTTGCTGCGGTTGTTTGAGTTCATGTATATCCGCTGCCGCTTCCTCTGCTCTCTGATCATCTGTTTCTGGATGCGAAGTTCCTTCTGTAGCTCACGTTTCTTTTTCTGCTGTTCCTCATACTCGCGTTTCTTCCGTTCATACTCTTGCCTCCGCAGCTCCTGAAGCTGTTTCTTCATGGGGTCTTCCTCCTTCGGGGACGGCTTCTTCTTTACTGATCCCTCCGTGGAAGTGTGCTGGTTCTTGGGCCGACTCGGCTGCTTTGTTGTCTTGGAAGGTTTCTCACGCTGGGGAGGACGAACAGGGTTTGCTGGAATAGGTTCCTGTAAGAGGCTACTCTGAATATGGTCCAGTGGTTTGGGGATCTGATTGACAGTTTCATGAACTGCCTCTGGCGCAATAGAACTTGCTACGTTTGCTGCATTATGTTGTGGGAAGGTGTCGCAGATGTCCCTTGGGGCATGGCTTTGAAAATGCTCTCCTTCAAGTCTCTGTTCAGCTTCCGGAGATAAAGGGATATCACCATTACCAGTATATACTACCTTGTTTACTGCATCTGGAGAGATAGGACTTTCCATAGGCTCGCATTTAGGCAGAATTAACCCACTGGCAGCAGTCTCAAGCATTTGACTGGCAAATGAATCATGACATTGGTCTTGTTCGTGGGGAACATTTTGAGCACAAGCTTCCTCTTGAGTTGCCTGATTATCATCTGTTCTCTTGGGTTGTATTTCCTGTCCAGCTTCTACTACACAGTCTGTTGACATGTCCCTTGCAGATTCTTCAACACACTTTGTTTGATCAGCTACTGGATCAGCACTGCTTACAATCTGGTCAATCTTCTCGTCACCATGCGGGTTTGTTACATTACAAGGAGTAGAATCACTTGCATCGGAGGGACTCAATGGCATCTCTCCCTTGCCCTGTTGTTTACTCTCAGACTCGTTTCCAGTCACATCTTCAGCTTTCTTATCCACTGACACTGTATCATTGGATGAAGATTCGGCAAAAAACTTCTGACGTTCTCTTCGCCTTTCTGTTTCCTCAAGCAGTGGTGAAATAAGACTCTCTTCGTGACACTCAAGAGAGGCCACAGAGTTAGCTTGAGATCCATTTCCCACAGCCTTAGCAGGCGAGAGTAAATTTTGCTCATACTGTGTCTCTTCCATGAAATCTCTGTCATACATCTTGTCCATTTCAGGATCGTATTCCTCATCTTCCAACAACCTTTCCAATTCACTCTGCTTCTCTAACTCCTTGCAGGCCTCTTCCTCATTCGCCATATCTGCAACCATAGACTCGAGTTTTTGTAGCGCTTCAAGCCCAGTGCCATTGCATGGCCTTTTACTCTTGTCAACAGACTCGTTAGCATCCTGTTCTGCGAGAGCTGGACTATCACTTTCAGTTGTTGTAATCTCCTGATCAGGCAAGCTGGTGTCCTTTTTTGCATCCACTGTGGATGATGCATTGCAGCTACTATTTTCGCTTTTGGCTTCAGTGTACTGCTCTGGTGGTGCACCCTTCGTGGCTTTGATCTCTTGTGACAAAGCACCCTCGTTCTCTTTGCTTCCTTCAAGACTATCATTTGGAACAGCATCACGAGGATCGCTATTCCCTGCACTCATTTGAACTTCTGATGTTTCAAGAACAACTCCATCAGAATCGGGCTTCTCCTGCTTTATAGTCTGCGCTAGCTGCGATGGAGTGGAGGCAAGCCACTGAGGACTTTGCTCGAGTAAAGCAGGTTTAGTTTGGTGTTGCTGTGTTAGATTTTCAACCTGTGATGCAGCTAAGTCTGCTAATGCTGCTGACACCACTGCCTTCTTGCCGCGTGGTTTTCCTGGCTTCTTGGGGCCAGACTTTTTCTTTGCCCCTCCTCTGCCTCTGCCTTTGCCATGCAGCTCTTGGAACTGATCACTGAAGGGGTTGTTTGCCTCAGCAACATAATGAACTTGTGGTTTCCTCTGATGTATCTGGTGCTGGCCGAATTGCTTAAGATAATGCTCAGGTGTTGGGAACCTTTGCGAAAAGGACCCTTGTTCTGTAGTTTGAGGATATCCTGGAGGTATTTGAGTGGTAGGTTGAAGGGGCATCTGCGGACCTGGTGTGCCAGGTGGCAAGGCCATTTGGGAATCAGGTCTTGATGCTCCCTGTGAAAGTTCTGGAGTGTGTGACAAAGGTCGCATTGGATGAGGCATGTCAATGGGTTGTTGTGCTAACAAAGCAGGGTTTTCAACCATATGTTGTTGTATTAACACTGGAGGGTGTTGACCTGGTTGTTGTAATGGCATTGGAGGCTGTGGTCCTGGCTGTGGAGGCTGTTCCACAAAAACACCCTGCTTCTGCTGCATTAAGCGATGTCTCTGTTCCATCTGTTGATACAACTGTTGTTGAAGCATCTGCTGTTGAAGTTCAAGATCTGAATCTTTGTTGGTTTTCGCTTCAGCAGCCTTCTTGCCCTTTCTCTGCCGTGGTTTTGTTTGCTTTCCTTTAGGTGGCTGCCAATCGATAGCAGGGTTTTGCTGTCCAACAGGAGAAGGTTGAGGTGTGTCTCTGCTCTTGGATCTTGATCTCGATCTTTGTTTTGGTTTTGGTTTTGGTTCAAGAACCTAATTGGAAAAAGAAAACCACTGTTTCAGCCAATCAACTAACTACTTGATTACTGGAAAGAGAGGTGTTAACATGCTCAAACATGAAAGGACAGATAACAGTACAGTTGTACAGCGGTAAATCCATGACACGTATAGTCTTTATAGTGTTGACAACATATAATCAGATGCATCTTACCTTGTCTGCTAGTGGCATGCCAGGCTGCAATGGATGTTGCAATCCCACAACCCCTGGTCTCATGGGGAACAAACCTGGTTGTGCCCCTATTGGATGTCCTTGTGTGACTCCTGGGGTCCACTGTGGAACCAACTGTGGCTGCTGTGGAACCTGTGGCTGTTGCTGCTGGATGGCAATCTGCTGTTGATGTGGTGCACCTCCGAGTTGCAACTGTTGCTGGATAAGTTGCATTTGCTGCCAAGCTTGTAACATTTGTTGTTGGAGAACCTGTCCTTGAGATTGGACGGCCATCACCTGACCTGCAAGTACTGGGTCCTGTCCTCCAGCCTGGTGCAGTTGCTGTTGCAGTTGTTGGTACTGCTGGACAAGAACTTGTCTCTGCTGCTGCATTTGCAGGAACTGCTGCTGTAATGCCATAAACTGCTGCTGCATTATGAAATGCTGGGGCTGAGGAGGAGGAGGAACTGGAGGTACTTGGTTTGGAATATGGTGAGGCTGAACAGGCACCTGGCTGACTTCAGGAAAGGTGTCAGGTTTAGATGGGAGTTTTGGCTCTTGAAGCAGCGATTCTTTCTTTCTTTCACTTCCCTCCAATTTCTTATTGTCAAGAATTTGTACAGTGTCAGTATTTGGTCGCTGTACTTCAGGGCACCTTTGCCTTCCATCCAGAGGGCAACCCTCTAATTCAGATCCTCCTTTGCACTCAATGTCATTTCCAGCATCCGAGGAAATTTTACTTGCACTTCCACCATCAAAACTGGTTGTAGAATGCTCCTGTTTAATACCTTTTACTTCTTCAGTGGTCTTTTCATTACCAACCACATTCTGTTCCACTTGCCCTTGTACGATGTTTGTGTTATCTGAGAGAGAATCACGATCTTCCTTCTTGCCATCAGCAATAGTTGCTTCGCATCGTTCTTCGTTGCATGCTTGTATGCATGCAGTAAGATCTTCAGGCTTTGGGGTCCCTTTCTCTTGTTCACTGGCAACTGTCTTGGTCTCAGCAGCAACCTCAACACTCTCTTGTCCGGCATTAAGTTCACCACTAAAATGATCTTTATTGCAATGAGTTTCCTTCTCGAATTTCCCATCTTCCAATGGTACAGAAGGAATCCTTTCAGTTGTTGCCATAACCTCATTGACTAACTCACTTGTACTATTACCCTTCAAGTCAGTTTGCTGGTTTTCACTTTTAGTTCCAGTTCCTTCAGATTTGTCAGGCACTTCTTCTGCAAGTGAGTTTGTGTTGCTTACAGGGCCATGCATGCCATCATTTTGAGCTGGAGTAGCAGACCTTTTTAGCTTCTCACCATCAGCATCGCCACTGACTTCAGAGCTACCTTTAACTGTGTCAACCTTTCCCATAGCAGGACTTGCTCGATGGGTGTTCTTTTGGGATGGTTCCTTTTTCTGTTGCTGCATGATCATCTGTTGTTGCAACTGTATCTTGTATAGTTGTTGCTGTTGACCCACAAACTGTCCTTCAAGTCCATACGGCATTATAGGCTTCAAGCCAGGTTGAACCATGGGGTTGGCTGCCTCAAGGCAAACCTCTGCTGGGGAACTTCAACGAACGGAACGCCAGTATGAGTAACACCACCTGGAATTCCTTGCTGTTGTTGGAATTCCTGCAAAACTGTCTGCTGGCCTAAGTCCTGTCGCTGCTGCATTCTTCTCTGGTACTCAGCCAACAGTTGCTGCTGTGTCAAGTCTGGCATCTGGGGGCGCATCTGCTGGGCAAACTGTTGCAACATCTGAGGGTTGGAAGAATCGACCGGCAGTATACCTGGTGGAACCACACCTTGGCCACCGCCATTTGCAACCTGCTGTTGGATCCAAGCTTGTTGCATTAATTGAGCTTGCACCTGAATCTGCTGCTGTTTTTGTGCCTGACGCTGGCGATAAAGGTACCGAAGCCTTTCTTGGTGCTCTTCCTCTGTGTCAATTTCAGGCAAATCTTTTGTGTTCACGACCTGACTAAATCGTGCCCTGGCAAATCCTGGTTGAATGGCAGCATTCGGTTGTTGTTGTTGTTGTTGTTGCTGCTGCTGCTGCTGCTGCTGTTGTTGCTGCTGCTGTTGCTGCTGCTGCTGCTGCTGTTGTTGTTGTTGTTGTTGCTGCTGCTGCTGCTGCTGCAATACTTGTTGCTGCTGAAGCATCTGGAAAAACTGCTGCTGTTGAGCTCTAATGAGTTGCTCCCTTTGCTGTCGCTGAACCATATCTTGTTGCTGCTGTTGCGGTTGCTGTAGTTGACTCTCCTGAGGCTGACTCGGCATAGGTGGGTTAGGATGTTGGTTAGGTGGCATCTGAATTGGAAGTTGCTGCAGAGGCTGAAATGGTGTCTGAGGCATGGCAGCTTGTGAATTTGGAGGACCATGTAGTTGGTGCGACTGAGGTGGTTGAGGGAATGAGACCATTGGTTGTGGCTGTACCTGTGGTGGTAACTGGCTTTGTTGTGCCCATCCAGTGATCATATCATATGGCTGTGGTGGACCAGTATGTTGTTGCTGGGATGATGGCAAGGGAGGTGGTGGCGGAGGAGGAGGAGGAGGAGGTGGTGGTGCTGAAGGAGGAGGTACTGATTGAGGTGGATGAAGGTCATGAGCAGCTGCCACTTGTGCTCGAACTTGAGACAGCTCCTCTTGCCAACGCATAACAGGAATTTGCTGGGGAGGCTGTTGCAAGTCTACAGCTTGTTGCTGGTGATGCTCTGGTGAATTTATTGTTGCTTCCTGCGGTGCTGAAAAAGGAACACCTTGAATGGAATCAGGAATAGGAGGTTGGTGTACCATCTGCCCACTTTCTGCACTTCGCTGTTGGCCTTGTATTGGTGACTGTGATGAAGGCATTCCAGAGAGATGTGGATGAGATGGCCTTGACACCCACGGCGGCTGTCTGTCACCATGAAACACCATTTGCTCATGAGAACTAAAGTTACCATGCGAATTCTGTTCTTCATGAAGGGCTTCTGGAGAACGTCTGAGATGTTGCTCAAGTAATGGAACCCTGCCTTGGACGTTATCACTGCCTAAATGATCTTGAATGGGTTCAGGTTGCAGCTCAGTCCACAAATTGTCCCTTGCAGCTTCATGTGGCTGTGAGACTTGGCCTAAACTTAACGAACCATTTGGTTGCTTCTGGTGTTCAAGTTGGTTGCAACCATGCGACTGTTCCCAGAGAGGCTCATCTGTATGATGCATCGCCTCTTCCACGGGTTCCTTCTGCCAAAGAGAAGACCTGTGAAATTCATCGTCAGTGTCTGTCTGCACCGAATGGAATTCATCTTCGTTTGAATTAGGAATTTGATGACTGGAATTAATTACACTTGGATCACTTTCCTCTAACATTTCATCCCCTTGTTCATCATAGTGAGCCAAAAATTCAAGTGAGGATTCATTCTGATATTGACTGGTAGAGGCAAGGACATTTGCATTAGCTCTGGGTGCTGCAGAAAATGAAGTTCCAACAGGTAGTTCAAGTTCTACTTGCTCTTCCACTATGTTTTCATCATCATCTTCAAGAGGCATCATACTATTTTGAAACTGAGGTGATCCATGTGAACTTAGGGAACCAGCTCCTGCTTTTTCAATAGTACGTCCCTGTTCTTTTGATGCTCGTCTGCTACCTTTGGATAAACGTTTCTTTTTCTGTTCATCGGGTACCTTAGTTCCTTTTGCTTGTTGTTGTTTTTTGAGCTCTTGTCTAAGTATTGTATTTTCTTGTTGCTGCTGCTGTTGTTGACGCTGCTGCTCCAAAGCCCTTCTTTGCTGGAGGATTTTCCATTGGCGCTCTTGTTCTTGCTGAATCCGTAGCCTCTGTTTTCTTAATTCTTTCTCTCTTTCCTTCTCCTCTTTACTTTTCTTACCTTTGGAACTCACAGTTTTGCCTGAAGAGGGATAGCCCACAGTTCCTGGAATGATCGGCCCCATTTGCGGGTGACTAAACACTTGTGAAAATGTTGGTGTGGTAGGTGTAGTTGGCGTCAAAGGGCCAGGGGTACCAGGTGTTGCTGGAGTGATTGATCTTGCAGGTGTGCTAGGTGTAAGAGGTACAGGCATGACAGTAGTTACTGGAAGCATGGAGCTCTCCATCTCCACAACTGGGTGAAAAGATGCAGACGTTGGTAACTGGTCATGTTGATGCCCTTGAGATGGGTCTTGTAAGGATTGAGACTGCTGCTGCAGCTGTAGCTGTTGCTGCAGCAGTTGGTGTTGTTGCTGCTGTTGCAGTTGTTGCTGCTGTTGCTGCTGTTGTTGTTGTTGTTGTTGTTGTTGCTGCTGCAGCAGCTGCTTCTGCTGCTGCGTCTGCTTCTGCTGTGCCTGCTTCTGCTGAGGCTGCTTCGTGTGAAGTGACTTCTGAGACTCTGCCTTGGATTTTTCCTCATTTTTCGCAATCAACTAAACAAAGAAGGAGGATCATGTAAAAAAATCAACTTAGAATGTTATTTATGAAACACAGGTGCTGATGAGGGCAGACGACCAATAAAACATTTGTCTTCTACTGCTACAACACTTACAGGGACATGTTAAATGGGGCCACATTTTTTTGGATCACAAATTTTAGCTTACAAAACTTGACTTACCTTTTTCCCCTGATCTTTTAATCTAACACGGTTATCCCTTGCCTTCAACTGCAAATATCATATACCACTTGGTTAACGTCTATAATATGGCCAATAAGTCTTGGAGTTTTTAATATGACTGCACTGCGTAGGCAAGTGCCCTAACATTGTTTAATAAACCTTTCTCCAAATTCATATTAAGCTGAGCAGAAAACCAATACCAGCACCTGAAAGACCACCTCTTGTTTGGTAATCGTACAGAGTTTCGTTAGGTTAGGTTCTACCCGAGTCGAGAAAACGTAAGTTGAAAACTGTAAAATTTAGAGACGTGACTGAGGGTATGGCGTATACCCCCAGTCATACAAATGTCTCTAAATTTTTTGAAGAGTAAACAAGAGCTGGAATCAAATATTTCAGGGGGATTTCAGAGAAAAAAAATCAAAATAAAGTCCATATTGTAATTTCTCTCATGATTAAAGGACCTGTCTATTTTCAAGAAATACTGTTGGTACTTCATTCAATCAGAAACCGTCGGCATATACAGTGTAGCCTTACCCGATATGGATCCCTTTGCTCAACTGACAGTTTTCGCCACAATCTTGCTATTGCTCTGTATCTGTTAGGCCAGTCTGAAAGAAAAGTTCCAGTGAATTAGAACAATATCTGCATAATATACAGTTTCTAATGATACATATGTATGTTGATGAAAAAGCCTCTCAATATGAAAGGAAGCTTGAGAACAGATGTTTGGGAGTCACAGGCTACGACTGGAAGCCTTTTTTCACCAACTGCATATCTGGATGAACCTGCACTAACACTTTAAGAAAAATGTGATTATAATTTATTGACACCACAAGAGGAGTTGGGAACCAAGAGAGAAACCTGAGGCCAGTTTACTTGTTCTGTATATTGCTTTACCTGGATACTCCTGCTTCAAGTTTACATGTTCCAAGTTAGCATAAAGAAACTGGTGATATAGTTGCCGTAGCACCAAGCTTTTCATCCTCCTCCCACTTCTGCTGCTGTTTCAGTGGATCTACTCGAGGACTTGGAGGTCTGCGTCGTCCCCTTGGTAGGTCATCCAGATCAAACTCACTCCCTCTCGGGAATGCACTGTTCTGGCTGAAACCATGTTGACCTGGTACAACAGAATTGGGGAACCCATCCATGTGGTTTGTAGGTCCCTGCTGATATCCAGATCCCCCAGGAACACCTTGAAAGTGTGTAGTACCAGAATTGTAGGCCTGGTTTCCTGTGTTAGATATGCCTTGGCCAAATGCACTTATGGAGTGTTGACTGGTTTGAAAGCCTGCACCGTGACCTGGTGCAGAGTTAGCACTCTGCTGAGGAAATTGCTCTTGTGTGTTGTCATTGTTGTCTATTTCAGAATCCAGAAAGTTTAACACGTTGTTGGTCATTTCTCTCTCAATATTAAGAAAGATTTCTTCCACCTCTTGGCCATCAACATGTGGTAAGATGTCTCCTGCATTGCAGAGAATGTCAAGGTCATTTCCCTGGGGTCGGCCCTGTGCTTGATTCCATGTAGCTGCTGCTGGAGGGACATGTGCTTGGGAGGTGCGTGCAGCTGGAGGATGTTGAGAGGCCGGTGGTGGAAGTACTGTAAAATCACAAAAAAATAATTTAAAAGTACCTGTAAAAAGTACTGTAGAACACATAAATGAAATTGGAGCTTGGCCTATAGGTATCAATAAGCTTCACTAGCCCAGAGGTTATAAACCATTGTTTACAACATAAGTTACTGCAGGCTTAAATCTACAAGCTGGGGAAGAAAAACCACTATCCCAGGTGCAACAGAAATTAATTTCCGATAGCCTCGCTATAATGGTTGCCATTCGTAACACCAATCAAATGTGCTGGTATAGGAAATGATGAGAAGCCCACAATGAACAAAATACTAACCTCTGTTAGTTGAGTGAGAATCATTCTGAGTTCCAGGTAAGTCATCAGTAAGCATATCCAGTGAATGGTACAAGGCATCGGGGTTGGGAACATCCTCCGTCAGGCTGAGGGCATGTGGTGGAAATGGATCTGTCCCAGAAGACTGCTGCCAGCTGATGGAAACAAAACAAAGTGAATGGTTTGAACCCAAGTGAATCAGTAGTTTGTCTAGTGTAATCGTCTGGGTGAGGGTAGTCCTGAAAAGGACTGTTGTTGGTGACTGATGTTTCAACAACCTGAGTGGAAGTCATCTTCACTTGACTCTGAAGATGACTTCCATTCAGGTTGTTGAAACATCAGTTGCCAACAACATTTTTTTTCAGGACTACACTCACCCAGACGATCACACTAGATGAAAAAACACAACATATCCATTCAAAAAACAGAGAAATAGAATTGACAGTTTATTACACTACAAGCTAGAGATTTCTATTGAGTAAATTATCAGCCGTGTTGTTATACATGTATATTGATACTAAAACAAGGGCAAAGTGTTTATGTAAACCGTTTTAGTACAAATTTGTTTTGGTCTGATAACAGTTTGATAAAACTATTATTATTTTTTTATTTTTACACCAGAAATTTGAAAGATTTTACTCTTAAAATTTTAAAACATGCACCATATCAACAGCTATTAATAATATTAGAATAACCAAAGGTGACAAGTTGTAGCGAAATTCACAAACAGCACTTTCATTTTGATGTCTTTGTTATTCAATAAGGTGATAAAATGAAATTTAGGAACATTATCAATTTTCAACTTGGAGCTCTTTTGAACGAGTGTGTTAAAATATCATTTTACTATTTTACTGTACTCAAAATTAGAAAAGGGCTCTTGATCTTAACATATTACTACAGTTCTTACTTCTCATGCCCACTTAATCCCAAATCAGCGTGATGTTTCCGTGCCGAGGAGTGATTGCCTCTTGCATATCCAGCCTGGTGAAGTGGCTGAGGATGTTGTCTCTCTTCACCGGCCACCATTTGATACGGAACTTGTCCTGAGCCAGCAAATGAAGCTTGTTGTCTTTCGGGGTGCATGGAAGCTTGTCTCGGAGCAAAGGGGTCTTGGTTTGCTCTGTCTTCGTCTTCAGAAGGAGTTGTTGGTGTCTTCCCACCATGCTTTGATCTCTTCTCTCTACCTAACATGTCCAACAAGTCTTTGCCAAAAAATGCCTCCTAAAACAAAAATTGTTTGCACTGAGTACATGCAAGATTATAAGTATCTGACCGGGGGGGTACTCTCTTATGTGGCTTATATGGGGACGTGCTGCTGGACAGGGTATTGTTTTTGGCCTCTCTACGTTGCACAGGGTCACACAGCGGTCAAACGCAAAAATCTGGCGCCACTTCCGGTTTTCGCTGCCTTCATTTTGCAAGAGATTGAAGCGTAATGGCCGCGAAGTTTGTAAGGAAACGTTAAAAAACATACAGTTGTAAACCAAAATACGAGCTGAGACACTTGGTGGATAACAATTCTTAAATTCTCTATGCATACTCCGAGTACAAAGCTTAAGTTTTCAGTAAATTTCTTAAGTTTGAGCTTTAAAGTGTCGAGAAGTGGAGGACTTCGTAAATTTAGGACATTTCGCAGTGGGGTTTTGGCGGGAACTGCGCACGCGCAGTGCATTTGACCGCTGTGTGGCACAGGGTATATAAGTTTATGCGAGTCTGTCCTAAACAGGGTCTTAACATGTCCTAAACAGGGTATGGTTGCATGATTGCTGTCGTAAAAATATGGTTTATACATGTATACGTAAAATATGGTTTAGCAATTTGAGATTGGAGACGTTTGCCAGTCTTTAGTGGGTCATCAGTGAAACGTGATTTGCTAACAAATGTGCAAAACAAGAGAGTTTGTATTTTGTCCTTTGTCCTAAACAGGGTCCTAAAATAGAGGATGTTGTCCTACACAGGGTAGGTATTTTAGGTTTTTTGTCCTAAACAGGGTCAGGGTTTAAAACCCTCAGCACCCCTACATGGGTCAAGTACCCCCTGCCCACCCCCTGGGTATCTGACTAGAGTGCCAACCTTGTAACATTATATGCACTGTAAAATCAATAGGCATTTGCCAAGTTGCCTTTCACCTCTTTTCAAAAAGTCCTGGTGCAAAAGCATTCAAATGAATGAAAATAAACCTGTGGGTAACACTTTCATAAGAGTGCACCAGGACTCATTTTGAAACAGTGGTACAGGGAACTCAGAAATGGCCTATGATGATGATTATAAAAATTAATACTTTGTACAGGGGAGTGGAAGTGGCAGTTCAATATCTTATCTCCTTTTTAACTCATGAATGCATGAAATGCATCAATGAGTTCTAGCAGTGACATTGAATATACAAATTTTCACTCGGTCGATTGGCTGTAACCATTAATTTATGTATATTAATTTATGCATTAAATTAATTTATCATTTTTTCTCTTTTAATTTTTTTTTAGCTCATTTTCTCCCTCCTCCCTAACGTTTTCGGCCATTTCTCCCTCCTTCTAAACCATTCCTTCCCCCTCTTTGTATTCAAGGTAAGGCTGTTTTCTGCCACATCTTTACCTGCATCCACTTGGGATATGAATCCTGCAGTTCATTGTCCTCACTACTGTCAGCCCAACTGTCATTACTTCCTTGATTCATTGAAGCCTCTAACTGGTTGAACGATGACTGCTTGGTAACAAAGGCTGAACTGTTCAATTCACTTGAATATGTTTGCTGTAGATACCAACAAGAGAATAAAACTTTAAAAAACACTACAGTACCACTTGCATGTAACGCAGCATTACACACGCGTAAAGTGCGTGTAGTTCCCACGCATTGCACGCATTTTACACGCAAATGTGTGTAACAAAAATACACAGAATAGATTTGAAAATGTGTGTAAAATACATGCAATCATTCAACTGAAACTCATTAAGTGCGTGTAATGAGACAAAACATTTTACAGTCCTTCGCGGCCTACTTGTTTTTTTTAATCCTTTTGAATTCTCTTTTTGGCTTTCTACCGTGCCGTGGACCAGCGTGAACATTGCTGTATTATTTTAGGACATGAATTTAAGCGGGTTTCCTGTAATCAATAAGTGGCATACATAATGAAAATGTTTGTTGAAGCAAAGTGCAACACATGCCTGTGGTAACTGGCTTCCCAGGTTGCTCAAGTGAGAAGGTCCACGTGCTGTAACAGGGAATCCAGGCACTTTCCTCTTAATGCTTCCTCGAGCACCACGGCCAACAAACCTCCTTCCTCCTGAACCACGACCACGTAACACAAAACCACCAACACCTGGACGTCCTACATTGGATTGCCTGGGCCTGCTGACTTTAGATGGGGCTAGAGATGTTTGATGTCTAAGGCTGTCCATGCCATCTGTCATGTTAGTGTTACCCTCTTCAATAAGGGCCCTGTTGAAAATGGCATCTTTTTCTTGGAAGTGGCCAGCAAAGCTGTTTTTCTTAATAGGACTGACTGGCATACCAAACTTCTTGGGCTTCACCTTGTTCTTGATTACACGCCTCCTGTTGCTTCCAGGGGGTAACTTCAGCCTGTTCATGTGCCGCACACCAGACTCTGTAAGTTCGATATTGTTACCAGGACAAGCCACCGCCATCATCTTCATTTTGTTGAAGTGATTGGATAACTTCACTTCCACTAAGTTGTTGTTTACCCGCTGACATGGATGCAATGGTTTTCCAGTTGGCTGAGAGTTGTTACTATCATTCAATGATTGAGGCCTGTAGTGATGCAAAGCTGTAGCCCTTGGTGACGGGGGACCTATGAAAGAAAGGGTCAGCAAGATAATCAGTACAGACTTGAGAGGAAGGTATGTGCAGCAAAATTGAATCTGCAAATGTTAGCAAACAGAGCATGGTATTTCAACATTTATAAGATAATTTCAATTATTTTACTTCTCCACTCAAACTTTAAGTCATGCAACACAGTTTTAATTTTTTAGTTTGGACAGCAAATGTCATTCAGGTAAGCAAAGGTCACTCACATGCTACTGAAATTATCCTTGTGGCTAGTGAATCTAGTGAATAGCTGTTATTACAGTTGAGCCCGTAATCAAATATTCTTTTGTTTTTAAAAAGTATGCAAACGAGTTAGGCTCCATTTCCGCTGCTCTCTTGAGTCCGGTCTTCGTTCTGGCTCCTTTTCCCGAACAGCGGCTGGTAATCGAGCCTACAAATGAGGCTAATGGGCCAATACAATGCCAGATTGACCCTTTCGCCTCATTTGTATGTCAAACGGCAAACAATACCAGATTGACCCTTTCGCCTCGTTTGCATGTCAAACCGCTGGCATCTGTAATAACTGCTATTGTAATGTATTAGTGCTTGTACACACTATAACCTTAACAAAGAACAATCTTGAAATTACAAATTTATAATAATTACAAACAAGTTGCCACAAAGAAGAAATGCTGTACATTTGCAAACTTCAACCAGACAGAAAAGAGGTCTGGTGGTCCAGAAACAGAATGTGCAAGATAAAATAGTAAGATAAAAGTAAAAGAACAGAAGAAGAGCAGATCCAGTTTAAACACCCTCCACATCACCTGATTAATCTTGTGCAGCCAGTGCAAAGTGACATTGTTTGTTTTTCATCAATCATGGCTGGGCATACAATGTACCTGAATGTTTTTCTTTTCTGAATGGTTTTAAAAGCCTTCTTATCCTGTACCACACTTCTTCATAATGTACTAAATTATACTCATAAAAAAAATGTTAAAATAAAATTTCTAGAGAGAAAATTCTGCAGTATCTTGCACAGATTTAAATTGACCTCAAGCATCATATGCTAGACTGGTCCAAGAAACAGCATTTATTTGAAGCTTTTGTTCTCCTTTGTTACAGAATAAGGAAACCTTAATAGCAACGGAAAAGAAACCCACCAGAATAATAAGTATTTATTTGATTATGGCAGGATATACATGTACAGTATATTAAAATTTTGCTTATGAACAAAATATTTGGCAATTGGGCATTCCCCTGAAAAAAGTTAATTACCATACTGTTTTCTTTATGAAAATGACAAATTTTAGTATCAAACCCTAACTTTCTTACTAATCCCGGGTGAAACAATAGTAGCTGTCAATATGATGACTGGTTCATAGATGCCAGACAATTTTGGAGACAAACGTGTGGGTTGTAAGTTGTAAAACAGTCTCTTTCTTCTACAAAGTGCATTGTGGAGGGTATTTTCAAGGGTGCACAGCGACGTACTTACTAACCGTGCAGAGTGCTAGTTCCAGCAGAAGATAAGAAGGAGAGGAAAGGATGTGAAGCAGATGCAGTTCTACAAGACATACCACTGACACCAACAAGTGCTCGCTTGGTTTTTGGCCGACAATACAAACAGTGATATCCATATTCTGCTGCTCGATCAAGTTCTTCCTCGTTCACTAGGCCATCACATGAGCCATGGAGCCACCTAAAAAACAAAAATACACAATCTCTGAACAAGAGACTCATCTCAAGGAGAACGTCTTGACTAAACTTCAACTTATCCCAAGGCAACTTATAAAAAATGTACAGAACGCACTAAAAAGGTTCCATTTTCACCTATGAGTCATTTACCATAGACCATCTTGGAGTGACAACTCTACAGAATCATGGATGACAAGTCATGGAAAACAGTTTGGTTTCTATACATGTACAATATTGTGGTAACACAAATGTAGGCAGTCAGGGCACATGTTTCTATAGTGTACAGTTCATACATGTACATGTATATAGCATTTTACACAATGCAGAAGCAGGCATTCTGAAGAAGGAACATGAGGTTATCCCATTGTACAATCCCCTGTCAGAAACACACATGTTCAGCCCAGACCATAAATACCACTGCTCCCCAAGGAGTGCAGAGTGATGTCATTGCTCAGATAGCACGAGGCCAACACAGCAATGCATTAATAACATTGTATTCATACCTGTCACAATGTGCACACTGTATCATGAGATCATTGGTGTTGTACTTGATTTTGCAGACAGGACACATTGTCTTACTGGCACATGGACCACACTGGGTGTAATTCGACATCCACTGGCAACCAACTCCTGGTGTACTTGCTGCACAATCAAAACAGCTTACACACCTGATAGACAAGACAATACAGTTGATAAGATAACAGATTTTCACCTACAATGTACATTTAGACCTGCCATTTCATAGCAGACTCACCATTTGCACTTCCATCCACCCTGAGGAACATGACCTAATGGAGGATCAAGGCAGTAGGTATGATAAGATATGTCACAGCTGTCGCAGAGTAGAAGACGAGCCTCGTCACTTCCTTTACCACAGCCCTCGCACAGAGTGCAATCCAGGCAACGCCAACCTTTTGTCAAGATCACTTTGTTAATCTGTGTAAGATCAAACATTTGTTAATTAATTTTTGTTGTTGTACAAAACTATACAGTGTACACAAAATGATTTATTTAATGGAAACTAAAAGTGCTCAGGAGGTGGTACATTTAGTGCTTCAAAGATTTTTTTTTTTTTTAATAAATTTGCTTCTTTATTTAATTTTTTTTAGCTACTTACATAAATTTGCTTACATTACATCACTGAGAATACAACATGTTACTTACAACACTTAACTTACATTACAATGCCACATTATAGTTACTACAACAGGAGATAGCTTCAAAGATGACATGTTTGGATTCAAGGACTGGGGTATTGAAGGTGAATTAAAATGTGTACATTTACATATACAACTATATTACGTATAATTTATGCATGCTGGATGACCTGTTGTCTCCTCTTCTGTCACATTGATTTGTACATCTTTGTACATGTTTCTATATCAAAACGTCATGAATGCGGCGTGGGTGGAGTTGTTAGGGCAGTTAACTAAAATCCAGAGGTTCTGGATTTGAGCCCTCCACCTCAGCCACACCATGCAAAGTCTCTGTCCTGTTATGTTTATTTGAAATATTAGTTTCCTTTGTTTGACTAGCATGCCTAAAAACTAACTTTGAACTAAATTTAATCACACATGAAAAATGTGAGTCAAACTTTGTGGATCAAAGTTACATCAAAATGCCACTGCTAGCAAACAAAAAAGTTTCTAAAAATAGTTTGATGTTTAAATACAGTACCTTGACACCAACACAGTAGGGGTGATAGGATTGGCCACACTGTGAGCACATAATCAACTGTCCCTCTGGACCCTTGCCAAAACTGCCACAACACAGACACATGTCTTGCTTGGTGGTGAATTCATCATCTGCAGAGAACAGCACAAGAGTTGTATGCAAGCTTTCTGATTCCCCTTCCTTGGTTGTCTGATCCACAGCGTTGGCAGCCTTAGGCTGTAGATAAACAATACACCAGTAAGAACAGACTAATGCAAGAATATAACGGCTATAAAAGAACAGAAGGGTGTCTTAAAAAGACAATCATGCTACTGATATACAGTGTTCCAGATAAGAGAGGGTCTCAAGGCCAAAAACACGACAGGGTTGGCTGCCCGACCTGACAAATTAATAGAAAACTTCAGATGATTTTGGTGAGGTCCATATCTATTGACCCGTTGTAATTCCTCATTGACACCTTGCCTTTAAAACTTATGTGGTACCCTGATAAAGTATATATAAAATTATTTCTCTTTTACGTAGAAAACAGACCTAAGGGCTTGGCTAAACTTGGACACAAAGTTATGGAAACATTACATAAAGTCTTTCCTAGTTTAGCTGTGCAGGAAACATGTTTCGGAAGTAAATCTCGTTAATTACCGAACCAAGAAAATGTTGGAAAAAAAAAACATCTTTCTCCCTAAGCTGGGAACAAAATATTTCCTTGTTTAGCCAGGTTATAATAATGCATGCTTGATGCGCTAAGCTTGTGCTACATTGAGACAAACATACAGTAAGTTCTTACAACATTATCCTCTTCAATTCACCAAGAGACACAAGAGGCCCAACATACCTGAATGTGAATAACATATTATGTTTAACTCACCACATTCTCCTTTCCAGGTGATGTCTGTGGTGCTGCTTTGCTCTTCAGTTTATTAGGCGGTCGACCTGGACCTGGTTTACCATGTTTTGATTTCTTCCGAGCAGGAGTCCCACCGGACTTGGACTATGCAAGAAAAAAATACAAAATCAATTGAAATGAAAGTACTATGCTGTCTCACGTGTTCTCCCAGGGATTTTGGGAAAGCCAGGAGGCAGGCTTTTAGGGGCTGATTACATGGCAAATTTCAGCCCGGGCTGAAATTTCAGCACGGTTAGGGGGCTGGAATTTTGTTGCGATTACATGACGAATTTCAGCCCGGGTTGAAATTTCAGCCCGGGCGCCAAATTTGGAATTGCGCGGGAAGAGTCATCAGAGAATCAGGGGCGATTTGAATAACCGGCAACTTATTTACATATCGGCTGAACGTTTGTCTCCATTAAAGTCACTGTTGTTATATTCTATTTTGATTTCGATTTGAAATTCGCGACACATCGAATAAGATTTTCGATTTTATATCTCCCTTGTTCCAATGGAACCTTTTTTCCTTTGCTGTTGCCATCTTGTATAAAAACACAGGAGCGATTTTACAATACCCGGAAACTTATTTACATACCGGCTGCACGTGTATATAAAAACAAAAGGACCATTCTTATTTAATGACATGCAAATACGTTGCCGGGCATTCTACAATTTAGCCAAAGTTCACTTTTCAGCCTGGGCTGAAAATTCCATTCCGATTACATGGGTTTTTTCAGCCCGTTTGGCTGGGCTGAATTTCAGCCCGGGCTGAAACCTTGTCCATGTAATCGCTAACTTCATTTCAAGAGGATTTGTTTCGGAAGCCGGGCTGAAATCTCAGCCCCCCTAACCGGGCTGGAATTTCAGCCCGGGCTGAAATTCGCCATGTAATCACCCCCTTAGTCAGAATTTGAAAAGTGGGCATCCTGGAGGCATGTCCCCTCTAAATTTGCTAAAGCTTTGGTGCATTTTTCAAAATTTTCTCCCAGGATAGGGCGTCCACAGGACAACCGGACGACCTTCCAGCGAAAAGCTTGCCAGGAGGTATTCTGGTTGGTGGTGTGCTGAAATGTGTTCTGCTTAAAAAAATTGTGATACTGTCCAGTACTTCTCAACCATTTAAGAAACAAATGTGAAAAACATTTGAAGCCAGGAAATATATTTCAGCAAATGAAGCTAAGGGGCATGTATGGTTTTGAAACCTTGGGAAGGACAGTATTTTTTAAATCCAAACACCAGTGAACAACCAACTGATTGAATTATTACACAGGTAAGCCTCTTATTGAGGACACATCCTATAAAGGGTCCTGGCC
Organism: Desmophyllum pertusum; assembly: GCA_029204205.1. Lineage (NCBI taxonomy): Eukaryota > Metazoa > Cnidaria > Anthozoa > Scleractinia > Caryophylliidae > Desmophyllum > Desmophyllum pertusum. The sequence goes on from MU826849.1 coordinate 784,155, forward strand.
ACGCCCATACAGTCAGGGAATACAGCCATCGAGGCATCTTGGATTCAGGATCCAGGGAGTTCACTATATAACCTTTTTAGAAGTAAATAAACAAACCCTAATTTTGCCAGTCAGCTTTCGCTTTCCTGATATCTTCGGAGGTGTAATTAACGAGTTGCGAGGTTGGTAGTAGATGGGGGCAGGTGCTTTCGGAACTGACAGATGTCTGTCCATCAACTGGCTAGCTACTGAAAATGACGGCAATGAACATGGCTCTGACAGACTAGCTGCTGATGATAACATGTCCAGTTCATGATCAGGCTTCACCACAACTTCCATTTCCTCATCCAGTGGCAATTTCTCACTTAAGGGCAACTTCTCAGGCTCAATGTTATCAAGGTTTGGCATCGGAATGGTCTCTGTATCAGTCACATCAAGAACAGGGTCAAAATGTCGCAGTGCGTTCAAGTCATCGTGATCTAGGTGGGAATCCAGAAAGGGGTCTTCATCCATGTTGCAAGGGCTCATGCGGCCTATTGCAGCTATTGTCAGTGTACGCTTGTCTTCTTCTGGCGGGCAGTCCAAGTTCATGTCCATGTCATTATGCTGCTCATTGAATCCAAGCTCAATTCCATGATTCTTGTCCTAAAAACACCAACATGAAGCAAATTATGTTATTTTTCAAAACAACATAAGGTTTGAAGTGACTCTCTGAACTGAATTTGAATTGGTGAAAAGGATTGTATATAACATCAACTACATATGGCATAGCCTTGGTCTGGATATTAATAAATTTTAAAGCCAATCAACACTAATCTAGGACAATTGGCACTAATCCTGGTTTAATTCTGCTTTGAACAACTGTGCCCAGTAATGTAGTGAGGAATTCTCAGACCAAACATTACAAGAATGGATAGCAATCAATAAAGAAAATTAACTAAATCAAGATTGGGCCTGAATAGGAATAAGAAGAATTGAAAATTTTATCTATCACCGAGTTGTAAAAATAAATAAGGGATAGCCAAAAAGAGTTGTTATGGGAAACCTGACACCAAAACCGCCTGAATCAAATTAAAACCACCCCAGAAAAACCACTTACCAGGATCTGTAGGGAACCCTTCTTTGGCTTGCAGTTGGGACAGAAGTATGGAAGATCTTTGGAATTATACTTCTGATATTCGTCCTTTTCGATGTGATCGCAGCTAGCATGGACCCACTTCTCGCAGGAAAGACACTGCACCATGGCAACATCAGTGAACTGTCTGTATGCCCTCCCACATAGTGGGCAAAACAGACCCTTGTTGCGTTGTTGATAGCAACTGTCACACACAGAGAAGTTGTGGTGCCAGCGAGAAGTAGGTCCACCTCCAGGAGTATTTGAGCCACAATCTTCACATCGACGGCAGCCCTAAGAAGAAAGCAAAATCTTGTTCACTACATGGCAGTTGCAAATAACAAAAGCTACCTCAACTTGCATTTGGACACCAAATATTGAAAGACAGTTTGCCAACTATTGTTAGTTTATCTGTAAAAAATTGATGATTATGTATCAATGACCCGAATGCTTGATTATGTATGTACTGGTATTGATATTATAGGAGAAATTAAATATTGATCACTCTCAGTCAAGTGTCTATACACCCCACTGTACATAACAGTCACTCACCATACACTTCCATCCTGTCTTGGGTATGGTGCTCATGGGCGGGTCCAGGCAGTAGGTGTGATACCCAGTATCGCACAAGTCGCAAACTAACATCCTATTATCATCACCTGGTTGCCTACAGAGTTTAAAGGTTGGGTGTTACTTGTCTGAACAGGTTCAATTCAACCAACAGAATGTTTTTGAATCTAGTTAGTTAAGTAACAGTGAGGCGCTCCTTCTGTTATTATGACAAGGAAAGAGGGTAACTACATGTAGCTCCATACCGAGTCTAATAACTGCACAACAGAACTAAATATTGAATTGGATGCTACTAATAATTGATTTAATCATACCTATAGAAAAAAAATTGAGGAAGAAATTTAGACAAAGCAAAGCCTTCTAACAACTAATCAACCCTATGACAAAATTTGAGGGAAAAATATTTATGAGAATGCGGGGGAAATAAAAAGAAAGAATATTCAGTCATAGGAAGGACACCTTGCTATTGGAAACCAAAGCTGCTTGCACTCAGTGAAAAATAAAGCATTGAAGTTAATACTGATCAAAATACCAACCTGCAACCCTGACAGACTTTACAGTCTGGGCATTGCCAGCCCATTCTGATAAGAGATGTCATATCAACAGATGGTTCCAAGCAGCGACCGTGGTAGTGACGGCCACAACTTGTGCAGAATATTTGTTCTGTGAAATCTTTAGCTTCCCCACAGAGGACACACTCTGCTTCATTGGCCGCTGGAAAATAAAAAACAAACCAGTGTTATAAACATTAAATTTTCTCCAGAAAGTATGGGTTGCCCTGAAAGAATCTTTAATGTAGCTGCAAAATAAATTAATCTTGTGAAATATGAGCAGATAATACTGCAAGTTGGTGACTTAAAAAGATCTACATGGATCACAATCATATATCTCTCTCATTTTTCCTCGAGAGGAAGTGACGTGTCAATATGCCACGTGTGAGCCTTGCGAACCCGCAATCCCACTCATCCCAGATCCTTTTCAGGCCACTGCGTTTTGCCCAACGAACTAGCGCTCAAAAACAGACTGTTTTGCAGTCTATTCAATCAATAATCAGGGTACAAACTCTCAAGCTTACCAAGACGTCCTGCATCTTCTAAATGATCTGGGCACAACATGGTCATGGATTTAATGTCCTGCGCCAGAGAAAGAAATCTCATTAGCAGTGTTACAAATTTAAACACAGGACCCTTAATCAACACAAATCCTCCTTAGGTAAGTACTGTAGGGAAAAGTTGTCTCTAGTCTCTACGTGTATCTAGTCTCTACATGTATCTAGTCTCTACATGTATCTAGTCTCTACATGTATCTAGTCTCTACATGTACATGTATCTAGTCTCTACATGTATCCAGTCTCTACATGTACATGTATCTAGTCTCTACATGTACATGTATCTAGTCTCTACATGTATCCAGTCTCTACATGTACATGTATCTAGTATTCAAGCAAATAGGACAAACCTGAAAAGAACCACTGCTCGCTGCACAGGGATAATGGTAGGTTTTACCGCATCGTGGGATTTGACAAACAACACTTGCACCAAATCGATTGCAATGATTACATCGCTGCAAAATGAAAAGAAAGTTAGTTATTAGCTTTCTGAAAACTCTACGTTTAAAATGAACACACACAAAACAAGAAAGCTTACAAAGTACAAGAGTACAATGAGGAGACAGACATTAGGACATTTAATTATTAATTTGTGACAGTCACTGTATCATGATATTTGTGTGGATGCACTCATAAAAAACCCAAAGCTCCTAGTCTACTTTTTAATATGAGACATGCAATATCATAGTATAATGACGTTAATCTATTTCCCCAGATAAATATATAAAATAAACCTATGTTCCTCTAAAGACAAATAACAAGCTAATTCCCATACCTCTGACAAAGCCTTGACAACTGCCTTATCAACATTGATTAAATCATAAGAATCGGTTTGGCTCACTCCTTCTGACCATGCTGCACAACAGTGATGAGCCCAGGTGTAGCCATCTTCCTCAAACACATCACCCAGCTCCTTCTCCTTCACTGTCCCATACGTCGTCTTGTCAACTGTCACGTCATTGTTACTGGTTCTCAAAGGTAAACCCACGACAACAATTCCCTTCCGCCGACCACGCCCAGGTGGTCTGCCTGGCCCACGGCGAGTTACAATAGGTTGAGGCTCGGGGTGATCTTCAATAAACTGTCCAGAATCACAAGGATCTAAATCTAGTCTGTCTCTAAAAGGGTCGCAGCCACTGTTCTGTCTGTGTCTGTTTTGGAGCTTCTTAACAGGGTCGAATCCTGGTGTAGGTGCATATCTCTGGAGTTTGCCATGAAACATACGTTTCTCTGCACTACAATTGCAGAATGAACAAACTTTGTTCTTTGTCCTGTGGAAAAGAGAAGTGTCAGTTAAAACAGTTTGGTTAGGTTACGAAGGACATGTTGGTTATATAAAATGTACTCTGATTGGATAGCTACACAGATGTGTAAACATGGTTACAATATCACCATTGTCATATCACATTTCTTACAAACTGTATTTTTTAATGTTTACACAGCCTGACACAATCAAGTGAGTTTGAGTGTGCTCTAAAGTTCTTGAGTAAACCCTCACCTACAGTACAACTTGGGTAAACATAAGCTTCCAATGTCTCCCAAACTCACAATAGTGTTTGCAACAAGCTGTGTAAACATACCCGCTCAATTTCTATTTCTCAATTAGAGTAAGTTTTGGTTTGTTTATCTAATTCAACTACTGTACATCACATGATGGCACACTGTCAATTTTTCAAGTTATTTGTTCACAATCTATCTCAATCTCCCCCACTATTAAAAATCCTTGTTTCTTTTTGGTTTATTGTTACCTCTTGGGTGTTTTTCTTTCTTAATAAATGAGTATTCTGAGGTTTGCTTTGATGTCAGAGTAATTTCAATCAGTCATGCTCACTGCATGAACAGAAACTGTATCACTTAATGGAAACATTTTTATGATATAATGATTACTTATCAGTCATTTACTAGTAGCAATATTATCAGAACATAGATAAGAGATGGGAAAGTAAAGTAACTGTTGTACTTACAGTTCATCATCTGGGTCTGTTGTTGGTCTTTTTACAACACCATGACCAAAACCGTCAGATGCCAAGCTATCGTACAGCGGTTGTCCTGACCCGTCCAAAGGCACAGAGTAGGGTGACATCTCCTGTGATAGGAAAGGCAAAACATGACGGAAATTGTGTTATTTATCTGACAGTACAATTATCCTTGAAGAAACATGAAAGAAGGATGAATATAATACATTCACTCAATGACACATAATCTGCTGAAAGAAAAATCTAAATAAAGAGCCAACTGCAACAAGCTCCTTCATCTTGATTTGCTACTTATATTTAGTTTTAAATGCTTTATTGGCATGCAGGCTACATATATCCCTGCAGAAAAAAATAATACTTTTACAGTACACTGAGGTTTTGGCCTTCATTTACGGCAAATAATGTGACTGCACTCTTAAATAAAACTAGGTTTAGATTCAAACAAGCTCGTAGTCTTGTAATATCATTTGTTCTCTTGTATGATTACATTACAGTGTGTAGCTCTCTTACCATCAAATGTTCATGTTCTGTGCTTATATCGTGGTTCTCTCGATTACTTTCAGTACAGGAACCAATTGGGGAAGCTTTGATAGGAGATTTCAACTTACTGAAAATGAAACAAGACACAAAAACAACATAATAAGTGGCTTATTTGTTAAAATGGGAATGACAAGGTCGAGTGGCCACTACAATAATGAAGAGGGACATTTAACAAAGATCAACTGACATACGCAATACATATCTTATAAAATTCAAGCAAAGTTCAGGAGCAACAGCTTAGCATCAGAATATATATTTTTTTAATTGCTGTTTTAATTAAGGTACTTCACTTAACTTACATAGACTTACATTACATTGCTAACACGTACAGCTGTAGCTTAAAATATATTAAATAGTTCATTGTACTACTTGCTTAGCATCAGAATAACGTTTGGCTAATAATTATTTTTACAGGTTTGAATCACTTAATAATCAACTAAATCTCTTAATGAGATATAAATAATAATTTATTGTCAGTCATGCATGACCTTCTAGAACATGTTTGTGTCAGCAAACCCAAACAACTTCCAGAAAAATAACAAACTGAAACTATTCATAAAACAATTCATTTTGCTCTAGTGGGAATCCCCTTCACCTCAAATGGAAAACACATCAATCTTCTCTATTCAATTCTTCGAGTACATGTACATTACAAAGATAGTTGAATTTACATGTAAGTCTTAAACAAACTAAATAGAAGCTCTGGGAGTGATTAATTAATATTCATACAATAACATGTTCTTTTGCAATGGCAAGATTTAGCCAATTAAATAGTTTTATTGTACAATAATTGTACCTAAAAATATTACAACTGAAATTTAATTTAATTCTGAGAATTGTCGCATTAACACTCAATTTAAAATTAATTTCAAGACAAGGACAAAATATTCATGGTAACTATAAATAGAATGTATTAGCATAATACCCAGGTCTTTTATTATGCAGATTTATACTTAGGTATTGTATAACCATTAATATTGTGTGTGTAAACGAAAATATTCCACATCGAATTGGCCGTGGCTAAAAATAGAGAGGGGACAGTTTGATGGCTGTCAAAAAGTATTAAAAGCAACAACTGAAGACATTCCTCCTTAGGAATATACATGTAGTTACTCTGTAATCAAACATTATAAGGTCTTACATCCACGAGGAGGATTACATGTATGTGAACATGAAGGAGGCCATAGACTACTTCATATTTTATTATTTTGAATAATAAGTGTCTCTTGAGGATAGAGCCTGTTAAAATTAAATTTGAGTGGCATTTTGTAAACAAGTGTAAACAAAGTGACACTCTCAAATTTAATAATTAAATAGAGATGAACTTGATAGAAAAGGTGATCAGTGCATTCGAACAAGCAATATCTCTTCACAAAGAGCAGAACCATACCTCTGAGCATTGACTCTGGTCTTTTTTGCTGGCTGAGGCTTTGGTCTGTTGCGCACTCTCGTGGATCTGCTCTCTTCTCTGATATTCATTATGAATCCCTCTTCAGAATCTGGTGTTAATGGTGAACTTGGGTATGGACTCAGTGACTGCTGTAGATGACAAATCAACACAATAAGAGCAGTGTGCAACACAAGGTGTACACAATGTACATGTATACGTCTAGAAGCTGAACTTCCACTTGCCCATTGGGCAAGCAGCATTTTATAACAAGTTGTTCCATGCACCTAAAGTTAATAAGACAAGGAAATATGAAGAAAAACAAATTGATAGCACAAGAAACCAAACTACATTATGTACCATGTAATTATGTTGAAATGCGGCTAATGCAAGAACTAAATCAAAATGTATCATTCCACTAACAAATAAAGAAGCCAAAGCCATGTACAGTACTATACAGTTATATTTACATGTAAATATAAGTATTTGAGAACACATGAAAAACGTAGAAAACATGAGCCATTGGTGAGTGTCTTCAAATAATCCCGCCAGCGTTTACAATAGTCAAAACTAATGTGATGAAATGTAAACTATAAACTGTGTGTTATACATTGTACAAACAACAAAGACACCAAATGTTGTGGCAACATATTTTCAATGTGTTAAGTAATGCAACTGTATGTCACTGAAAAAATATCCAAAAATACAGTAGAATATGCACTTGGTAGGTACTTGTATTTAGCTACATGTAATATCAAACCAAACTGATGGCAAAATGTACCTGTCAAAAACTTTTGTACTAAAATCAAAATTTAATATATTATTATGCTTTTGTCTAAAACAGCAAACAAGCGTTGAACAAAGAGACCATTGATTTTAGATTAAAATATAACATTACAACAATCTAACATTGACTTCCATAACAATATCAGGGTGAGAAAAGTCAAATTTAACATCAAGGAAATAATGGTGAATTTTGTTATGGTTTTCTCCACATAATTTTCAACTTACAGCTGTTACTCTCTGTACATGCTCCATAATTCAAATAATATGGTGATAACCTCTTTTCCTAGTGGTTAAGACTACAAAATACTGCACTATCACTGTTCAGGTTCTATACTTTAGCACTTTGACAACACCTAAACTACATTGGTTGACTTGAAGTATATAAACGGAAATATAATACTGAAAGGTTCACACTGATTATTGCTAATGTGAATTTAAACACATCAGTGATCACGTACATGTACATTGTAGGTTTAATATGCTGATCTAACGGACAGTGAAAGCAATTTATTGTTATAAACAGTATCCGTGCAATTCTGGAAATGCTGAAGCTCAATAAGGAGAAATAAGTATAAAAGGAACACATCAAAGAAGATATCAGTGTCAATTCAACCCTGTCATATTTTGATAGTCATCACTGCAGTCAATTCCGTCTCAGGAAAACAACATTTCTAAGAATGTCAAATAGCTGTTAGTGGAATTTGAATTAGATCTGCTCTGCAATTTAAAACCTACAAAAACCTATGTAAGTAGTTACATATACAGGTACATGTACAAGTAAAAAAGGTTTTGGAGATCAAACTCTTTCAATTCCTCACCATCACAACAGGAAAATTATCAAATACTTCCTTAAAACACCAAAGGTTTAACTACTTCCTTTACGCTTCCTGTATACTAGTTAGATTGCAACCCTTCCTTATTTGACAAAAGAGAGGAAACAAACCAAAGGCTTGGATGCAAAAATAGAACTAGACTCATTTACGAATTGCAAACTAAAAATATAATCACTTTTTCAATTAACAAAATAACACAGATTTTGACATCCTCTGAGACTACTTTCCTTGCAAATAAACCATAAGAATTAAAATGTAGGCCAAAGCTAGATCATGCTAAACAAACTGTACTTCAATAATATATTGAGACAGAGTTATTTTCATGTAATATATTTTCTAACAATAACAAAATTCTTCCTCATATTTAATGTACTGTAGTCCACTACTTCAGCTATAGGAATACAACTTAAATATTCCACTTCATGTTTCTCAATTTGATGTGAGTAGCAATACTAGCTGTAAAGTGTGACACACCAGAGAAAATCGATTTTATACAAGCACTGTGTGGAGATCCAAAAACAACAATAGCAAATTCTGCAAACAGTACAAAAACATCACAAAAAATTTCCATTTTACGTCCAGATGAAAAAGCCCTATAACAAACAGCATCATATTACATTTTCTTGTTTCAAGAGCTAAATGTAAAGCTACAGTACTATTTACTCTCACAGTTTCAGTGAAGAGTGGAATTCAATTTACTACACCCTTTTAATATTGGCTACAAGTCTGACAAATTTCCTTCTCTCGTCGATTGCATGTAGGGAATTTAATTTATAATACAGAGCTGTTGAAATTCGAGCAGGAGAGGAAGGGCTAAGGAAACGTTTGCAACTAAACAAAAGACCCATTTATGAGAAATACAAGTCGTGATAAAATCTGTCGAAGGTTGGGATAACTGGATAAGCAAGCAGAGATTTTAATAACCTTCTAACCTTCTTTTACTAAAATACTAAAACTTCGGTACTTACTACAGTTTCCGTAATTTTTGGTCTACCGGGGCCTCGTTTATTTCGTCCTGAAAAAGGAAGAAAACCCATTCTAGATTAGAAGTGAGATATAAAATTAGGAAAAACATAAAATGGAAACGTCGTTTACAACACATGTTGCGATCGTTTCACCTCCAGTGATTTTGCTGCAAGGCGTAGTCGAGTCGTTGGAGTATTTTCAAAGGAAAAGTCGTTTTTTTCACGAAGTGCGTCCTCGAATTTACTCTCTCAGCTGATAGCTTGCATCAATGATCGGTAGTTACTACGAATGAACTGAGTTCAACTGAAGCCATGGCGATCTAAACTTGCAGTGAAAATAGTCATTGTGACGAGGGCCGCGTGAAACGCGAACCTTCTCATAAATACTCCAACTGGAATTGGCATCAAATCGTGAGATTGTAGATTTTAACCATGGCCTATTCCATGGGGAAACTCCAGTAGAACAACAAATGAACATTCATAAATAATACAAAATCGTCAAGAACGCAGATGTTTCGCCCGGTAAATGGATGAAGAACAATTTCAGCGAAGCACATCTTTGGGCGGTACATACAAGCGGAGTAGTCAATGCCTGAAACATACCAAGTTTTCACGAAAAATAAAAGTCGTGCATTTAAAATGAAATCACCTTTTCGATTTTCCACCGACCGTACATCCGCCATCTTATGTCATTGGCAGTAATTATTCATATCGCCAGAACATTGGTTCATGCCTTTGTTCGCGTTTTAAGAATCACAAGTTTCCCCTGTATTCAATCCACCGAAGACGTTTGCCTGAAGTACTTGGCTTTAATGTTTTTTCTTCCACACGTATTCCAATCGTTTTATTCCTAAACCCTGTGTTACGCCCATCGAATAAAAAATCAACTGTTATTGGCAACATAACCCATGAATGGCCGCGGTTGTGTTTAAAGGAAAGATAGCGAAGCGACAATAGGTTCGCGAATTTAAAGGTACTGAATGTAAGCTTTTTCCCTTTCTAACCGTCAGAAACAGACTAAAATAGAGTTTCATGCTATACTAACACAATCTCCAAGATTTTACAAGAGATTTTATAGTTTTAAATTGGAACGCGCCACAATCTTTGGACTTCATCACAAAATGGCGTCCTTCAGACTGGTTGATACATATACAAACCATGCAAGGGAAAATTATAGTTAGCAGTGTAGCTCAGTCAGTTTGCACAGAACTAATCAATGAAATGCGCTGTGTAAGAGCACGAGTAAACCAAGACTGAAACATGAATGCAAAGGAGCGAAATACAGTTTAAGTTTACGCGGATTTACAGTACAGCACGTCATCGTATGCAAGTCTCAAACAAAACAAATTTCCACTCACCAGACATGCCTTTCCAACTCAAGTCCTGCAAACACTGTCGTGATTCCGACAGCTTTTTCCCGTTAGTTCGATCCAAAGCAATCCACCACACTTTCCAGAACAGATATGCTCCGCCTTTGCAACTCGGTAACGCGTCAGGTCGAACGCAGTCAAGAAGCTAGAAACGCAAAACGACAATTGAATTCATAGCACTTTTCCAATTCCCTAGAACGATCACGACTCCGCGAACGATTTTCCTTGAAAGTAGATAGCTTCCTCTCAAAGACTAAACAATTTTGTTTCTTCATGCAAGCGTTGAAAAGTCTCCAAGAAGGGGAATTTCAGTGGCCTCTGAGCCTCGTAGCATGCCGCCATGCATGCTTGAGATATGCAATAGCCTTGCGCGAACAACACGACCCCCCATGAAGCGACCACGCCAATCAAATCAGCCCGCTCCTCCTCTAATGGCGAGCGCTGATTGGTCAGTGGTAAATGACGCGGCGGCAAAGTGGAAGAATTTTCGTCAGCTGATTGAATTTTTATCGCGCCACGAAGTTCGCCAGGCGTTCCAAATAGCGCCTGTTTGTCACGAAACCGAATAGTTTTGAGGCGAAAAGGGAGGTTTTATTCAGAGAACTTATTAATCATTTAAACAGCTAATGAACCAGCTTTGTGTTAAACGAAAATAACAAATACAGCAGGATAAAATTTATTCCGCGGTGCACTTCTGCAAGTTTTTCGACAGAAAAAAAATTGATCACGAACAGGTCAGAGACTTCCATCAATCTTAATTTTGTTTACATGTATAATATATTTCGCATTTTCTTTCATTTTTCCGACAAAAAGTCTCGATCGATCGATCTGCGGACTAAAATGTTGTGTCGTGCTGCGCTTTAAAAAACCTTATGTCAAGAACTTGAAGATTTATAACTGTTATAAAATGTTGTTGACCATGAGATCCGAGGAAAACCAACTAAAAACGCTTGCGCGTCAGTGTTCCCGAAGGAATTACAGTTTTCTTCGAAAAACCAAGTTAAGCCCGGCCCGTATTCTAAGAAATTTAAAGTTGTCTGCTTTCAGCGGAAAGTTTTAATGTTTAGATTCCTGCAAACATTTGTAAAAGGGTATTTTTTTCCGGTGTCACAGATAGCTTCCTTGATCCTTTAGTGATTAAAGGTTTTTCCTATCAACTGAATTTTCTGATCTGTGCGATCAGGAAAAACACCACATGAAACATATCGTGACCTTTTATGAACCGTGACCCGAATCGATTTAACAGAATTCTAATTTGAAATAACGTGTGTTGACTCTTGCAGCCAAAATACGTGACACGAATCTCGATTGACACAAAACAGCGTCGAGAGAAAATTTCTAAACTATTATAACACCGTGAAACATGCACCAAAATAATAACAAAATAAAATGCTTAAATGTGCATGAAGCCATGTAAACATGGTTCGTGTTGTTTGTATAAACTTTCTGGTATTGAATCATTTTACAATTAATGCTTTTCATGTCTTTTTTTAAATCGAATTTTAGAGTTTTTACTGGCATTTTCCTGGTAACAACAAACCGAGTGTGTTGCTAAGTTTTTTCTGTAGAATTTTACTTTGCGCTATTATTTTCTTGGTGCAATTAATAAATATTCATGTTTAAAGACCATTGACGCTTATCACCATGGTGAATTACAAACCGTTTGAAACGAATAGGGTTTGGTCACGCTACCTTTCGATCATCAGATGGAATCTTCATAAATTTTATGTTCATTTTATATTCCAGTTTTGACCCTTTACACTCCTCTATGTTCCTCTAGTATATCGTAGTATCAACCCATTGATTAGTTTTGTGGTTTCATTTCATTGTGGACCAGAATTTACAGAATCGCCCGAACTATGGTACAGGTAAGTCTCCGTTTTCCTTACAAAACTTCCGAATAGCAAACGGAGAATAAATTAATAAATATATAAATAAATAAATAAACAAGACTCAAAGCTCTTCCGATAGAAAAAAGATAAATAGATCAACTAATTAATATTATATATTCAGTAGCAATTAATTAAAAATTAATTCAAAGCAATTAGAAACAAATTGATTGCAGGGCTGGCACCACGACATCAGCAGAACTAGTCTTTCTGAGGGCACCTAATGCCAGCCTCACAATCGATTTGTTTCAGTTACACTCAAGTGGCGTCTGGCACGTGTATTTCTAAACAACAGATCCGGTAAGAAACAACACGTTAGCCAAGCATTTATTTCTACATTGTGCGGTGGTCCTCTGCATGCACTCAAAAGTTTTAAACTTTCTATTTTATAGGTTTAGCTTTGTGATCTCATTCAATCGGATTACAAGTCCCTGATCTGTAATAAGGCTCTCCTTTTGTAGATCAAGAGGAGAGAAAGCTAGAGGAAAAGAAACACGAAAAAGCAGTCCTAACCGCAGGTTAATAAGGCTCCTATAATTGAAGTTGGTTTTCTGGTTCATATCGTTGGTAATTTTCGGTCTTATGATTTTCATTTCACAATTGCTTGCACCTTGAGCTATTCTTTACACGCTAAACGCCATGATAAGGCCCGAGGCTTATCAGAACCAAAATAGAGTTTCCTTACACTCCCACCACACCCGGAAATAAGCTTCAAGTCTTGTACGTTTAAAGAATACAATCCAACGGGCTTATTTTCCTGTATTATCTCCATCAGCTGGTTGGTCAATTGACTATATAATGACGACCGAAATTCCTTTACAGTCGAAGCTCTCTGAGCGGACATTCTCATAAGCGGACAGCTCTACTTACAGCCGCCTTGACAAAACCCCTTTTGACCGGCTCTAGCTAGTACAAACTCTATATTTACACATTCCAGTAAGTGACAGCTCCAGTTGCGGACACTTTTTCTGCTTCCCGAGGGTGTCTGTATTATCTTCAGTGGTTTGAACCACTTGAAAAGTTGTTAATAAAACTGTATATTTGTCAATTTCTGTCATTTTGATCGCTCATTTATTCATTGATTGATATATTTTTTCATTAATAGACCGTACGAATTACGTCAACCTTTAGAACGTGTCTTTTCTGCTTAGGGAATCGCTCAAGATAACATTTACAAGTTTGGACTGCGAAAGTGAGACTTTATATGAACTTGGGGGACAAATTAAATAGTATACGTGAACATACATGACGGAAAAAACGTAATAAATAAAAGTTGATTGGCATCTGTAATTGATCCATAAAATATTGTTTTTTGACGGTGCATAACTCACATCGTGATACCTGAGTATGCTCCAGTGTCCACTTATAAGTATTTAGAAGCATTCACAAGATTTCTGCGATAACCATCAAATCAAATTAAGAAATCCTACGGCAAAGGGCAAGGTTTATTGACCTATATTTCCCCTGACTAGCAGTACCAGTCTTCTTTAGTGCCAGGGTCGTAAAGAAAGAAAATAACGGCTCCTACAATTTGAATAAGAATATACATGAGTAGGTATGGTTAGTAAAGATAGTAAAGATAACATGTCAAAATAATAAATATATACAATTAAGACAAGGTTTCGAAAACTAAAGTCTGGCACCTGCATTTCTAAAACAAGAGATCCGGCAACAAACAGTATCCAAGCGATTTATTTCTACGTTGTGTGGTCCCTTGCTTTCAAACGTTTTAAATTTAGTGTAAATAGAAAATCATCCAAGAGATGACAATATGATAAGAACGACGATCCGCTAAATTATTCAAATTGCGTCATCGGTGACGTAGCTCCTTTTACGTCATTTGGTGTGAATTTCCCGCCAACATTGTAATCCGGGGAATACCCCTTAGGACTGTGTTATTTCAAGCCATTGAAATTCCTCCTTATTGACAAGGACTTGACAACGCCTGATTGGATATTCACGATAGTGATCTATTTATAGAAATGGTAAGGGTTCTCAAATATTGATTGATGACATGTTTTCCTTGTCATAGTTCCCGCGCGATTTTCATTACCGGATACAAAACCAGGCGATTTTATAAGACTGGTTTGAAATAGCGTCAGTAAATTAAATTACTATCGCTATCAAATCAATATTCGATCAATATCCAGCTTTGGTAGGTAGCGATAAATACAAATAGTGAAATAGTTGTGTCAAAAAGTGATTCATAAACAGTGCAAGTGTGTTCTCTTGTCCGAGAGTCGTTAAAATTATTCCTGATAGGGGAACTTAGAACATATGGATACTAAAAAGACGTATTACCATCCATGCTATTCCGTACTGTTAATTTTTAATTTTTCTTAGATTTAATACTTTATAAATAAAATGAAACGTTTTCAAAGTGTGAAACAGACACGAAATATAATGCCGTCGCCTTATTGTAATTGATACGAGGGTACTTGAACAGTTTAAAGGGAAATTCACGTTCTCATCACTCACAGCTTGAGGCCAAAAATAACGGAAATGACTTTCGTTCCTTTTCTCTCGTTTTTCCCAAACTCAGAGAGCCTGGAATGATTTTAAACAAATGATGCAAGTCACGTGCCAAATACTTTATCGCCATTATCAGTCTGTTCATGACATTTTCAGGCCAACTTTGGAGTGGAATCCGCAGGGTAAAAGTAAGGTGGGAATTGAAAGACCAATGAAAACCTGGATGAGGTGAGTGGAAGAAGAGCTCAAAGAAGCTGGAACAAGGCCAAGAGGACAGCTTCAAATAGAGTCCGCTGGTGTAGCATTGTCAACACCCTTTGTTCCACTTGGAACCTAGTCAGTCAGTTGGTAAGCCATGGAATTAACATCAACTTTGTATTGTCCATATTTTATCAGTTCATTTTGAGTTTGACTAATCTTGAACGTTGACTTAATTTTTTTACAAAAGTCGTTTTAGTTATTTCTAAATAAGGTTGGATTCCTCTGAATACTTTGGATTTGATAAAACGTCTATAAGGAGGTACAAACTCGGACAAAACCAGTTGTAATTGATACAAGCGAAAATCGCGCGCATATTTCTCACTTTTACGAAATCATTTAGCTAACAAGATGATGAAAATATTGTTATCTCCTCCCCCCTATTCGATGTTGTTTGAGAGGGATGCCAAGACATCTTGCATTCTCTTTACACTAGAAAATCATTGCTATGGGGGAGCGGGGTGGACGAATAAGCTGCTCAGTAGTACTTTCTGCCAAATTGGTGAACTTTTAGTTTATAAGTGCCTCAACAGGTGAATGAATGAATGAACTTTATTATAGTGTCAATAAACACATAGCACAATGAAATCTACTAATTGGGGACACTATTTTAGAACTAATTAAAAATTAATTAAGTAATACTTCTATTATTATTACTATTTACATTTTGTAAGACGCTCTTTTTGTAAGACGGTATTTTCCGAGATTGTAGATGCTGTCATGATGGAGTGCCAGTAACACTCAAACGTTTCCCGTCCGGTCTATCGTATTGTTATTGGTGAGAGTGTCTCACCTTAGCGAGTTTGACTCCGGATCGAATGATCCGACGGTTGGGGTCAATGTACTGCGTTCTTGCATTGGGCAAGGCGCGTTATCACAGTGCCTCTCCCCACCCAAGAGTGCATGGAAATGGGTACCTGATATCCTATCCACAGGGGGGGGGGGGGGGGGTAGTAATACTCCTAGTTGCTTCGTGCTACAGAAACTGGGATAAGCTCCGCGGGGATGTGGGTCACTAGGCTCGTAAATACTTTACCATGGTTTCAGAAATCGAGCCTAGCCGGTCTTACCTAAGGACACAGTCAGGCCACGAACCTATCACTCGATCTCCGCCCTCCGCCGCCAAACACGAGTGCTGGGAGCAGAGCTGAGCAGCTAATTTGTTTAGGTTTGTATAGGCAAAGAAAAGGAAAAAAGGAAGATGACGAGAGGATTGGGGACTGTAAAATCTCTGCTGTTTTTTTTTATTGTTATAGGATAGAGGAAATGTTTTTATGGTACATATTTATCGGCTAAATATTGTTCTAAAAAAATCTCTTTTCTAGGAAAATACACTGTTTTGAAGTGCAGTGTAGACACAATGACATGTACCCTGGTCCCAGAGGTTTTCTTTCTTCTTTCTTCTACAGAACTCGATCGAAGCGAGTCGAAGCGAAGTAAGTAGTAAAGTAAGTAATTTATTTATCCACATATCACGGATGAGTTCGTTCGAGACTCGTTTAAAACGTGAACGTGCAAAATACAGAGTAAGACATCTAATAAAATTGAACTAAAATTCGATTCAGAGAGACAAGAAAGAAAACCTCTGGGCCCAAGGTAAACGGCATTCTGTGCCAAGGAAAATGGTAGTACACGAGAGAAAGAGCCCTAATCAGAGAAGATCACAGTACAGAATGGTTATCAAAGGATCTTACAAGAGACTGTGTTAAAGTGCTATTAGGTCGCGCTTATTTTAGGAAATTCTTGTCTATCAACAGCAAACGCGCTAATAACAGAGAAATACTCATTTACTGATGAAAACTCTGCTACGTAACGAACATCGATGATTTCTGACTGATTACTCCTTAGGTCTTAGGGGAGTGGGGCGAGGAGAGAAGAGCCGTCGCTCTTACTCCTACAAACCCGCGAACCCCCCCCCCCCCCCCCCCCCCCCCCCCCCCCCCCCTTCGAAAAGCCTGATCACTCAGGCTCGGAGTAATCCGTTCCAATCAATCCTAGTCCATTTTTTACCGTTTATTAAATATGAAACATTTAGCGGCTTCATTCAATTTTGAGACTAGTCGCATATGTAACAGCCGAAAGCATAGATGCTGATTTCGTACTTTGCACGAGAAAAAAGGAGAGATCCAACCGCTCTGTGCGATCACCGCTTACAAGCGACAACCTAGGCTATACATTTTGGATGGCCGCTTACGGGAAGGCTCGACTGCATCTATATAAATAACAGTAGTTGCAATAAATATTCGAAAATATACATCTTGTCCAGTCCCTGTGTTAAACAACCTCGTCCCCAGGGCACTTTAGGGAAAAGCGCCCTGGGGACGAGGTTGTGTGTTAAAAACAAACACGAGACATTCACCGTTATGGTTCTCGCAGAATGTGGTGATTGCCGAGGACGGCTAAGAAATGTACCAACGTTCGCCTCTCACGCGCTTGGAAAGGAAACGACGGCTACGCAGGTGTTTGTCGACGCTCCCACTGCCGTTTGCTGAAGCTCTCAAATATTGTCTTTGGCACGGATTTTATACGACCACTAATAAAAATAAATAAAATAAAGCAACTTTATTTATACACGGTTTGTGTTAAAGCTTGTGGGGCCGTGTATAGAAACAAATATTTCAAATAAACATAACATGTACGTTGAAAATCCCAAACTGGCAGGAGACAGACCAGTTGGCTATTTACAGAGCGCAGCCAAGGAGTCGGGGCAACCGAGAACAAATCCAGTGAATGTAAGGGTGGAGGGCTTGAACCCTTCACCTCCGGATTACAAGCCCGACGCCCTAACCACTCGGCCACGCTGCCTCCAAAATACTATGGAACCCCCCACCCCCCCGACCCCTCGCTGTTTAGCGTCGAGAAAATATAGAGGCTTTGAACAGTCTACTGTACTATGGACGAGGAGCAAGTGTACTTCTAAGGCGGAATTATATCGCCTACAAGTTAGCTTTAAAGTTCCCACTTGAGCCACGCCCATCCAAGTTGACTTAGTGCATCTACTAGGCATATTAACTTGGATGGGCGTAGCCTGTGAGAGCAGCCAGTTTTTTCGTCTCTTATTGAAAAAAACCGGCTGCTCTCACTGGCTAGGATGGGCGTGGCGCAAGCGAGAACTTTAAGCTTGATTTAGGGTGGAAAAGCATCAGAATAAAAAAATTTGGTATCTACGCGTCGCTTTATAGAGATACTAAAACCGTAAAAACCATAGGACTGAATGATCATGTTATCCTTCATAGATTTGCTCCAAGTCAATCACATAAGCAGTTTACGCAAAGGGCACGCAGGGTTTCATATATTGCGCGTTAGACCCGACCGTTTCCCAGCCATTTTGACTCGCGATTCACGTACGAGATAGCGTAAGATGCACTAGCCTCGCGCCAGGAGATTAATTAAACAGCTAAAATAAAACCTTCGGGTGACTTAACAAAAACACTATTAATCGTAAAAATTAAAACGAACGACTTAGGGCCTCCACAGACTAGAGAGATAGTTGTCGACAACTATTTAGTTTTCGATCATAAAAAGTTGTCGATAACAAAAAAGCCAGTGTGTGAACTCTAGTTATCGATAACTAAGGCCCTTAGTTATCGATAACTTGCTTCACACACTGGCTTTTTTGTTATCGACAACTTTTTATGATGGACAACTAAATAGTTATCGATAACAATTGGCCCAGTCTGTGGAGGCCCTTAGGTCGTGTTCTGTTGGGACCGTTTCAACCGCAACTGGTTTTGGCTGATTTGGTTGAAGTGTCGCAATAGAACACTTATCCACTTACAACACTTAAAACGTTTTTGACTTCTAGGAGTTTTTTTTACTTATTTTAATGTTTCACAAGTGTCACGCATCATATAATTATTTTTATTGAACACTTATTCAACCGTTTTCGGTTGAAATGGTTGATATCTGTTAGGTCGTGTTCTATTCTGATCAACTGTTTTCAGTTGGATGGGTTGGTCGAGTTTTTTGGTGTTCTGTTCGGGAAAACCACTTTGGGTTGATTTGGTTGAAATGATTGTTGAATATTGATGAACCGTTTCAACCGACAACGGCTGAAAGTGCGGTTCTATTGGGGAAACCGTTTCAACCTTATTTGATGCCGGTTGAAAAAGGTGAACAAGTTGAACAACCAAATGAACCGAAAATGTGTTTTTTTGGCCAAAAGAACACGAAAAAAGCTCAACCAACCCAACCCAACCACCTAAAATGATCATAGATTCATTCATTTCACGAGGTCATTGACTCAAAGACCACTTGTCAATCAATTTTTAATTCAAGCGTCGAATAAAAACCCGGGAATAAAAATTGATTGACGCGTGAATAGTTGTAGGTACAACGTACATGACCCTTCGTGTGCAAGCAGGGGCATATGTCGCTGCGACAGAATCGTATGTTGTTCACACAAGAAGGAGATATGGAGCGGGAACGTGCAATGGCGATCACGTGCACGAAAATGTTACAGGGGCAAAATCACAAAATGTACCGGTACATCCCGGGGTGTCTAATCGAACGTTTGGCAATCGAACAAAATCGAACACCAATCGTTTGATTGTGTTCGGCAATCGAACATAATCGAACTCACAAAAAAAAAAATTTGTCAATCGAACACAATCGAACGTTCGATTGAATCGAATCGAACGGTTGGCAATCGAACTCAATCGTCAAGAGATGCAGTCCGAACAAAATCGAACCGGATTCGGTTCGATTGCGTTCGATTTTGTTCGAATGAGTTCGATTTTGTTCGATTGGTTCGATTTGTTTTGTGTGAGTTCGATTATGTTCGATTGCCGAACGCAATCGAACGATTGGTGTTCAATTGCGTTCGATGGTTTTTTTGTTCGATTTTGTTCGATTAGACACCCCGGGCGGTACATACACAGGAAAATGTAGCGGGGACATTACCAAGATGTTGGAGCGACGCGTCGAATACTTTTAAACTCGTGCAACACCAATTTGCGGGAAGTTTGTCTCCGCACGAAGTTCAAAACAGGTCAGTTGATCTGGTTATATATAATTCTGTATAATTCTCTACTTTTTCACTACAACTAAACTTCTGCTTTCTTTTAGCGAGACACTACATATGGTGCTGCAGAACCAATAATAAAACGCCGCACTTGAAAAGTTTTTTGATGGTCCTTAACTCCCAATTTCACATTGAATCCCATAAATTAGGTACCAATTTGAAGAAATGGGATCCTTTAGTTCCCATGCTAAATATTAACTAGTCGACTTTATTATCATAGCGCTGTCCCCAACACCCTGTACATTGAGATACCTCTACATTAGCAATTCTGATCCAGTATCTGATTCCATTATGTCCACTTCCCTGCTGCTCATTGCTTACTACCTAATGTATAATTATAGCTATATAAAAGCTCCTCTACATCATCGATAGCTACAACTTACAACCAGTGCTTGTGAAATTTTGTAATTAGTGTTGTATTTAGGGTTAGTGATAATTATACAATTAGCGTTATCTACAACTTTGTAACTAGAGCTAGTCACAGTTTTATAATTTCTGTTAATGTCAATTCTGTAATTAGTGTTAGTACCAACCTTGTAATTCGTGTTTTTTTTGACAATAAAATAATTTGTGTTGCAAAAAAAAAAAAAAAAAAAAAAAAAAAAAAAAACAAGAACAAAACATGCGCAATTGTACGCGACCAGTATGCAACTAATAAGTCGGAATGCACTTTATTAGAAAAATCATGGTAGGTGTGGATAACGTTTGTCGGCAGCTCAGTTGTGATTAGCGACCCTATTTAAATCGGAGTACGAGTACGACTTCAAACCTAGTACGCAGGGTTTACATTAACACGTCTAACACCAATCTCGTTCCTAGAGCCTCCTTCTCTACTGGTCAGCAACAGGGAGGAGCGAGGGCTCTGGGAACGTGACTGATTGGAAATTCGAAAGTCGTACTCATAGTGAAACTCGTACTCGCAAAATTATCTCCAAAACAAAAACAAAGTCACTAATTTGTCGCGCAATTCAGATGGCGCATTGATTGAGGGAATCCCCTTTGGGCCTCAAGAGGGCGAAAGCACCTAAGGGCGCGCGGGGTTGATGGGTCATTGGCAGTCGTGCGTATCATATTCATGAGTAATTGAGTACAGCTGAGCCCCTCCTTTCGTAGGCTCGATTTCCGCTGCTCACTCGAGTCCGGTCTTGGGGGGACAAAGACCACTTCTGGTTTGGTAATCGTACGAAGTTTCGTTAGGTTAAGTTTTACCTGAGTCGAGAAAATGGAAGTTGAAAACTGGAAAATTTAGAGACGTTTGTATGACTGGGGGTATGCGCCATAATTTTGAAAAGTCAAAATGGCCGAGCGTTTCCCCTCTTCAATCGCGGCAGCATTTAGTAGAAAAACTAAAGCAGCAGGCAAAAAATGCTAACACGACTAAAAGTACCACAAATTAGCTGAGTACATCTCTGAGTGTTTGGAAAAATTGGGCAGAATTACGAGGACATATAAACGTAAAGCTCGAGGCGTATTCTGCAAGTGAGCTCGATAAATTTTTGTAAAATTTTACACCGAAGTTGTTCGCCCAAACAGGAAGATTTCGGAGTTTGTTAACAACTGCCTCATTGCGCTACAGAAATAGTGCCAGCTTTCAGCTGTGTTGTGACGGTTTTATCACTTAAAGGACTAATTTCGTTCAAAATTGCTGAGTCATGAAAAAGAGAGAGAGAGCCTGGGATCGAGGTTGTTGTAAAACCGCGTGATTTTCATTCAAAAATAAAGCCAACGAAATGACCGTTCCTGGGTCGCGCGCGTTCGTAATTTTCTCAGTCATATAATAAATGAGTAATCGTATGAAAGCTTAGCTCCAACCTCGTTCCCAGGCTCTCTCTCCTCAACGACAAGGGAGGAAAAGGAGACAGAGCCTGGGAACGAGGTTGTGAAAGCTCGAACAATTAAAGGCTGTGGCAAACGAGGAAACATTGTTGCGGACGCAAATGTTTCCCCGTTTGCCCAAGCGGGCAGCAAAACAATGTTTTGCTTCCTTGCTGCGCAAACGAAGAAACATTTTACGGGAAACAACTGCTGCGAACACGCGATGCGCGCGCAATGCAAGACAAGCCTTGGAATCTAGTCAACATTGTTTCCTCCGCGAGCAAACGGGAAACATTTGTTGCGGACGCAAAATGTTTACACTACTCGTGATTGCACTCGCATTCATACAAATTAATCAGTTAATGTTGTTGTATTTTTATTTCTATCATTGTCATTTTCTCTATTTATATATTTATACTTCTTTACATCTAAGTAAATGGTAATGCAAATAAAATTGTTGTTGTTTCCTCTGCCTAGTCGTTGTAAGAGAGTACCGGGTGAACCCCAATTCAGCCTTAAACCAGGTCTTAGTTAGACTTTGTTTAAATAATCAGCCCAAGAGTTTAAAAGTTGCGACAATAGATAACTTTGAGTTATAATGACTGACATTAGTTGCAGCAGTTGTATCGTGTGGTTTGTGGAGAAACGATTTTTTATGGCAACTTTTTATTGCCATAGATACTTTTTAAACGGAGAATTGCATACAGTTCTTGACATCTTGGGTTCAATCCTGCGGTGCCGATAACCAATAAAGAAGTGCATATGATATGAACAAGGAAGGCTGCTGGCTGCTGGAAAGAAAAGATCTAAAAAAATTCTGATTACGTTTTGAAAAGTGGACAACTCTCTTTTTCTCCGATTCTTGTATTAAAAATATGATCGCTTTTTAAACGTTGAAAGTTTGTAATTTTCACCACGCTCGTTAACCCTGGTTTAACAGAATACACTTGATAGAATGAATTGACCGCAATAACATATTACATAGTTCGTCACAATATTGTGTGCTAGGGCTTGTTGTTTGCATACTTACTTAGCACTGACAAATTATTTTTCCAGTGACTATTTCTCAATACCTCCAGCTATAGTTACTGTGCGAATCAGAAAAGCGTGAACACTTTATTTTTTCCTTTGCCAAAAATTGGCCTATTTTCCCCCTGTATTTATTTCATTGCTATTTTCGCAAAGCTTTTCTGCTAAAACAAAGTGTAAATTTGAGTTTCCTGACTATTCTTCTTGCGGTTTCATCATGTCAAAGCTAAATCAAAGTGTTCACGCTTTTTTGATTCGCACAGTAAAGAAAACGCCAATCTAACATCCCAGATGCTCATTTCTGGCCATTATCTCAACAGTTTAATGTCAAACTGTCTAAAACGTAGTTTAAAACACGGCAACTAACATCCCCTTCTACGTAGAAGCAACGAATTCAATATTTTCCTCGGGCATGCGCAGAAATCAAAATTTCGACAATTTTGGGTATGAAAAACCCACCTGACTTTAGGCTTTTCTTTTCCTTTAATTTTTTTTGCCGTTCTTGCTCTCCTTTTTCTCTCATTTTATTTTGTGGTTTTGTTGGCCTTTCAGTCGTCTTTGTTCACGTTGAAAAAGTTTTAGCCTAAACGTTGGGAAAAGGGAATTTTTTTGACAAAGAGTGTCAATGGTAGTGAAGGTCGCGTTTTTTGGTGATTTTGGAGGAAAAAATCCAAGTTGTTTTGTGTGTATCTCTGGTCCAATTTAACGTTTCGTGCTCGTTTAGGCATGGTTTGTTAGACATTTTCCAACTCTATCCGTTGATTATCAAAGACATTCTCTGGCGTGAACAGTGATGACGTCACAAGTGGTAAAAGTCTGTGGTCTCTTCTTGGCCGTTTATGGCCGGTTTAGTAGTCAATACTGGCTATATCCCTTGAGATTCATTGCACTATTTCACATAAAAACGACACATCTACCTATTGGCATTACATCAATGGGCTCCTGCATGGCATTCACAGGGCTTCACATCATGATTGCATAAAGTTAGTTTGATTTTCTTTCCTCTATTTTGATTTTCTTTCACTTCAAGGCCATCCAACGGACTCGTCTCGGTGGAAAAGCCTATAATCGCCCCGGGAGACTTCCATATAAAAGTGACGGGGGTGATCGTCGTACCTTTTAGGGGAGATTTTGGTACCTTTCAAACTTTCGACGATCACCCCGTCACGTTCATATGGGAATCACCCCCACCCCCACCCGGAAATAATCGCCTCAGGTATTCGGATTATGATGAGACAAATTGGATTTCTTACATGTAAACGAAATGTCATCTCCAACTTCCAAGGTTTCCGAATATTTTCGTTCTTTTAATATATTTAAAATAATTTTTAAATGAAACTAAGTTCTTGGTGTCCACCTCAGTAAAGTTCTTGTAATAATGCTATCTTGTTTTTGTTTTTCTTTCTGATGTCCGAGCCACCTCCACATTTCCGCTGTTTAATTATCGTGATCACATCCCTATCTTCTGGTACAGTGGCTCATTGCCAATCTTTTGAGGCCAGTAGTAGATCCTGTTGTATCAGTGATCTGACCTTCCGAACAATTCAGGTGATCTATCCCTTCTGTTTTATTTTTATTTTTGTTTTTCAATAAATTCCTTTGTTTCCAATTCCAATGTTTTTCTTTAATCTGTTTTATATGTAAGGTCGCTGACACGAGAGGGACAAGTCCCTGCAACACGTCCCCTCGTATAAACACTACAGGGGACGTGTTGCAGGGACTTGTCGCCTCGTGTACGCTGACGCGAGTTTCCCTTTCGTAAACGGACGATGACATTCGCGAGAACTTAGTAAGAATTTCGTAAATGATGGGAAAAGAAAACGCGGTCGACCAAATGAAAACCATTGTAAAGTCGATCGTAGAGCGAAGTAGAAAGAATTGCAGCCAACAGACAAAAATGGAAAACTCTGGTCTCAGCCTTAATATGTACCCACAAGGCGCGAAGAGGATAATATAATGTGTGGTTCCAGTAAATATCCATACCCCCCACACATCTTTTTTGATTTGAACCTCCACCCTCCCTGGAATTTCCAGTTTAGCTTCATACTTTCCTTTAACAATTTTAGCTTTTGAGACCCCACTCTCCCTTGGAATTTCCAATGACCTTCCTTGGGGTGGGTATGGATATTTTTCTGGAACCGCACAATGTAATGCTACAATAATGTAGATTTGCGTGTATAAAAAAAAAGGTTTCGTGCCTTATTCAGTCCTTTTTCAGAATGGAACAAGTATTTTCTAATCAGGATGTACCGCATGGAAGGGGGGGGGGGGGGGGGGGGGGTCATCATAGCATGAACATCATTTTCTACCCGACCTTTCAATTCTAAGTTAATTGTTTGGACAAACTAGTATATCAAACAAGTTATGTAAATACATTTACATACGAGCAACAAAACAGCAAGACAAAAAACAATAGAGCGATTTTCAATTGAGTATCGAAAGTAATCCGAAATTGGTTTTGCTTTACTACATGCAAAACTTGCATGCAAACTTGTAGAAAAAATATAAAGAAATAGCAGGAATTGTAGCAAAAAAACCGACTAAACAGTTTGGTTCAAAGTTGGTGCCATATTTACCGTAACGTCTTCAGTCGGTAAACGGCTCCCCTAACATAAATGTCCCTTATAAGGTATCTGCGAAACTTCATTGCAAGCGAATGTAGCTTCATAATAATGTCCAACTCAGACATTCTGTAGCCATCTTGATTTGCTTGTTCACTTGATTCGTTCAAGAAGCTGATGTATTCCACTGTTCCACGCGCGCGCGCATGCATGCGGCGAATGCATTTGATTGAATGTCACATCCTTTACTGTAAACTAACCAATCACAGAGAGAGCCGGGGAATCCCCCTTGCAATAACACAATAGCGATTGGGTTGAAAAGGAGTGGATGAATATTCATATGGAGACAGTGATTTAGGAACATGGACATGGTACTCTTACAAATTTGCATACGAAGCATCGAATATTTAATGACCACAGTCTTGGCTAAACAAAACCTGTCAAAATAAACGGCGCCAAACATTAATTAATTTTATGTTACAAGAGGAAGGAAGACCATTTTATCTGATTATAACCAATATCTGACCACCAAATCCTCGTTAGATAAACAAATGGTGATAATTTAGGAGATAAAAACCTACATGCTGGTTATTTTTATTTGTTTTTTGATGTAAATCTGTCAAGCCGTCTTGATATATCAGCGTTTTAAATAGAGCTTTTATCTTTATCCAGGCAGACTACCCGATCAATTACATTGGCCACTCTCGGGAAATGGCCAAGTCGTCGCATTAGCGTCTTCCATGAATAAGCATTAGGTGTGGTGAAACGTTGATTTTATTTAACAAATAAAGAAGCCAAAGCCATGTATTATTATGTTACTGTTATAAACACGATGGGAATTTCAGAACATGTTCTGTTCAGTGAAGTCTTTTTAAACATGCGACTGCTTGCTTGTTTTAGGAAGACTGTTCCTCAAAAACAAAATATATTTGTCGATGTCTTCAAACGGATTTTCGGATGTAATAGGGTATTAAATTTTTCGTTTTCAATCTTCGCGGCACCTTATTTTGCGAATTCTTTGCAATTGCGAAAATTGTCTCCGAGGCTTAGGGGCATAAAAGAAAATAAACTGAATTATCCATCTCTCAACCTCGATGTTATATATTATTTTATTCCCCTAAGCCTGGAAGCCATGTCAGAATTTTAATATATAGTACTCGCGAAAATAAGGTATCCATTTTGCCGTTGTCTGTTCAGTTATACATGCACAAATGATCACAAATGATGTGGAAAGAACAAAATAAGTGGGCCACGTACGTCTTCTGTACTGATGTCTATAACTGAAAAGGACCACGGAAAAATGAAGCCTATTAGTTTTGTATAATAACAGAAGATTTCCGTTCTAAAGTAATGTTCACTAGGAAGCCGCGGACTGTTAAACAAAGAGAAACGTACAAAATACTCGCTTGCGGCTCGTGTTTTATACATTTCATTCATGTTCTTAAATTCCCTTCGTGTTTTATGACAGTAAAATGAGAGAGATAAAAAAAAGAAAAAAACAAAGAGTACGGGAGCTAGTACTATTGCAAAACGACCAGCAACGCCTTTTGACGCACGCTACCTGACCAATAAAAGGTCATACTAAATACGGGATAGTGCGATATCTTGGATTATGATGGCTTGGGCACGTCCTCAGGATGGATCAGTATCGTATACCTCTGATGGACTCCACATGGCAAGGGAAACGAAGAAGACCAAAAACAACCTGGCGAAGGACTGCAATGACAGAGCTGAGCGAGATGGGTCTAAAGTGGACGCGGCCTTATGTTCCACCGAGAACGAAGAGGATAAATTGGAACAAAGTACTTTCATGATATCTTCAGTCAACCAGAAAAAACAAAGAATTCAGGCTACATTGAGTGTCGACCATCAACATTTACCCCTGCATTTCTTGATAGTTACTACAGTTCAATAGTAGCCTGTCCCAGGCTCTCGGATAGTGGGGACGAAGTGAAAAAGTTAACGGCGGCGCGAAGGGAGTCTGGGGTAGATCTCCCCCAGACTCCCTTCGCGCGGCCGTTCGCTTTTTCGCATCGTCCCCACTATCCGAGAGCCTGGAACAGGCTAGTTCAATAGTGCCATACACACTTCCGCTATCAAATTAGATCGCTATCCCATAACTATCCAAATTTTGAATTCTATCTTGAATAGCAGTTATTACAGATGTCAGCGGTTTGACATGCAAACGAGGCGAAAGGGTCAATCTGGCATTGTATTGGCCCATTAGCCTCATTTGTAGGCTCGATTGCCAGCCGCTGTTCGGAAAATGAGCCAGAACGAAGACCGGACTTGAGAGAGCGGCGGAAATCGAGCCTACTGCTGAACACTACCACACACAGCTTCCGTATTGGTGTCTCTGGTGCAGCTACCACCGCAGCTGTAGCTGGTGTCCTCTCATGGCTTATAAAGGTATTGGGCCGTTGGAGCTCAGACTGCTACGAACGCTGCATAAGAACTCCTCAAGACACACTACTAGCCATCCCTAAGAAACTTAGGGGCTTAAATGGCTAATCATTCAAGCTTAGTACTCTATTGCTTGCTTACTTAATTAATTAATTAAAATGTCATAAGGAAATATCAGAAAACTATTGTGCGTGACAGACCTTCCATTACCTTACGGAGGTCTGCTTTTACTTTTACTGTGGGGTAATTGTGTTCCCCCCTTTTTTTCTAGGCTAGCAGTGGGTTCACACAATTGTGGCAGGGAAGTGCATCCTAGGCCGCACTTCGCCCCACAGTAAGTGCTACGGCCACCCTTGGAAATAGGTCCGGATCTCTCCAGGATGGTACCATCGTACCATCTGACCTATTGTCCGCCCCAGAAGGGCACCCCTCTTCTGGTCCGGCCTATGTTACACTCTAACATAGGTTCCCCTTGAGACACCGCTACTTTAGGGGATCTCCCCTAAAGACACCGCTACTCTAGTGGAGACAGGCTCTGTCTTCCCTGCCACCCATGTTTTGCCACCATAATCAGTATCTCTCTTGGTTTCTTGTGTCTACCCAGAACAAGTGGACGGGTGCCAGCATCGGTTCCCCATTTAGCGCAGCCAACGGGGGCTACAAACTATAATGGCGAGTACCGCCGAGCTTCGATTACCCCTTCCCCATGTGGGTGGGGTTTTTTAACCCTTAAAGTATGGAACAGCAGGGGCTCATTAATGACGTGTTTAGACCAATCGCGCGCGAGAAAAATATTTGATGGAATATAATTAACAATCATTCGCCGAAGGCTCAGTGAATATTGGTGAATATTTACCGAGACTTCGTCGAGGTAAATATTCACCAATATTCACTTCGCCTTCGGCGAATGATTGTTTTAGTATATACCAACGAGGCGACCTCCATCCTAACTCACGCAAAAAAGTGTCAAAGTTTTGTTTAAAAAAAAAGCAAGAGTGTGACGCTCATTGCGTGACAATCACCATGCATGAGTGAACTCGCATCAGGCCATTTCAATTTATGCAAATTCAAGATACTCATGCACATGTGTTGACTCTCGGATCGTTGCTCGGAGTACTTACAGTTCATTTAAATCAGTTTGCGATGAATTGCTGAGAGATAATTGCTCGATAATGCTGTCAAAACTTTGAACACAAACCTGTGGGCAGTTCGGACTGTTTCGTTAAAGGCTTCACTTCAAGTGGGAAGTAATGAAGGTACAAATGAACGAGTCGCCAGAATTCAAATGTGTAGTGCTGGATTGAGAAGACAAATTGAAAGTTTTCTCCAACGGAAAATTCATTGCCTCAAGAATAGGGTGAGCTGCCTGGCTAGTACCAGCAATTTTATTGTGAATGGCAGTTGATGCAGGAGTGCGATATTTACAACAGGCAGGGAGCAAAGAGCACTTCAGGAGTTCCAGGAGTTCGACTCAAGAGTACGACATTTATTTAATTTCTACGAACAGCTTTAAAACTGACCTTCCAGTCGACCAGTCCTCAAAGGTACACTAATTGTTCTTCTTCTTTCATTGTTTTATGCTCGTTTTATGTGAATAGAGATGTACAAGATTTGCAAATCCACGAGTAGCGCGACGTATTTAATAAACGTTTACTACCTAACAGTTTGTGAACATGCTTTCTACGTAACTAGAATCGAAATAAATATAGCTTATTTAACTTGGAAATGTTTTAGAACAAACTTTGTAGCTTTCGTGTATTTTCCGATGTACAATTTCAAGGTTTCTACCTCTGAAACACAAGTCGAACGATAATTTAGGCCGGCCATTTTAATTTTTCTTCTCAATAAATTCTCTGCCAAAAGGTTTCGCAGAATTCCCGGCACTATTCACCTCCTAGGAGGTGGATAGTGTTGAATATCCCGAGATAGCGGACCAATCAGATTGCTTAAAACGCCAAGGTCGCCGAGTTGGCCGAGTTGGTATATACTAACAAAGGATATCTTATTTCCAAACACCAGATTTTCGTCAAAACTCTCCGCTGCGCGTCGTATTTTCCACTCTCTTCTCGGGTTTGGAAATCGGATGAAACACTGTCCTCTCGTGTTTGATATATCACTTCATACTTTCAATCTGAAAACTGACCACCTACCGTTGTATAAATTAACGTACCAACTATTAGGACTCCCAGTGTCAGCTCTTTATGTAACAAGCTCTGGCGTACGTTAGGATATACGGCATTTACTATGGGGGTAATTAGATTTGTTTTTCAACAACAAGAAAACACTTGTCAATAACACTGTTGTTCCATAAGCGGGAGTTTAAAATAGCATAGTGTAAACAATAACTCCTTCTCCAATCATCCAAGAGAAACAGGTTCGAGTTCGACATTATCGTAAAATGGTAGCAATCCAATAGCTTTCTCGATATGCTTCAGCATGGAAAACTCGCATTCCTTAGTTAAAATATCAAATAACTGTAATTTCACTTTAGTAAACAGGGGGGAGGGGATGACTCCCCCTGACTCCCATATAAAAGTGACGGGGAATCATTCGTTAGGAGTTTAAATTCGTGGTTTGGTACATTTTAGGTTTAAATTCTTAAAATGATATCAGAAGTCCATCAATATTAGTCAGTATAAGACCTCTGATGACATCCATTATAGTTTTCAAGATACGTCTTTTCAGAAT
>MU826849.1:815420-829887 GCA_029204205.1 Desmophyllum pertusum
TGGTACCTCTTAGGGGTGATCACAAGGCACTATGTGCCAACTCGTGAATGGGAAAGGAAGAAATTAATTAACATAGAAATATGCAGTGACCGGGTAAATGTAAGTTGACAGTCTCGTCCCTAGTTCGACGTGAGTATAAAAGACAGTACTTCGATGTTTTTCGAGAATCGACTTTCAAGTTTTGAGTCTGACTCGAATAGGGATTTTGAGGAAACGATTTATTTCTCGAAACAGAACAATAAGATTCCGCGCGGCATTCACGCAGCCGTGTATTTCGTATTCACGTCCAAATCAGTGTTGGTCAGGAGGGAACCTCAAACGAGAAGTCTTTAATCACTGGTATTCGATAATCGCCAACTTTATGGGCAGAATATTTTAAAAACAAGGTTTAGACAGGGTTTAACAAAACCATGGCCTTATACGATTTTTAAACTGACTGGCCAACCTAACACAGTAAACCCTGTTTAGAAGGTGTATATAAACACAGACTAAAAAAACTGACCTGCTTATAGTTGATTTAGACCTCATTAACTAACTTTTTAGACGTCGTTTAAATATTCGGCCAATATGTTCGAACTGGTTTGAGTTTTATTTTAAAGCAAGTTGCTGTTCGTGAAATAAAATATTTCTAATCATTTCAAAACGTTCTGATCTAGTTTGTGAAGTCTGTGCTTCGCACGCACAATATAAAATTAATTATATATGTAAACATTCATTCGTCTTCAGTTCTGTCATACACGAAACTCTTGGAAAGAAAAATACTTCAGTTATTTATGAAGTTGCAATTCTTGGACTAAAATTAGCTACAGTTAAATTATCAAAAATGGTTTTGCTCTCCTATTAAAAAACATATTGAGATACTATGAAAATGAAAGGTAAATCTTATTTTTTTTGTCCCCCGTCACGCAACGCTTCCTCGTTCCGATAATAATTTTAAAATTCTTTCCACCATTCATGCAACTAAAATGACAGAATTTTTCAGCAAACCAAGACACATCTTCGATTTCTAAGCAACTTTAGGATGGGGTATTAATTTTGTTATCTTGTCATCAAATAAACTGGGACTTTCGTGTTGTCTTTAATACTTACAATGTAATGCCGGTCAGATTTAAACGTATATGTTTCATGATCATATATTTTAAAGCTTTCTATCAATTATTCGCTCCTCTATGTCGTTGGCACTTTTGCGGTAACTATAACTAGTATAAAGAAAATACACACTGATCCAGATAAAATGGTACTTTATTCACGAAACAAACACGATGAATGTTTAATTCTCCTCAGAGAATAGTTGAATTAACAACAACAACAAACAACAAATAATTCAAATATAAACGCTACATTTCCTTTTAGAAGCAGAAATAAAAAGTTTCAATTTTCTTTCGCAAATAATTTTAGCTGAGGCTTCATCTGCCTATAATTTTCCATCGAGCGAAATCGTACAGCTTTATACGTCCGAGTACAAACATTATTTGAATTGGGATCAAACAAGAACAACAACATTAAAAAATATCACTTACCGAACGGCACCGTTCTCGTATTAAAGTCCTGAAAACTCCAATAAAGTACGAGGTTCGGTTTCAATTTTCGAGCCGTTTGAATATAGCTTGTCTTGAGAGTGGATGACTTCAATACTTCAATAATTATGTCCTCTTATTTGGCGATCGAGTATTCTTGACTGTTACTTCTTTCCATTTCGAACTTACTGAAGGTGTATTTTGATCGTAATTTTAAATATGCCCTATGCGACACTTGGCGCCCACAGAATGGATGATGATTTTGATCATAAAAGCAGAGAAACACCGTCTTCCAACAAGAAACCACGAGGGTACTGTGTTCGTTTTGTTTACTGATCGAAAGAAATGGAAATACTTAGCTTGTGGTGTGCAACATGAATTCTCGCTAAGATGGTCTTGAATATTTTGTCAGGGAACACAAAAGTCGTTGAAAGCTCACTGGTGACACAACTGCTTGAACCATAAGCTTCCCAATCATGAATTGACATGAAGCAGCATAAAGAAAACGCCTTGATTCGCCTACGCGCATTGACAACTCCCGCGCACAGATGGATCCAGCGTGTCCAGAGATAAAACGTCACTGTATCTATCGTCCGGTTTACCCGAAAACTAAGGCATTCATTCACATACAAAAACAAATTCCTGTAGCCTG
The DNA here is from genome assembly GCA_029204205.1 of Desmophyllum pertusum. Lineage (NCBI taxonomy): Eukaryota > Metazoa > Cnidaria > Anthozoa > Scleractinia > Caryophylliidae > Desmophyllum > Desmophyllum pertusum. Next base: position 817,590 of record MU826849.1, read on the forward strand.
TTTTATCCAGTGTTAATATCCACCCCAAAAACGAAAACGAGCCGAGAAAAGCAAAGTTTGAGCCTACAGTAGTCGTAATTTCGGTCAGCGTAGTAACAATGGCACAATGGCCCCCCCATATGTATTTTAATGTTTTTATTTTCAACCTTCCCAAATCAACAAGTGCTGGCGTGGCGCAGTGGTAAGGTTCTGAGTTACAAAGCAGGACTTCGAGGGTTCAAATCCAACAACCCCTCCTTTCCAAAAAAAAAAAGGAAATAAATAAATAAAATAAATCAAGAGGGAATGTGCACAAATTAATTTAATTAATTAATTAGCGATTAAAGTTTACAGCCCATTGACCGAGTGAATTTGTCCACTAAATGGCTATAACTCGTTCTGCGCATGCGCGCATTCACGAGTTAAAAATGGAGCCACACACAGAAAACATGATTTTTGAACCATTTAGGGGTTTCTGTCAACATTTCCGAACGTTTCCCCCCGTCACTTTTATATGGGAGTCCCCCCCAAATTCTGATCGTTGCATGTACTTAACTATCTCTCTCTGGGGAACCCGCATATAATGCCTGCTATATTCCTGATTAGATATATTCGACGTGCAGTATGTGGTCCGTTGGGATGTGTTACGTAACCTTATACCCCGTGTTCAGTATTTCAGTCCACACCTCACGCCATAACTCGCTCAGTCTTTTTGACAGGACCGTCACTTTGCTTCGTTTGTTTCTGCTGAAATTCATCGCTGCCCTCTCTACCAAGTTTCATGACAGTGCAAGTTACCGTTACCATTGATAATGCTTTACTTCTAGAAGTTATTGCCGTCCCAACTGCTCCTGTTTAAGCTGCTCAAGGAGACCAACCTGCTCCGGCACAGTACAATGCTTTGACTTTCGAGAATCCATTCTGCGGTCGAGCGCAGGCCGTCCTTCTTCCGTCAGATCAAGAACAGGTTGTTCTCTAGCGGGTAACTAGTTTGTTCAAAATTTCACTGGCTTGTTTTGTCCGTATTATTGCTTTTTGCGAGTTTTGCCTCGCCGAGTTTTGTTTCTCGCGAGTCAGTTTGTCTCGCCGAGTTTAGTTGTTGAATGGCAGAGCTTGGCTCGCCGAGTTCACTGAGCTGTTATTGCGAGTTTGTCTCGCGAGTTTTAGTTGGTACCTGCGAGTGTGTCTCGCCGAAGTTTGAGTTGTTGAATGGCAGAGCTTGGCTCGCCGAGTTCACTGAGCTGTTATTGCGAGTTTTAGTTGGTACCTGCGAGTTTGTCTCGCCGAATTTAGTTGTTTAATGGCAGAGCTTGGCTCGCTGATATTGCGAGTTTGTCTCGCCGAGTTTTAGTTGGTACCTGCGAGTTTGTCTCGCCGAATTTAGTTGTTGAATGGCAGAGCTTGGCTCGCCGAGTTCACTGAGCTGTTATTGCGAGTTTGTCTCGCCGAGTTTTAGTTGGTACCTGCGAGTTTGTCTCGCCGAATTTAGTTGTTGAATGGCAGAGTTTGTCTCGCCGAGTTCACTGAGGCTGTTTATATTGCGAGTTTGTCTCGCCCGAGTATTTAATAGTTGTTATTGCGAGTTGTCTCGCCAAGTTTAGTTGAATTATTGCGTGTTTCTCACGCCGAGTACAGTTCTTATTTTGTGTTTGTTACGCGTAGTTCAGTTGTTTATATTGCGAGTTTTGTCTCGCCGAGTTCACTTGTTATTGCGTATTTGTCTCGCTGAATTTAGTTCTTATTGCGTGCTTGTCACGCCGAGTTCTCCGAGTTGTTTTATTGCATGCTAGTTTTTGTCTCGCCGAGTTCAGTTGTTATTGCGAGTTTTGTCGCGCCGAGTTGCACGGTTGTTATTGCGAGTTTTGTCGCGCCGAGTTTAGTTGTTATTGCGAGTTTTGTCTCGCCGAGTTTAGTGTTATTGCGAGTTTTGTCGCGCCGAGTTTACTAGTTGTTATTGCGAGTTTTGTCTCGCCGATTTTAGTTGTTATTGCGTGTTTTGTCTCGCCGAGTTTCAGTTGTTATTGCGAGGTTGTCGCACCTAGTTCAGTTGTTATTGGCGAGCTTGTTGCGCCGAGTTCAGTTCTAATTGCATGTTTGTTGCACCGAGTTCAGTTGTTATTGCGAGTCTGTCGCACCTAGTTCAGAAGTTGTTATTGCGATTTTTATCGCGCCGAGTTCAGTTGTTATTGGAGATTGTCGCGCCAAGTTCAAATGTTATTGCGAATTTATCGCGCCGAGTTCAGTTTTTAATTGCGCGTTTGTCGCACCTAGCTCAGTGGTTATTGCGAGTTTATTGCGCTGGAGTTTAGTTGCTATTGCTAGTTTTTCGTACCGAGATCAGTTGTTTTTGCGAGTTTGTCCCGCGCTCCGACTGAGTCCAGTTTATTTTGCCAGTTTGTCTCGCCGAGTTTATAGATAGTTGTTGTAGGACGTTTGTCTCGTCGAATTAGTTTGTCATTGTCTCTACGAATTTAGCTGTTTATATAACGAGTTTTGTCTCTGCGCCAGTCCTGCGCCGAATCAGTTCCGATGGCGTGTTTGTTTTCCACGGCCTCGCAGAGTTGTTTCAGTGGGTTCACCGAACTTCGTTGTTTTAGCGAGGCTATTTCCTTGATGGGTTTATAATGTATGTGTCTCGCTGAATTTTTAGTTGCTGGCTCTAGTTTTATTCTTACAGTTACTGTACCAAGTGATTTCGTCCTCGCTACTTATTTCGTTTTTCTGTGGGTGGCCTTTATTGGCGAAGCTTCCTCGAAGGGATTATCTAATATCCTTCATTGCTCTGTCCCTGGACGGGGTATTTCGGGGTTGCTTCGCTTTGGGGTCCTACCCGTCCCTAGTGGGATTTATTTTCTTTTTATGGCAACCTATAGCTACAAACCGTTTGTCACTTTTGCCCATAGGAGGCTGTGTCGTTCCGTATCTGTTTGTTACTGTGACTTTATGGGTAAACCCCAAAGCGTCGCAGCCCCGATGCTCTCTGTGTTTTAGTCTCTGAGCTATCGGTTCAGACCTCAACTTAGGCTGTGCTCTTTAAAAATCCTAAGGTTTGGTGGCCGTAGATTCATCTGTATGTCAAGAAATGGAAAAATGTTTTTTTCTCCATAGCACAGTATCAAAGAAACTCTAGCTTATATCAGACGCAAATGAAATGTTGGGGGTATTTCCAAGGCTCGTTTTATAACTCTAAACATTTTCAAGCCGGAGTAATTTGTTTGTTTGTTTGCTTTTTTCCTATCTTGCCATAGGTTTTAATGCAAGCCTTTATTATGGACCTCCTTTCAACTGGGGAAAAGTGGGCGTGGTTGGTTTTACTCACCTCAGTTATGCCATTTACTGTTTAGACCCTCTAAGCCGAGAATGTTATACGAGTTTAGAGTTTAGCCCTATTTAATAGCCCAGAATGTTGTGTCATGATGAGTGTTTTCTAGATTTGTGGATCATGGACTATATTTTTGGTAACCCTGGGTACGTGTCACTGAATCCCGGAAGGGAGTATTTTTGAGTTATGGGAGGAGCATACAAAGTATTACTGGATTTCCAGCTTTTGTGGTCATGAAGTTCCCTATTAGAGTTACTATGGGAGTAATCGCCGACGGGCTGATTCTCCTCATATCTAATCATAGCCCAGGCATTGTTTGTAGGGGATCCCAGTGAGAATATATTACTATTCTCTCTGGGGAACCCGCATATAATGCCTCTATATTCCTGATTAGATATATTCGACGTGCAGTATGTGGTCCGTTGGGATGTGTTACGTAACCTTATACCCGTGTTCAGTATTTCAGTCCACACCTCACGCCATAACTCGCTCAGTCTTGTTCGACAGGACGACCGTCACTTTGCTTCCCCACCCACCTCCCCGCAGCGATGAGCCATCCTCTCCTCTGGGAGCTACCTGCTCCCAATCGCCTCGGGCTGATTCTCCCCATATCTAATCATAGCCCAGGCATTGTTTGTAGGGGATCCCAGTGAGAATATATTACTATGCCGTCCCCAGCAGTGCAGAAGTTGAGTGTTCCTTTTCCTTCATGAGACGGATTAAGACCTGCTCAAGGTCAGCTATGTCTCATGAGTGCTTCTCAGATCTCGCAACATATTGATTGCACTGCCCCCGAGAGATTTTGACGTAGACGAGATATGCGAAGTCTTTGTAAAAGCTCACACATCAAGAATTTTTCAACCGTGCATCAAACCTCTCTGAAATCAAAATGGAGAGAAAGCCTTATTTTACAATTTCTAAGGCAAGAAATGCCTCTAAAGTCCAGACCTAGCACGTTTGGTCTTCCCCTCTCGAACTAACACCACCACCCCTTCATCGACAGGGAACCCTTCATATTCTCTTGTTAATCTATACTATCTGCAAAGATACAAAACGCGTTTTAAAAATGAAAGCATGAATAGTACCAGGCACAGGTTCAAAATTGTTCTAAAAATGATTAAGAACAACAAACATTTGGTTCAAAGTTTGTGTACGTTTTACCGCAAAAGTACGTCTCCTCAAATAAACGCCTATCATATCTGACCAAACTTCAATTGCGAGAGAATGTAGGTGTCCAACCCAGTCATTCCGTCCGTAGCCATCTTGATTTACTTATTTGCTCGACTCATAGTCAATCAAGCAGATCAGTTGTCTTGTTCATAACAGCTGATCAATGGAACATTAAAGAACTTGATTCACTGTTCTCCACACGCAGTTTGATTGCATTTGATTGAATGTCGCATCCTTTACTGTAAACTAACCAATCACAGAGAGAGCCGGGGAATCCCCCTTGCAATAACACAATGCGATTGGGTTGAAAAGGAGTGGATGAATATTCATATGGAGACAGTGATTTAGGAACATGGACATGGTACTTTTACAAATTTGCATACGAAGCATCGAATATTTAATGACCACAGTCTTGGCTAAACAAAACCTGTCAAAATAAACGGCGCCATTGTAATTACCAACATTAATTAATTTTATGTTATAAGAGGAAAAGAGACTATTTTATCTGATTGCTATCTGAAATCCTTGCGGTTAGATGTGTACAACACCGCAAATGATCCCAGACCGCAAATGTTCCCGAACAGCAAAGATCCCCAACTTGAACCGCAAATGATCCCGGAAAAAAAACGAGGAATGGCATGGAGTTTCGGCACGGAACAGTGGTAACATAAAAAGTATAATGAATAAATGAATATAGTGGTCAGGATTTGCAGTGTAGCAATTACTCATTTATTTTTATTTGCTTGAGGATGATTCTAAAATTAAAAGTATAAACAAGACATCAATGAATCGCTTATACTATAAACTGTGAGGAGGGTCCAGGACGAAAACTTATCAAAGGCACTATGTGCCAACTCGTGAATGGAAAAGTAAAGCAATTAATTAACATAGAAATATGCAGTAGTACCGGGTAAATGTAAGTTGACAGTCTCGTCCTCGATGTTTTCGAGAATCGGCGGGTTTCGAGTTTTGAGTCTGACTCGAATAGGGATTTCGAGGAAACGATTTATTTCTCGAAACAGAACAATAAGATTCCGCGCGGCTTATTTTATTCACCACAGGCCGGTGTATTTCGTACTCACGTCCAAATCAGTGTTGGTCGGGAGGGAAACTCAAACGAAAAGCGTACAGTAAGCCCTGTTTTAGAAGGTGTATATAAACACAGACTAAAAAATCATTTAGCGACTTAGAGTGACCTGCTTATAAGGTCTTATAAGTTGATTTATACCTCATTACCTAACTTTTTGGGCTTCGTTTAAATATTCGGCCAATATGTTCGGACTGGTTGCTGTTCGTGAAATAAAATATTTCAATCATTTCAAAACGTTCTGATCTTGTTTTGTGTAGTCTGTGCTTCGCACGCACGGCACAATATAAAATTAATTTTATATGTAAACATTCATTCTGTTCATACACGAAACTCTTGGAAAGAAACATACTTCAGTTATTTATGAAGTTGCAATCCTTGGACTAAAATTAGCTACATTTAAATTATCAAAAATGGTTTTGCTCTCCTAGATACTATGAAAGTGAAAGGTTAATCTTATTTGTTTTTGTCCCCCGTCACGCAACGCTTCCTCGTTCCGATAATAATTTTAAAATTCTTGTCAACCATTCATGCAACCAGACAATTTCATAAAACCAAGACACATCTTCGATTTCTAAGCACCTTTAGGATGGGGTATTAATTTTGTTATCTTGTCATCAAATAAACTGAGACTTTCGTGTTGTCTTTAATATTTTACAATGTAATGCCGGTCAGATTTTAACGTGTATGTTTTCATGATCATATATATATTTTAAAGCTTTCTATCAATTATTCGCTCCTCTATGTCGTTGGCACTTTTGCGGTAACTATAACTAGTATAAAGAAAATACACACTGATCCAGATAAAATGGTACTTGCATTTATTCATGAAACAAAACACGATGATATGTTTAATTCTCCTCAGAGAATATTGAATTAACAACAACACAAACAACAAATAATGTCAATATAAAATGCTACATTTCCTTTTAGAAGCAGAAATAAAAAGTTATTTCGCAAATAATTTTATCTGAGGCTTCATCTGCTATAATTTTTCATCGAGCGAAATCGTACAGCTTCATACGTCCGAGTACAAACGTTGTTTGAATTGGGATCAATCAAGAAAAACAACATTAAAAAATATCACTTACCGAACGGCACCGTTCTCGTATTAAAGTCCTGAAAACTCCATTGAAGTACGAGGTTCGGTTTCCGTCCTCTTATTTGGCGATCGAGTATTCTTGACTGTTACTTTCTTTCCATTTCGAACTTTACTGAAGGTGTATTTTGATCGTAATTTAATATGCCCTATGCGACACTTGGCGCCCACAGGATGGATGATGATTTTGATCATAGAAAGCAGAGAAACACCGTCCTTCTAACAAGAAACCAATAGGGTACTGTGTTCGTTTTGTTTAAAGTTCGAATGAGCTAGAAATACTTATCTTGTGGTGTGCCACATGAATTATCGCTAAGATGGTCTTGAATATTTTGTCAGGGAACACAAACGCCTTGATTCGCAAACGCCATAGACAGCTCCCGCGCACAGATAGATCCAGCGTGTCCAGAGATAAAACGTCACTGTATCTATCGTCCGGTTGACCCGACAACTAAGGCATTCATTCACTACAAAAAAGTTCCTATATGCCTGTTTTATCAGTGTTATCCAGCCCAAAAAGCCGTAAAACGAGCCAGATTAGCAAGTTTGAGCCTACAGTAGTCGTAACTTCGGTCAGCGTAGTAACAATGGCACAAAAAAAAACCATATGTATTTTATATGTTTTCGTATACACCTTCAAATCAGCAAGTGCTGGCGTGGCGCAGTGGTAAAGGTTCTGAGTTCCAAAGCAGGACTTCGAGGGTTCGAATCCCACAACCCGTCGTTTCAAAAAAAAAGGAAAAAAAAAAGAGGGAATTAATGCATACATTAATTTAATTGATTAATTAGCGATTAATGTTTACAGCCCATTGACCGAGTGACATTGTCCACCAAAGCTATAACTCGTTCTGCGCATGCGCGCATTTACGAGTTAAAAATGATTAATGGCTCTTCGAGCGAAATTTATCACTTTTGGAAAGATTTATTCGCTATATTGTTAACGTTCTTTTTTTTAGGGACCTTGTTTTCTTCTTAAGTTTGGACTCAATTAATTTTATTGTTCTCCACACCCACAAGCAAAGATTTTGGTGTCATAAATCATAAGACGCAAATGTAAACATAACAAGCAAAGCGAAGCTGGGAAGGCTGGGCAAAGCTGGGAAGGCCCAGAGGAATGAGTACATTTGAGGAGTTCATTTTTGACTTTGATGAGACTTAGGCTGGGACTGTTTCAAAGGGATTTAGCTCATAGATTCAATGTTTCTGAAACTACAGTTTCTACTGTGTTCAATACCTGGGTGCGGTTTATGAGAGTTGAACTAGAGCCCTTAATCCGCCTTCCAAGAAAAGAGATCCTACATCAGTACATGCCAACCATTTTTAAGGAGCTCTACCCAAGGACTGTTCTCATAACTGATGCTGTTGAAATTCGTACTGAGAGCCCTTCATCACTTGACATGCAGTCAGTTTGCTATTCTTCATATGAAGGCACAACGACTATGAAAGCCCTTGTTTGGTCTTTCCCCCACTGGAGCCCTGGGATTCTTAAGTGAGCTGTAAACGGGAAGAATAAGTGACAAAGAGCTAACCAAAATGTGTCGTGTTATTGATTGTTTTGGACCTCTGGTGATGATGTAATGGCAGACAAAGGTTTTGACATTCAAGATGACTTTGCTGGGAAAGGGGTGACTGTAAATATACCTTCATTTCTCAAAGGAAAAATGCAATTCAGCAAAGAAGAAATGGAACATAACAAAAACGTTGCTAGCCTAAGAATCCATGTGGAGAGATGCATTGAAACGGTTAAGAAATTGGCATATATTGGACAGCAGGATTCCAGTAACACTTGCTCCTGTCGCTAGTGACATGTTTATCATCATTGGAGCCCTTACAAACTTTCTGCCACCTCTCATTGACTGATGTATAATCACAGGAGGCCCAAGCGTAATGTAAGAGTTTGTATATATAATGAAGGACTGGGACTGAAAATTTAAAACAATCAATGTAGAAGTAACTCATCAAACAAACGTTTATTATGCACCTATCCAATGTTAAGCCGGCGGGGGGGGGGGGGGGGGGGGGGGGAGGGCAACAATAGGGTGGGGATTTGATCGTCATTCTTGGCCCATGGGTAGGGGCTTTTGACCTTACTACCGACACAGGTAGAGCGCGAATTCAAAGAACACAGTTCGTTGACAGTGATTTTGGCGTCACAAATCCAAAACAAACGTCAACGATTTATGGTCACGTGGCTTTGTTTGTCCAATCCAAAAAGGTGAGCGCACGTGGTATTCACGATTCCCTTGTCTCCTTGCTGACCCTTTCGCTGTTCGCACTTCAGAGTTGTAAAGGTAGCAACTATGCCAACAGACTTCCTTCCTCGGATGCTTGACGTTGTGGCATCCAAATCGTACCGGGGGACGACATTTCGCCGTTTAAAATTAAAAAATAAAAACATCACATGGCAGCCTAAATCAACAGCCGCGAGTAAATTTCATGAGGGCCTACAGAGGCTGCTAAAGGATGCTCCTCGCTGTACTGGCTCAGCTAATCATGGAAAGTTCCTCAGCCTGCAAAAATTGCTTGTCCAATCAATACTTTTACAAAATACTTGCACATCCAGTGTAAGAAGTTGTGTGTCAAAACAAAAGGAACACCATCTTGTCTTGCGTGTAATCCAGAGCAGGATTCAGAAGAATTTGACATCATTTACGTGGATGCAAGGTATTAAAAGAAATGAAAAAACACAGGGCCGCCAGATGTTCTTGACTTCCTTGTCACAATTGCTTGTGTCCCAAACTGAAAGATGATGCACAAACAACTAGCACTCATTATGTGTGTGCCTATTCTATGGGATTCTTCGATGAACCTCCGGTGTAGAGAAATTGTCACTAGTTCAGAAAATAAACACAGTTGTGCTTGCAAACAGGCAGTGTAAGCGCAAATCTAGGTAAATTAATTAATCATTTATTTGGTCTCGAAAAATTAGAGCAGATTAAAACTCCTTATTGGTGACATTTTTAACCCCCCAAGGGTGCATGTGCATTTGTTCTCTCCCTTTGTACAATACCAATACAATGTTCATGCAGGAGTGATAAGAATAATCGGTAGCTGTAATTCTCAACAAGGAGCTAAAGTTGTTTTCGGATATAACACGCAAAATCAGACCCTAAACCTCTACAAGAAAAGTATAATGGCCCCCAAAAAAAAAAAAAAAAAAAAAAAAGAAGTTCAGTAGCCAATATATATTATGTGTTGACCATTCATGGGGCCAATATCAAACCATTCTCTTGAATCGGCCTATACATTGAAACATGTGTTTAGTCTTAAAATATATGTGGGCTGTAACCAGGCATAGTATTAAAAATGTATATAAAATGTTGACTGGCATAAAAATGTAAAAATAGGACGTTTCGGTTGTTACTACAATCCGAAATGTGTTTGTTTAGTCAGTATAGTCATTTTTCCAAAATCCAAGTTCTGTACCAGCATTCAAGCCAGTCAATGATAACATGTCCTATATAGTTTCTTATAATTTTTTCTTCATGCTGCCATTCATTGTCATGCATTAACAAAATTTATTTTCTGACGTTATTAATGGAATATAAAATCGTTCTTAATTAAGGAGTCAAAAAAAAATGTTATTGTCATATATTAATAAATTAATTTAATCTCAATTCCCTTGTCTTGGCAGTATAATCTGGGAACAGCTCTATGCTTCAAGCCCACATGTGTGGGAGGGAGGTTGGAACACTTTTACAAACATCCGTCAACAATTTCAGAATGGTGGAATGTGTAGCAGATGATGTAAAAGAAGAACTACAAGAGTGTCAGAACATTCTAATGGCTTTCTGGTCACCAAGGCATGACCTCTGCTGCGCCCTTTATGCAATGGGCAGGAATAGAAGACACTGGATGGACCTCCCAGAGAATATCACAACTTCCATGCTGAAGCAAGCAGCCATGAAGAAAGATTGTGAAACTTCCTCAAATTGCACAATTGGGAAGTTTGTAGAAGAGTTTGTTCCGTTAGTTAGAGGTGACGATGGTAGAGAAAAGCCTGGAGAGAACAAACAGGAAACAGAAAAGGCAACAGCAAAGATGTGTAAACCAATCCTTAGCCGGAATGACACACCTACCACATGTACTTCTCCTTCAGCAGCTGATCGTCAGATTGAAACAGGTTAAAACAACAAAAAAAAACAACAACTAAGTCAGTTTGTTAAGACTGATGTAGGTTCTCAATTATGCTTTAAATTGAAGCAGACAGTGGTTTTATCAGGTTTTAATACACGAGCGTGAAGTCCAACTGTGTTTTTTTTAGAAAAACTGATAAAACACGTTCCTGTGAGTTTTTTAAATGACTTCAAAAACTTCCGCTCTATCCCTCTAAATCTATTAAATCTGATCCCAATCTTTTAAATCAGTTTAGTTTGTGTATTGTTTGTTTAGTTATTTGTAAATTTATTTTTCTTACCAGGTAATAAAACACTGCAAACTTTATAACCATTACCATTGACCTAATTAGCTGTGCTACTCATTTTAGGCCCCCAAATATGTGATAATGGTACAGCCTAAAACTAATCTGGCCCCGGATATGACCGTATTCTTGCGTGTTGGTCCAAGTAGGTACAGGATTACAGGAAAATGCACAATAGGTACCCACACGATGTTGTTCCAGTGTTTGTAGCAGCAGTTAGAGGAATATGATAAGCATGTAATATGTTATCAGTGGGGCAAGTAAGGTTTTTATGCCCCATAAGATTAAATTAGCAATATATTCCACACTCCAACACAAGAAGAACAGTCGACTAAACAACCAGAGCCTACGCCCTTCATCACATTCAGAATTCAGCTGTGCCAACCAGAGAGAATAGATAGGCTTGTGAACTATGCTCTCACAATAGTTTACAGCTTTGGTGTTATGTTGATGAAACCCTGAATGATACAGAGAAGGAGGAGTGAATAGGAGAGAGATGTATACATGAATTGGAAACTCTTGGATGAGCTTTACTTCCGTTCAAGATCACGTGGGCATGAAAATATGCCTTTGAGGCTGATGAGACTAATAACATGTGTTTAAAAGCTCTTTATACAGAGAAATATGGAACTTTTACGGATTATCTCTATGGACAATTTGGTGAATGTCAGAGAGGGGTCGATAGGAAACAACTATGCCTAATTGATCTGAGGATGGAGATGATGGTTTAAGGATGAACAAGGGGATGTTGAAAGGAGATTTGGTGTGGATAACAAAAAAACTGAAGGCAATTGACAGAAGTGCTAGTGGGCAAAAAAAAAAGCAAATATGCCGTCCTGAAAGAAGATAATTAAAGAAATGTGATATCGACAATGAGAAGGTGGGAGTGCCTCCAGACTCAACCCAACATAGCATACCTGGTTCACAGGGAGACAGTAGTAGAGATGATCCAAAATAATTACAGTAAAGAAGAAAGCCATTTCCAAAAAATATCAAGCAGTCAAGGTCCCTAAAATCAATTCCCCAAACATTTCAAAGAGGCCACTAGATACAACTTGACGTTGCATCTCTATTTGACATGCGGTTTAAAAAGGCACAAGAGAAGATTAGCCTAGAAAATGCATTTGAAAGATGTGATGATTGAAGATGATGATGGTCAAAATAAATGAATATGCTGGATGAGGACGTGGAGAGTGACACGAAACTGCAATTATTATTATT
>MU826849.1:830387-1025864 GCA_029204205.1 Desmophyllum pertusum
ATGTGTAGAGTTAAGAATTTTGTGGTTCAGGGGGAACTGTTTTTGGCCATTGAAGTTGTCCCCTTTATTAAATCCTTGCAAAAGCTCAGCAGCATGATTTTTACATTGTTATTTTCCTCTTTATTGTTTTGAAGGAAAATCAATGTTCAAAATCAACCTATCCGCAGCTATATTCTTAAGCAATTTTCCAATCTTAGTGTTGTGTATCTTTATCTTTTGACTCAGTATATAACTGTGGCCAAAATTGCCAGTCAATATTCTCCATGTAACCAAGTAACGGTCAAATCATTTTCTTTTTAATTTTTTTCGTCAAAACAGGGAACTGAGTTAATATCGCCCCCGTTTTAATTAGATTGGAAGGAAGGTGATTAATTTCCCATGACTGAAGAAACTACAAATTTCCTTGTTATATATCCCAGTCTGAGTTTGCTTGTAGTTGCTCCAATAAGCTGCTAGTGTCCATTTGTGAGGATGAAAACAAGCTTTCATCGTAACTGGATTTAACATCTTAATGTTTTGGAATAAATATACGCGTACCCGCAAATGCAACATACAAAAGTTTAGTTAACTGTTATGGCCATTTTATAATAAATATATAGTATTGGACAAATTTGAATATTTATACTGAACATATATAAATTTATTTATAGGTTTCTTTATTAATATAGGGCTTTTTAAAGTACTATCTTGGTCCCATGTGTTCATTTTACCTATTGCTCAAAATAAATGCTTGCAGTACAGTAAAAATAACGTCTTAACCCACCCTAAGAAAGGGGTCATTGGAAATTCCGAGGGGGAGGGGGGCATACTCAAAAGCCGAAACTGTTATAAAGGAAAAAGTGATGAAGCTAACTGGAAAATTTCCAGGGGTTGGTTTTTCAAAACCAAAAAAAAACTGACCGCGAGGGGGTATGTATGGGATTATTTTCTGGAACCACACAAGTATTCATTCCAGTTTCGGATTCAGATAAGTGCCGACCAAAGGTGGGAGGGAGGGGGGTGCGTTAAGTGAAGATGGGCATTTTTCCTTGCTCTAATTTAATAGGGAGGGGTAAGGTAAGACTTTCACAGTTTCCTCATTCCTCATATAAGGACAAGGGGGGGGGGGGGGGGCGCGGGGGGAAGCTAAATCGTTTTTTTTGCACTTCACTATAAGGGGGGTAGATGAATGTCCAGTGCCCCTCTCCTAAGATTCCCCACTGCTCCTACTAATCCACCAGGACTGGCCAAAAGAAAGAAATCAGTCCATCTTCCTCACCATCCCGGCCCTACATAGATACATTAGGTTAAGGACGAGAGATTTTTGACTCATTATGAACAACCACCCTCCATCTCCCCAATCCACAACCACCTATCCTAATAGTATCCCCCCTCCAAACAATCTACTCTTCAAAATTTGTCAACACTCCTCTTCGGCCCTTATTCAAGCCAAGCAATCCACTCTTGTAAAATTATTATATTATAAAAATAAAATTTGGTCTCTAAAAAAGATATCCCTATTTCCAGGACAATTTAATATAATTCACCAATTCAATTTAAGTGTCCAACTTTCAAGTAATCCAGCCCAAATTATTTATATATGACCCTTTACCATCCTCCCGCTTCCCCCCCCCCCCCACCCCCCCCCCCCCCCCCCCACACACACACCAAAAAAGGCACTTCCCCGAGCTTCGCGAGGACCTGCGAGTCACGTATTACTAGTAAAATAAATAAGTTGTCTTTTTACAATAAACTACTGTCGGCTTTTTAAAATGAAATTTATATTGATAGGATCATAAAACGTGAAATGCAAAAGCGGTATGGCAACAAAGGCTAATAAAACTAAATAGATAAAATGTAATTATCGCTCTTTTTAGCGGCAACAAAAAGGCAATTGTAGATAACTAAGCGATATTTGAAATGCATTAGCGCACTAACAAACGGTTAAATTAGCAAAACCCTCCAAAAGCTGAATATAATGATAGATGATAAAACCCCGGTAATTATGGACTAACTAGAATTGCGAAATAAGGATTAAAAAACACTTATCATCGTACTATGTCCACTGAATATTACGTTTTCCTCCGTAAACACTATAAAATAAAGTAAAAATGAAATATAAAAAATAATTATTCCTCGCGTAGCGGGGTTTATAATTCTGTCCCCCAAGCCGGCTTACGCGAGAGTAATTCTCGTTGTGGCCTTTACGGTCATAAATATTTGTTTGTTTGTGGAGTTGGGGGATGACATGACGTCACACGGCGCGCTCGTCGGCCTAATGGCTTAAGAGAGTATTTCTACTAAAATCAGACATAGTGCGGGCAAAGCTGAAAAAATAGAATTCGCTATCCTTTTGCATACAGGTAGTCCACAGTTAGAGTACACACGCTATGTAGTTTTTTTCCTTGAAAATATTTCTATATTCCGAGAAAAACCGAATTTTCGATGTCACCTCCAAACTCGATTCAGCGAGTCCAAACTGGGTTGAAAATCGACTATTTTCACTCGGCACTCCTGGACGAAACTATCCACCCTATAGAAAATCTAATACTACCAACGTATTGCATGACTTTTCATTTGTCTAGAGAACACAATTTCAGAAGTATAGGAATTTTCTAATTATCGAACGCGTACACAAAACCACAAAATCGTTTTTCTCGGAAATACAAAAATATTTCAAGAAAAAAACTTCATAGCGTTCGTGTTCTTACTAAGGACTACCTATGTGCAAAAGGATAGCGAATTGAGTTTTTAAGCTTTGCCGCGGAAATTCGATTTTGTCTGATAATTGTGGAAATCTTCTCTAAGGCGCTAACTTTTAAATCTGATCTTCGGGATTGAGGGCGTGAGTTTAAATCCTTCATGGTCTTTCTTTTTTTTTTTCGGTTCAAATCCAGGCCGTTCTTTTTTTTAATCCCCTTTTCTTTGCTTAATAACATTGACTTCAACGTAATCTTTGTACACGTAATGTAGAAACAGGAAACGGCTGCTGAAGAATAACAATTTTTACTCCAAGTTTGTTTATCGAACAAATTTATATACGGGTCATTTGTGAAAAAAAAAAACCCGGCTTTATTAAATCCATTATCAGGAAAAGGAAAGACGACTCAGGAATTTCTCAAAGTACGATCAACACATGGCTTAGTTTTCATTGTAGACGCGAAGACTTGTGTCTGGAAATATAAATTCGCCCGATCCGATATTGCGAAGAAGATTTTACCTACAAAAGCGAGGTGGTTTCAGATCATTCGGACGGAAAAGTGGGGAAAACAGTACAAGAGCGCTACAATTTATTACAGATATCGAGAGACGAGCGAACTCCAATCGAAACTAAAATCCGGTGGCATAACAAAAAACACGGCGTTCGTCCGGCGATTCTCAGAAACCTTGCAGCGATTCTTGGAAACTTGCAGATCAAATCGCAGGCCGTGCCCGTTACTAGGCAACAAAAGCTTCGCGAGGGCCTGCGAGTCACGTATTACTAGTAACATAGCTAGCAAATCCGCATAGTAACATTGTAATTTGGCCTGCAAATACGTATACGTAATTCATCATAGATAGCGTTGAACAGAGACGAAGCGTTGGCTAAAATTACATTGCGTGGCCTCACGCACGAAAGAAAATCGAAAGTGTTTTGCTTCGAAAGTTAACTCAAATGTAGCGTTTATTTAAGCTTTTCGTCTCATTTTTTGCCTTTGTTTATTCCTCACGAAGCGGGTTTATAATCTTGTCCCCCAAGGCCGGGATCAAATTCTCGTCTGGACTTTTGGGTCATATTTGTGAAATCGTGGATGCCGGAAATGACGTCACATCGCGCGCTCGTGCAGAAAAGCATCCTCGTCCCATGAGTCCGCGATCCTTCTGATCAGCACCAAGGAATCTCGAACTCTGGCGGGGACAGAAATAACGAATTTTTTGATTGGCTGTTGAAACAATGAACAGTCAAAAGACAATAGAAAAGGAGTACTCTGCGCAAGCTCAGAAAATCGGTACCAGCCAGAGTTCGTGATTTCTTGGTGCTGACCAAAAGGATCGCGGACTCTGGGGACGAGAATGGGCAGAAAAGCGGTGCGAGAGTTCGAATCCGCCTGGGTCTTTTATTTTTTTTTTCCTTTTTATTTATTCACCCCTGGCCCTTGTTTTTTGCCTTTCCTTTTTTTTGTTGGGTTTAAAATAACATTGACTTCCACATATGTTTTTTCAAAATACAAATCGATCGAGGACACGTCGTCTCACACCTTCATCTTCACGAATGCGTCTAAAAACATAATTCGCCGATATTCTGAATGACCAGATGCGAATTTGCCGCTCGCGGTAAAATGCAAACGAAGATAATATTTTTACCCACAAGGCAAACAAAATAAACACCAATTTCGACATAAGCTTATTACATGTGTTTATTTATCGATCGAATTTACAAGGGGAACTGCGTACCTTCAACGACAGTTTTTTCGAGACGTACATTTGTACGTTCAACAGCAGTCTCTTCGGCCCTTTCGGGGCAAAAACAAAATCCGGTGGCATGGCAAAAACACGACGTTCGTCGATTCTCAGAAACCTTGCAGCGATTCTCGGAAACCTTGCAGACATCAAATCGCAGTCGTGCCCGTTACTAGGCAACAACAACAAATCACCGGTTAAACCGGTTCTTACCGGTTGCGTAGCCCGAAGCTAAACAATATAGGCGGTCTTCATTTTGTTTTCTTGCGGAGAACTCCTGACCGCAATTCCTTCAAGTTCCACGCAGGACAGGACCCACAATTACAGGTCGAAGACCGGGGGAGATATGCAAACGGAAAACCACAAGCAATAGTTCCTGTTCGCGTCATTATGCCAAGACGATTGAGCGACTTTGAATTCGATTGCTTCAAAGCACATATAAGCTTAACTAATACTTCTGCTGAAGACGTTCTTCGAAATGTGCGGGATAGTAATGTTGAGGTTGCCGTTCGGGTCAGAATTCGGAGATTTGTCAGAAGATGCGTGTATCCACCGGGGTATCCACAACTTGAATCAGCTAATATAAGGTCTGTTCTGGAATTTATTTTGTTTTTATAGGCAGATATTCACATAAATGATAAGAACTAAATATTAATGCTTTTATGTCATTCGTCGTCGTTCTGATTTCTATGTATTTTGAATTCGTTTGTGAAGGAAAATGGTTTGTGTTAAGGCCCGAATTCGCAGTGGCAGAGCTGTAAGACCCCCAAAGAGACTAGACATTTGAATTTACCACCCCTCCCCGGATTTTGTTGAGTTTCATGTAATATTATGGGATGTGATGTAGTCCGAACCATGTGCTTTACTCGAAGATATATTTTGTAGTCTTCGTCGAGTGAAAACATGTAATCTCTTCATCGTTCCGTGGACATTTATCAGAATACATTGTGAACTGAACATTATGGTCCTTCGAGCCGGAGAGTTAGAGACACTTGACGGGAATTCAGCGCAAAATCAAGGAAAATCGTAAACAAGTCGAAGGAAAATGGCGCATGACGAAGGTGAGAATTTTACACTTCAGTACTCGGAAGAACTTGTCAGTGAATTGTTCCTGTCCGAAATTAAAAGCCGAGTTAAAAAAGGAGAGGTTTATCAGCGAAAGGGAAGAAAACGGTGCTTATCCAACGCCTTATCGATATCTTAAGACAAGGAGAATTAGAATCTTCACTCGCCGGCAATATTCAGTCTGGGACATCAACTGGTTCGTATGTCAGTGGTCATTTGAATTCGCATTCCGAAGGTTGTAATACAAAATTAAGTAGCATTGATTTACTAAGAAGAAAGGAGAAGATCATAAAGATGAATGTTGACGCTGTGATACATATCATTCTTGAAACGAGTAAGAGTCCTGGTAACAACGTGATTAAAATGGAAAATCGCGTCCAGAGATTAAATGCCTGCTGGGAAAGTTGTAATGAGATAAGGGATGAGATTATCGCCCTTCTCCCTGATAGTGAAATAGCAGAAGAAGCTCAGAAGTGGATTGAATATCAGCAAGCAATTGACAATATTTTATACATAGCCCAAGAATACTTGTCTAAACGTTCAAGCAAAATTATGGATGGACAAACCACTTCAGAAAAATATCCATACCCCCCCCCCCCCCCATGGAAGACATTTTGGTTTTCACCCCCCCCCCCCCACCCCTCAGGAATTTCCGTTCCAAGGGGGTCTTTGATGACCCCCCCTCCCCCCAGGAATTTCCAGTATTTTTAAACATGGATCCCTCCCCCTCGGAAATTCCAAAAGGTTTAATATTTGTACCTAAAAAAATGAAGACTCAGTTACGCAAAATATACGTTAGTAATCCAATCGCTTTCATCAACACGCACACGGCTAACAGCGTTTACAGAAAGAACAAACAATGAACGTGAATCACAAATTTAATCCAAAGAAAGAAAGAATATCTTTCTTTCCAATCAAAAAATTTAACTTACTTGTCTTGAAGTCTGATTATGTTTTTGTTTTCAAGACACTTTGCCATTGTTTAGCGCTAGCACGACGAAGGAAAATTCGAAAATCGTTCAAGTTCGTAACAAAGCTGAGCAACCTGGCTTTTCCAAGAAACAATGGCCAGGGGACTGGGAAGGAGTTTTGGTCGGCCATTTTGATCCTGTTCGGTTCAGTTCGTGCTTGCAACTTCAAGAGACATTTTTTCTCATTTAGAGAGGCGGTAAAACTCAGAAAATAAAAGATACATGAAAGAACAAAATGTTTGGGTTTATTTCAATGGCCAGAATGTTTGATTTGGCTTGGTTTCATTCCTCGAAAGTAGAGACAAAGTACGTAAGTATTTCTTACGAATTTGTAGTGTTTGTTCAGAAGGGAACCCTCTGGAAAACAAGCTCTGCGTGAACCCCCCCTCTCCTTCGGAATTCCTAGGCCTTTAACCCCCCACCCCCTCGGAATTTCCAGTTGTCTTCCGTGGGGGGGGGGGGGGGGGTATGGATATTTTCTGGAACCACACAATGACCTTAAAGTGATATGTTTCAAATAGTATTCAAAATGTTACCATGCTATGAGTAGTTTTTTAGTAATTAATTTTTGCACTTAATGCTCGAACATTGAGCGGAATCCGTCTTAATTATTCAATAATTTGCAAATAAACACTGTTTTTTACTTTCAAGTTTGGCAAGAAAATCTCTAAACATAAACTTACCAGTTCTAGTTTACATATTTTTATATATATTCCGAGATGTCCAACAAATTGGCGTTGAGATACGACTTTGTGCTTCATGGACAAACATGGCTTCCTTTTAGTGATAATTACATAATGCATGGATGTGTACAAAATGATACCACTGGTTACCACAATCAGGTAAACAAGATGGGGTCCGCAAAGAACAGACACGTTTGCTCGCAAAGTAAGGGATCTCACAAGGATTTGTCAATAAAAGCCGTATTGAAATATATTTAGTAGGTGCCTACATTTTTTAGTAAAATTTTTCATTCAAGAAGTAACTCTCAGTTTACAACGTGCTCAACAACGTTGCCAGCGATTTGTGCGAATTCACTGCAAGGACGTTGCTCTCCGGGAAGTTTTAAAATGAAGTGAGTTCACTGAGTTGATAGTGTGTTAAAAATGTGGAAATATCTTCCCGGAGTTTCCAAAGTATCTGACGAGAAAAAGATCGACCAATCTGTTCCGAAAACAGTCCGTGATTCTAGGGGTCGGGGGGAAGGGGGGTATATCTCTGGGCGAGTGGAAAAAATTCCGGGCGAGTGCATCCTGATAGTCGCTCGCCCAAATGGCGAGTGCTCTAAAAATTGAGTGTCTAACCCTGTAAATTTGAGATTTTATACAGTCGATTTGATTTACATTTACACAAATTGGCAAATTGACAAAAACTCGAAAAGCAGAATTAAACATGGCAAAACAAACTGCAGCCGGTTATGGTGGACATAACGTGGCATGAAAGCAAACAATCTGACTACATTATTTATAAATGTGGTATACAGTCAATATAAACATTGGAGTGTAGAAATGCTCAAAAGCAACAACGACTACTGTATTAATACCTTGAACCCAGTACAGTCCATTATAGGGAGTACCCCCCCACCCCCCACCCCGGAACATAATACAAAAGCAAATCCCACGTCCTACTTTGGAGGATGCGGTGGCCTAATAGTTAGTGCGTTGGACTCTGGATCGAGCAGTCCGGGTTCAAGCACTGGCTGGGATCATTGTGTTGTGTTTGGCAAGACACTTTACTCTCACAGTGCCTCTCTCCACCCAGGAGTATAAATAATTTTTAATGGGTACCTGCGACAAAATGCTGGGGGGGGGGGGAACCGGTGATGGGCTAGCATCCCATCCAGGCAGGAGGAGTGGCAATACTCCTAGTCGGTTCCATGCTACAGAAACCGGGATAAGCTCTGGCAGTGTGGGCCAGTTGTTGGCCCAAGTGCGGCTTTACTTACTTGGTAACCACGTGACTACTGTGCTTCCCAATTTCCATACACACTATAAGTACATGTGTGTATTGACTACATCGTACCTTACTTGTAGAACGAAATCGAAGAAAAGCTACCAGTGACCCTCTGTTAAGCTAACTCGTGCTAAACATGTTTTGAAACCTGTAGATATAACCTCAGCCGACAATGAGAAACTAGTCAAAGATATGCCCAAGGATGCCCATACAATGCTGATCAAACATTTACAACCAAAAAACATTTTTGGAAGAAACTATAAGTTGTTTGCTGACAAACTGGGATATAGCTATCAGGACATCCAGTATCTTGAAAGTAAGGACAAACCTGTACAACAAATCATTGAAGAAAAAGGAGACAGAACAATTGCTGAATGGATATCACTGTTAAAAGATATGGAAAGAAAGGATGTGGCAGAGGATCTTGAGAAATTCATAGGTGAGTTTCCTGTTTTGTATTCATCAGGTACAAGTGTTGTTTTCCGCTGGCTGAGGCACGAATGAAGCGGAAAACGTTTTTCTCACACACATCTGGGGGCCTGGGTGTAGTGTGCTGGGGGTCTAGGTCACATGGTTTGTAGAGGTTATCAGTTTTCTTGTTGCCTTTGCCATTGCCTGACCTCCCGCCCACCCACCCTTCTAGTTCTGTAGGTTTGCTAACTAGGTGTCGTTATTTCCTCTCTTGTTTCATTCCTGTTAGGCCCTCATGGGGCCATGAGTTTTCCATAACCGGTTGGTTGGTTGGTTTAGGTTTTTCATGTACCTCCCGGTTTATTGTTCCAGTTGTTGCCCAATAAATTGTAATGTTTTATTACATTTATCGTTAATAAAGGTCAGGCTGCATGGTTCGGCTTGGCATGGCTACCAGTTGTGTGTGAGAAATGCTGTTATGCTACTTTGTCATTTGACAAGAAACTTGTTATGAAAGGTGTAATGGCTGATCAGTTATAATATTCATCTTTATCTTGATGCTTAATTTTGTAGAGAAAACCCCTACTCCAAGGCAGTTAAAACTGCGAAAAAGTTACGTGGTATGTATTTCTGAACTTATTCGATGACTGAGAAAATTACTTCATCATGATTGGCTGAGAGCAGACAAATTTATCATTGATTTTTAATTTGCACTGCAGTGCAAATTAATGGTGCACATGTTCGTAATTTTCTCAGTCACATAATAAATGAGCGATCTTATGAAAGCTCGAGGTTTGTGCAATTTTGGGAGTCTAAATCCTTGTAGTGTAAATCCTCGCATTCATACATGTACAATTACCAATACATATCATTTCCAGTTTTTCTTGTCCATGCTTGTGTTTTAAATAAATATGGTCCTGTCTGTCTGTCTGTCTGTCTGTCTGTCTGTCTGTGTGGCTAATGCTCGAAATGTCAGCTTTTAGAAATTCACTACGGCAGTTAATTTACCTTTATCAACTTTGAGTTGATAATCAACTAAGTGTTTTGCTGTAAGTTGCAGCACCACAGTTTTGAACATTAGAAACTAACAACATTGTTCATTTGTCTGTCTATCTGTCTGTCTGGTGAATGTCTGTCATATTTGAAAGTATTCAATCAATGCCATGTTGAATGTTGCATGACGTTCAAAGTTAATGAATTCTTGCTTTCATTTTTTATTGGTCAAGACAAGATTTAACTTGTACTTGGCTGTATGATGATTGGTAAGATGACAATTTTCAACACCCGGGATGTAGTTGGTTCATAGGAAATTATGCTGTATTTGCTCATTTCAGTGCCCCCTCTACAAACACCATCTCACAATCATGTTTAGAAATAGAAACCCACTCTTCCTTTGCTTTAAAGAACAGTCAAAAGGAATTAACTTTTGAATTCTCCCAAACTTTCCTCTTGTGTTTGCATCAGGCTATGTAAACACATCCATTATTTTCTTTCCAAATCCATGCTTGACCTATTTTGTTAGTATAATGTTGGTGTTTTTTTATTATTTGATTACAAATTATATCTTTTTTGCTTTTCTTTCTTGCAGAAAAGAATAAGGAACAGAAGACCTGTGAGTAGATTTTTTCACTTTATAACGAGTTTTAAAAACATTGTGATGATAGTGAGGATTGGGTAATTGGATAATCTCGCAGTCCAAGATAGACTCCCAGGCTACAGTGCGACTACTCGAAGCGGGCCAATTTGAAGAAAAGTAACCAATCAAAACATTAAAAGAGAACAAATGATGGGAATGTTTTTCATAAACTGACCAATCGTGTTGAAGCATACATGCAATAGTTCTACAACAAAACTGCGGACCTCTCGGGAAACCTAGAAAGTTTTCTTCAAACTGGCTCACTTTAATTAGTCGTACTGTAATTGCATCACAATTATAATAATTATTTGAAAGCTTTGTTCACAAGCAGGCATTTTAATCATGCAAGGTGAATCTACAATGTATGTGAAACTCTTCTTGTTTACGATGCCAGTGATCAAAGTTATCTATTTTTGACATCTTGTTGACAACTTGCAAACAGGTTTTGTTTGATTTTGTGTGAGGGTGTAGTTGGCATGGCAACTGTTAGATTTCCCACCATGTCAACACCAATCTTGCAATCTTTGCAATCTTGCGGTTCCTGACAATATCTATATCCACCCACCCCAAGAAAGGTCATTGGAAATTCTAAGGGAGAGGGGGTCTCAAAAGCTAAAATTGTTAAAGAAAAGTATGAGCTATGAAACTGGAATTTCCCTAGGGGGAGGGGGAGGCTCAAACCAGACAACCTTCCATGGGGGGTATGGATCGTGGCTCACTTTCACAGCTTTTCCTCTCGCAGTTTGCACATAGGCACATTTATGGCAAATTTATCGCAACTTTTCGACAATAGCAATGAAAAAACTACAGCAATAAGTCAGTTCGACCGGAAGTTTGCTGATATACATGTATCATACTGGCGCTTTTATTGGCAAAGCAGAAAGCATGCTGGACCTTTTTTACATGCAGTATTTTGGTGTTTTCTTTGTGTGGTGTGACTGTTAGTCTCCTATGCAAAAATAACGGCTGCGTAGGAGACTATGTGACTGTCTGCTTCGCTTTTTAATACCATATGTTTCTACTTGGTTGCTTGTGCAGTACTTGGTTGCTCGATCGTACAGTGTACTGTGGTATGTTCGTTTGTGTTGACAAGCAGATGAGTTCGTAAAATTAAATACGGGTCCTGATATAGCCTGCGTCGCAGACGGACTTGACCGCCGGTCAGGCTTTTAGCCAGAATTTGAAAAGTGGGCGTCCTGGAGGCATGTCCCCTCATAAATTTGTTAAAGCTTTGGTGCATTTTTCATCATTTTCTCCCAGGATTGGGCGTCCACAGGACACCCGGACACCCTTCTGGCTAAAAGCTTGCCGCCGGTAATGTCCGTCTGCGAATTAGTGCACAAATCCTTGTTCTAGACCCCCAACGACGTAACGAAATACCGGAAGAGCCTTTCGAAATCCCCTTTATTCTGATTGGCTATGGTAAAAGGCGTGACAGGCCCGTGCGAAGTTCGTGACATTTGCCGTTCTCTATTGAATTCGGTCTTCTGACCTACAGTACTTTGCCCTTCAAGAGTGTTTCTAACGGGCAAGATATGTTGTATTATGAGGAGGATTTTGAAGTAGAATAGCTACAGAGCCATCGACTGTGTTCACTCTAGCAAATTTTAAGAGGTCACGTTTGGTCTCCTGTCGGGCAAACAGATATTTACAACGCGTTAGTTTAGACAACAAACACTCGGCAAACCGAACAAGGTAGTTCCCATTTAAAACCTGCTGAATAGTTTCTGGGTCTTCCAAGTCCGTGATAGCATGCAATCGCCAGTATACCCATATTGTTGAAATATATAAACTTGGTCCTCCATCAGCGATCGTAAAGGTAAAATCACAACAATAACACTCGATCATATATCAGCGACTGCGACAATCGGGAGACACTGAAAGATCAACGACTTTCCAAAACCTGTGGGTAAATTGATAAACACGTTTTTCCCCTGGAAGAAAGATTTGATCGCTTCTCGTTCTTCTGGGAGTAGCTCCGTTAATTCAAACTGAGCTTTCTCTAACCGCTTCGAAAGCTGCACTCCATTATATCTTCAGTGATTTTTTTAATACTGTACTATTTTTGGGCTCGCTTTCCGCTAGCTTCCGGTCCTGGCGCGCTCGCGTGAAATTCCCTTAGCCAATCACAACCAAATCATAGCTAATTGAACAATAGCTTTTTGTAAAGGCCAATCACAGACAAGTACTCAGATCCTGGTACGTCGTTGGGGGTCTAGAACAAGGATTTGTGCACTAATTCGCAGACGGACATTACCGGAGGTCAAGTCCGTCTGCGACGCAGGCTAGTCCTGATACAGGTCATAGGAGATCATAAACGTACAAAATAATATTGGAACGCAACAAACCAGTTCTTTTGTCTACGGATTGGGTTCATGCTGTGACTCTAAGACATTTGCATGACGACCTGTCATATAGCAAAATCACAGCGTACTGCAGTTTTCTACATATCAAAAGCCTCTTGTTAATATGAGTCATAGGAGATCATAAACTTACAAAATAATATTGTAGTAAAGTTTATTGGAATGTAAAAAATCTTGGGTCGGTTCTTTTGTCCACGGATTGGGTTCATGCTGTGGCTCTAAGATATTTGCATGATGGCCTGTCATATAGCAAAATCATGTACTGTGCTATTAGATT
Source organism: Desmophyllum pertusum (assembly GCA_029204205.1). Taxonomy (NCBI): domain Eukaryota; kingdom Metazoa; phylum Cnidaria; class Anthozoa; order Scleractinia; family Caryophylliidae; genus Desmophyllum; species Desmophyllum pertusum. The sequence goes on from MU826849.1 coordinate 843,483, forward strand.
GATTTCCTATGATATTGAATATGTTTTAAAATCGATGAAAATGTTGTTGTTACATTTGTTTACTGCATGACTAAGCCACACATGCCCACAAATAAATCCCCCCCTCCCCCCTTCCAGAAAAAAAAATAGAAAAATCCAGCAAAATACAAAGTCAAAAGGATACCAACATCGCCCGCACTTAACTAACGAAAGTTACTTCTAGTTTAATGTCATACTTTCTTCTTTGTTGTAGGTCGGGAATCTTACGATGCATTTATTTGCTTTGGCAATGAAGATAGAAAGTTTGTGGACAAAGTGTTAAAAAAAATTGGAGAGTGCACCTTACAATCTTCACTTTTGTTCAAGTGAACGGGACTTCCTTCCAGGTGGCTCCGTTTTTGAAACAACTGCTGTGGCCATTGAGAAAACATGTAAAAAGTTTGTGGTTATCTTGTCAAGTAATTTTGATCACAGCGAAGGAGCTCACTATGAGTCACAGATTGCCACAGGTCTTTCACCAGGTTAGTTCATAACTAATTTAAAAAAATGTTTTTTATCCAAAACATAGCTGTGATGTCCAAAATATGACAGCCAAATTATTGACCTACGGCATGTTCACAGGTCTTCAAAACCCTTATCTGTAGTCTCCTCATGTTCAAGGGACAAGGAGTGGGGACACACCCATATAAAAGTGACGGGGGTCATCATCAGAAATTTTCAAAGGAACCCCTAAAAGATACCAGATATTTCTTGTTTTTGTGGGTGTGGTTTTCAAATTAATTTCAAGTTGATAATCTTGAAACTAAGGGTTCTACTTGCCCGCCAGCGCTGATGCAGCACAACAGTTTTATTAGAAACTAACCACTTTGCTAATAACAATAATACTACCTGTACTTACTTTTGCATTTTCTGGGATTTTAAAAAAAAATGTTCTCACTCTGTTCCCTGCGAAACTACAGTGGCTGTTGAACCTCCCTCGTGATCAGGGGCAGAAATATCTGGTCATTCTACAGAGGTGGCCATTGTAGGACGGTCTAAATAAGGGTAAAGTGTACATGTATCAATCGGTGCACAGTTGGGATGAAAAATCCTGGTCATTGTAGAGAGCTGCGTGGCCATTGAAATTAACAACAGTGCCATTTAATGCAAACATGCCTTTATGTAGTCTCCTATGCAGCCGTTATTTGTGTCATCACGCAACGCTTCTCCCCACTAACGGCTGCTCAAACCTGGACCACATTCCTTTGCAGATTTAAGCCAATCACAGTTCTAGTGCCATTTTCGGAACTTGCTCACGCCCAAATACACCAATCATAGATTGTGTCTTATCATGACCTTAGCGTCGGAAACGTCAAATGCACGCCAGTATGCCGCTTTTTGCATTTGACGCACACCAGACATAAAAATAAAACATGGTTTTAATGAAGAAAAATGTATGATGAAAAAATAATGTCGAAAAAACTTCATTATAATATTACAACAGACATCCTAGTTCAAGGATTGGATCGATCTAGCAGGTTTTCGGCAAATGGTAACAGTCACATTTTTGCCAATAGGTGTCAAAGTTACTGCGGTCAAAACAAAAGGAAAGGAATGTAATCCAGGTTTGAGCAGCCATTAGTGGGGAGAAGCGTTGAGTGACGACACAAATAATGGCTGCGTAGGAGACTAGCCTTTATGCTGTACTTTTATCATACACATCTTTAAAAACAAAACTATACTGTTATTCCACCGACATTCTGCCATCCATTTTCCATGATGGATTGGATTTATTCATATATTTGTGAGGATTGTGAGGATTTTCTGCAGAAGTTGTTGGGAATCACACAAATGACAGCAAGGAGCCCAAATAATTAATTCACATTCTTTCAGGCATGCAGACTATCCAATCTGAAGCCGACGATAGCTATCCTCGGATACTGATTGGATAGTATGCGAGCACGAAAGGATGTGAATTAATTCAAAGTAGTTACACGTTTGGGCTCCTTGCTGTAATTCCCTCCAGATAATGTTAGATCCCGCAAAAACCCAAAAGAAATACCAATACACAAAATAAAACTCCATGCCATAGTACAGTGTAGTCCATTTTAGACTGAATAGTCCTTCTAGTTGTTGCACTGAAATCGTCGGGCCATCATATTTGATTGTGGAGCCACCATCTTGAATAATTTAGCGAGCACAATTTGGGAAGAGGACAACACTAAGTACTCTGGCCTCTCACCCCAAGATGGCAGCTCCTGCCCATGGTCAAACGAGGTGGCCCAGTGATTTGAGCACAAAAAATAGAAGGACTGTTCACAGTCCAAATCCATTTTAGTTCTTGTCTTGGACATGTTGCTCCTACATTTTTAAGATTTTCATGACAATGTTTGCATTGTTTTGTCCTTGAATTTGATGTTTAATCAGTAACTTGTGGTTTAAGGTTTGTTTATAAGCTGAAGATAAACAATGAGTCATTACTATCTGCAATATGTTGTATGGTGTTCATATGTTGCATTTTCCATTACAGGGGCCAAAGAGAAACGTCTTATCCCAGTTCTTATTGAAGAGGCTTATAGATCTAAGATTCCACGCACTATTTCTCATATCACATATCTTGATTACCTTCGACAAGATGAGAAACACTTCTGGGACTTACTAGCGCAGTCACTGGGATGGAGCGCAAAGTGAGCATGCTGTTGTCACAATAAACACTTCATTTGGTTATTAAAAAATAAACCTTTTATATCCTTAATAACGTAGAGGATAAAATAATATTACTGAATTCTGATTGGTTTAGACATAGGGCATTTTTCGCTAATTTTGGTTTGCCTAGGGCAAAGTTACTCCAAAGATTCCCGAAGATCACCTGAGGACTTTCAAAGAGTGTAAAGTTTACCCGAAGATGACCCGAAGATTTCTCAAGATTACCAAAAATGACCCAGGGTCCTCCAAAGATTTTTGAACGTGATCAGAAGGCCAGCAAATATTTCTGATAGTCTCCCGAAGATTGCCAAAGACCACTCGATGACTTTTCCTGTTATGTTATTAACAAGTGATCACGCGATGCCTCCTAAAAATAAGGATTGCTATCACTTGTATTTTCAGAATTTGCAAATTGCCCTTGTCGCTATGCGACTCAGGCAATTTCTGCCAATTTCTGAAAACATGTGTGACATTAATCCTAAATTTTGCTTAGCCCCGTGTGATTACCTTATAAGGAAGGCCAATGTACATCAGGGTCCAAAGGGTGTTTCAGGGACCCCCCCCCCCCCTGCTTTTTTGTGGAGTTTAGAAATTACGAAATGAAATTGTGTCTACAATCAGTTAGATAGGGCAAGTCAAAATACAGCACAACTCGTAAAAATATATAGAGGATATTACACGGCGGCGCGAAGATATGAATTTTATTTTCGAGTGGTAAAAACAATATTTTACGAACGAGCGCAGCGGGTGAGTAAAATATTGTTTTTACCACTCGAAAATAAATTTCATATCTTCAAGCCACCGTGTAATGTTCTTTTTATTATATAGACAAACGACAAAAGCACAAACTTTACCGCGAACTCTTGCAGCTCGGTGGCTGGACTTTCCGAATTTCTCTGCTTTCGTCTTCACTTGCAAGGAACTCCTTGAATAATTTTAAGTCATATGAAGTTTTCTTCTTCGTGTTAACATTTTCCTACTCCTCTGTGAACGATTTCATGTCGGCTTCAGTGAATTTCACGAATCTATCGCTCGTCATTTTCAACCGGAGTTTGGCAGCTTTGCACAAAAAGCCATGCAAAAGCGGGAAATGACGTCATCGATATCCTCACTAGTGAGGATATGGAAAATACGCCACTCGGGTCCCGGATGTAGTTTCGTATGAATTTTACGAGTGGTCTATTTTCCAGTAAAACACTCCTGTCTATATAATAAACAGCGATACTACATACTTAACTGTCTTATACATGGGTGCGAGGAGATGTGAAATTTATCTTCACATGTGAAATACTGTATATCATATATTTTGCAGTGTAAAGATGATTTTTCTCAGTGAGAGAAATTCAGGCCCCGGTTGTTGGGCGATTAAGCTAATCAGCGTGAATATTGATTTCAGTTTTGTCAAGTTTAAATGTGATTTTCTGTTTATATTTTTTATCCGTCTGTTTTGTCTTTGAGTAATAACAAACTCTACAAAACATTACTAGCAAAAAACAGTTATACAAGAGAAATTAAAACCTTGATTGACTTTTAATCCAGCATAAGCATTAATCGGCTTTCAAACAACCGGGCCCTGGTAATTCACTCTAGTTTATATAATAAATACTGAATGTCTTATAAATTATAGTTTGACTTATGTTAGAAATGGGTTTGTTATTAATTTTTTTAGGTGAGAGCCCCCTTTGTCAATATAAACTCATTACATCATAGAAAGGGTTGATAAATAAGTCATGTTCTTGCCAGAAGTATTGTGTGATCTAAATATATAGATGGTAATTTTCATAATATTTTTATTAGAATTTGTAGATTTTCTTGCCCAAGTTGTCTGACTGTTGTATTGAAGAACGTAAAAAAAAATATAAAATTAAGAATCATTAACCTACAAATAATAGATTTAGGTATTGATATTTTAATGTAGAACAACTTTTAAATTAGATTGTTAGAACTTTGGTAAGATATTTCCCAGTAAATATTACTTTACCTTTTATAATGTATATACTATCCTGTCCTGCTAGTAACGTACAGGAAAGCTGTAATATTTGTGCTTTATAATAAAAGGACTTTCACAATTTACTGCAGCCAGTCTTTATAGCAGTATAATATACTTTGGTGAATAAGTACCATATTTTCCTCGAATAATATATCTTGGGGTGATAATTTTTGTGATTGCTTGAGGTTAGGGACCATTACGTCTCATTTATCACAAATTTGATCTGCGGGACAAGGAGTTATGCCTCAAACACGTTCCAAGCCCACCCATCTGGGTGGGTATGGCTGGATGGCACCATACAAATCCTTTAAATTTTTCGAACTTTCAAACCACTATAAAATATCACGCTTACGCATCAGCGGTCTCAAAATTGGCAACCTTACTAATTTCATCATGCTCTTTCCATTTCTGGCAACCATTTTGTACTACCACCTATTTTTATGATTGACATAGTCATGTGACCGTATTATGCAAAGAGGCTATTGTATAAATGGAGGGAAGGAAACCCAAATTTCCTCCTGATAATAAGATCCTCCAAACTGATAAGCCCTCTTGAGAGAGGAGAGATTGCGTGATGAGCCAAAAGGAAGTCTGCGACGAGGCTGTCGTTGTCCGCCGCCATTATTGTCGTCCCACACTGATTTGTCGCACATTCACACCCCTTCACACGTCATGTGTCAACGTAAACCTGGAAGCCAACCTCGTTCCCAGGGTCTCTCTTCTTCCCGCCAAAAGCTTTTGGCGGGAAGAAGAGAGACCCTGGGAACGAGGTTGCCTTGGAAGCGTGCTGTCAGCGTGCTGGGCAAATTATTAGTTGGGACACAATGCGGTAGATTAAATGAAGTGGGAGGAGTGAAACGCTGACCATCCACGTGAATTTACAACAGACGAACGAACGAACAATTTCTACAAAATTTCGAGCAGTCATTTGGGGAATAATAATTGTTTGGAAAGGACCTGATGTACCCAACACGCTGGATAAACAGGTGATACTAACTACTCTCTTTTAAAGCGATAATCACGATCCAGGGTAATATAGATCAGAAAGGCCTCATAAGATAGTCTCCCTCAGTGGCGGATACAGGGGGAGGGTCGGGGGTGGTTCGGACCCCCTATCAGACCTTAGGGGTTTTCTGCTTTCTCTATTATCCATAGCAAATACCATCTCCAGAATCCCTCAAAATGCACTTTTCAGAGCCTAAAGTCTCAATTTTTTTCTGTGGGAGGCCCCCAAACACCCCCCTTCGCGCCTTTACTACTGCCGTCTACTTCCAAACATTTTCCTTCAACTTCTTCACATTTTCGGGAAAACCCTGGGAACCCCCCTATCAAAAAATCCTGGATCTGCCTCTGTCTCTCACAGCTGGAGAATACCCGCAAGGAAATAGGAGACGTCTGCACACAGGCTAATAAAGCTACTCCTCATAAAGGGGGAACCAGTGACCTCCAATAAGGATAGACTCGAGAGAGCGTAAATCGAGCCTCAGCTAATTAAATGCCCGGAGTGTTGCTGTATGCAATATGGTAGCCGGCTTCCTTTTTTATGGGGAATGTCATGGGAGGTTGTCTCCTTTTATGGGAAGTGTCGTCTTGTGGGATGGGAGTGTATGGAGGTTGTCCCCTTATGAGAAGTTCCTCTTATCATTGATTTTACTGTTACGCGGCCGTTTAAATCAAAACTGTCATACCTTATATGGAAGTGTTCGATTTTACCGCGAGTAAACACCTTCCATATAAGGTACGGACATGTATGATTGATGGAAATCTTTTGCAAACCGCTCAGAGGAGTTTTGATTTAAACGGTCGTGTAACAGTGAAATCGATGGCAAAAAAGAAAATAAATTTTCCAGGTTGCCCTTTCACCAATCAGAGCTATTGTGTACTAGAGCCCAAAGGCCTTTCTTGTTGGCCTTATTTCATCTGCCAACTAAAAAGTCCAGTTGCTACTTGTCCATCGGGCGATAAATCCAATAGCCTCAAGCTATCAGACAGGAATTTCTTTGCACATTGAATGGTAGATGACCAAGCTAGCCTCTACTGTAACCATAACCCATGATAGTTTCCCTGCTAACAAGTTTCCCTGCTAACAAAGGAAGTGGTGGCCTGTACCAGTTAGCGCACTGGACTCTTGGATGGAGCAGTCCAGCTGGGGTCATTGTGTTATGTTCTTGGGGAAGACAATTTGCTCTTACAGGAGTATAAATGGGTACAGAAAATTTTAAGGGGAACCTGATAAAAATGCTGGGGGTTACCAGCACAACATTTTGCAGGACTAGCAGGAAGTAGCAATACATATCTCTTATTAACCAAACATGAGGGCCGTACTGGGAGAATATCGGCCACAGGTCTTGACAGTACAGCTCAAATGCAGTGAGGTCTGTACTGAAGACCGAGGGCTGATGTTCTCCCATGTATGGTCCTGAGCAAGTTTGGTTAAATTTATTACACAACTTTGTGCTTAAAAATAGCTGTGAAAATTAAACCATAACAATGTAAGAAACTTTAGCTGATCCGATACTTAAAAAATATCGGACCAGCAATAATTAAAGCAATCTGATTGGCTGATGTTATTTATTGCCCTCTCAAATGTCTTAGTCATGTAATAATGCTTGTTGCTTCATGCTACAGAAACCAGGGGGGGGGAAAAAACAGAAACCAGGATTAACTCTTCCGGTACTGATAAATGACCTGGCTCTGGTCGATCCTCCAAACGCTTTGATTGCAACAGGCTTAACCTTAACTTAACAGAGGTTCTGCCGCTCTCTCGAGTCCGGTCTTCATCACAGGATCGGAGGAGCATGGGCTCTTTTTTCTGAACAGTGGCTGGTAATCAAGCCTACTGTTAAATTCCTTAATATATAGACAACTTGAGACGTCAACACCTTGTTAGACTGCAATCACTGATCAATATAAAGTAGAGAGAGAAAAGGGGGATTTGATAAGGATCAGTAATAATAATAATTATTGTAGATATTTAATAGTCAGACAAATTTCGATATATTAAAATTCTAACCTGGCTCCAAGGCTTAGGGGAATAAAACAAAATAAATTATTTATTCATCCCTCAACCTCGATGTGATTTCTTTTCGATTTCTTTTGTTTTATTCCCCTAAGCCTCGGAGCCAAGAAGTTAGAATTTTAATATATCGAAATTGGTCTATTTATACAATACTATTTGGAGGAGTAGATTATTATTATTTTGTTTTGTACATTTCATCTTTCAAGGTCGTCATCTGTTGGTTGCCGACGGCTTAGAACCTTATGCAGACATCTAGTAAGTGTTACTGAAACAATGGTTAGGTCATTCAAGGGATTTAGTGCTGTTTTATCTTCTTTTTTTTTACTTCTGTTAAGTATTAATTTTAAAAAAATACTTACTTGGATCAGCTTATTATTTGAAATTACTTATGAATATATCTCAGTTCAAACAGAAGGTTTTATTGTCATTCAAGTTCTGTTCCTAGTCAAGAGAAAAAAAGTCACTGACAGGAAAACATCTTTCACAGACTATTTTGTTGCCCCCCAAAATACTGATTGAATTTATTTTTATGACGATCCCAAAACTTTTAATGTACAGGTATTTTAGTTGTTGTTTAGTATGCACTCTTTCTCCAGACTCTTTCTCCAGGGGTAGAATTTTCACAGGTTTTATTGTAGGAGCCTATAAATTTCCCCAAATTTGCAGAAATAAAATAAAGTGCAGTAGGGTAAACCATGGATCGTAAAAAGTCTTTTTACGATCCATGGGTAAACATCCATGAATTCCTGACAAATTTTAATATATTTATGAAGAGTACCACATATTTGCCAAGTCCTCTTGTCTCACGGCCGGGGACTCCCGGCTTGGAGCAAGCTCTTCTACAAAATTATCACGGTAAACTGATCATAAAGATTTATTTTGCCAAATGTTCGTTTTGTGGTAAAAATTATTGCTGATCTATTTATTTCGGATCCTTACATCATTCTTTTCTCAGTACAGGGTAATTTAGCTCCATTTATGATTTATTTTTCAACTTACATATATTGTTAGTTTCATTTTCTACTGGCCTCCAAAATATGAATCAAAACAAGTGACAACAACAACAACAACAACAACAACAACAACAACAACAACCATTTATTTGTACCCAGAAAGGACAGGAATAATTACAATTTATATTTTATAAAAGTAGAGGGTACGGCCTGCCCTGTGATATCAAGTTATTTAACATACAGTAACAAGGAGGTAGCATCCAGTCTCTCTCACTCTGGGCAAATCGAAATGGCAACAGACACAGACAACTCAGACATAAGAGCTTGATTCAGATGACTTTTATTAAAAAATAAATATCGGGAATCTCAAGGTTTTTTATGAGATCTCCTGATCTGGGACTAAGAATCTCCAGGTTTCCTTTTCTTGCATGTTGGCAGCTCTGTTGCCATGGGTTACACTGTTTGTTAATAAAATTTAATTATCCAAATTTGTTATCCTTTTTTCAGAGGATGTCATCCACCAGCGCAGAAACGGTAATTAATGCTAAACGTTGATCACAAGCTTTTCATTAACTTAACATCATACATACATACATTTTATTGGACACTCCCCATAGGGCTTTTCAGGCCAATTTACAAATAATGATAGTTAAGAATATATACCTGATGTTTACAAAGGTTTGAAAAGTACTAATTAAAACTAATAATGCTAAACTAAACTAATGCTAGACTAAACTAATAATGCTAAATTAACATCTTGCCTCATCTGATAATACATTAGTGACCTTTAGATCGGAGTACGAGTACGAGATTGACTACGAGTACGACTTTCTAATTTCAAATCAGTTACATTCCCAGAGCCCTCGCTCCTCCCTGTTGCTGACCAGTAGAGAAGGAGGCTCCAGAAACGAGATTGGTGTTAGACGTGTTGATGTAAACCCTGCGCACTGGGTTTGAAAAGTTGTACTCATACTCAATCTCATACTCGTCCTCTGATCTAAAGGTCGCTATTAATATATATTGTATCTTTGCATGCAAGATCATCATCATCATCATCATCATTAATTATCACTATCCATGTAGAGCTCCTAGTAGAGAATTGGTCTCCTCATGTATAAGGTACATGATTGTCTAACTCTATTTTAATATTTCAGGATGCTGAGATATTACTTGAAATCAAAAACAAAGTTGGTGTGATCACACTGAATCGTCCAAAGGCATTGAATGCTCTGAATTTAAACATGATCAGACAAATGTATCCAGTGTTACAGGTACAGAAAGAATGACAGTCAACCTTATGCAGCTAGAGGGCGTTACTAAACACAGGAACGGAACGGAATGTACCGGAATGACCCGGAATGTCACGAAATGATACCGGAATGATACCGGAATGAACCGGAATGAACCGGAATGATACCGGAATGATACCGGAATGAACCGGAATAAAACGGAATGAACCGGAATGAACCGGAACGAACCGGAATGAAACGGAATGAACCGGAATGATACCAGAATGAACCAGAATGAACCGGAATGACTCGGAATAGTACCAGAATGTCCCATAACAACAAAGAAAGATGACGGAATAACCCAGAATGGGAGCGAAATCTATGGAATGAGACCCCGATGAACAATGAAAATCTAAAAAAATGCTCTTGAATTATCAACCATCTTGTATTTGTTATAATTTTCGATTGAGATACTATTCCCTTAGTAAGGAAAACGCAACATGCCACGAAATGAATGATTCCAAACAATAGACCTCGTTGAAAAGTACATTGCGATCAGGCCAATCAATCAATAACTTTATTTCTGTGTCTTAACTTCTAGCTGTCCACAAGTGGACTACTAATTGGGGACACTTAGTTTACAAACTGAAAATTACAATAAAATATCAGATGATACTAATTAAGATTACAATATAATTTTAAAAATGACTAGTAAATTTTTCTCGAATGAACAGGAATGACATCGGAATGACCCGAAATGTACTGGAATGGTACCGTAATAACCCGTAATGAAAGAGAATGACACCGAGATTTCATTCATGGCGGCAGGGTGATCCTCTCTTGGTGGCGGACACTAGATGGAGGCTGGGCAATTGCAAAAGGAAATCCAAACTTCTTCACTTTTCCACCCCATCCCCCCTCGCCCCTCCACCCCACCCTCATCTCCCCTCAAAAATATGAAAATATAATAGTCTATATTGTGAGAGGCTCCAAAGCAAGTCGGGAAATCTTGAAAGAGAAGAAAAAAAGAAATAGAGTAAAACTAAAAACAAGAAATAAATAAATAAAGCATATGGGGTGATTGGGGCAGGGGCGCAGTTGAATTATACCTCACCTCCACCGTAGTCATGTGTATTAATAATTGGTTTATTTTGCTTGATCTGTCGCGCATTGCTGGTTTTCTCTCTTCCGCGCGTGTCTTTCGAATAAAAAAACTTGAGAAAAAATGAAAACGTTAAAATTGAAATTCAAGAAGTATGATTTGCCAGTAGTTCATACAATAACCTGCGATCAGGTAATTTTTTTTTGCACTCTCATTTACTCTTCATCTTTTACGTGGTCACGCTCAATTTTTACGCGGCCTCCGTAAAGAGAATGTAAGGAGCGAGAAAAATTGGCCTGATCGCAGGTTATTTATACAATGTACTTTTCGACGAGGTCTATTGTTTGGAATCATTCATTTTGTGGCATGTTGCGCTTTCCTTACCTGGTTTCCATATGATCGCAACGATCGCAGTCGCAACAATCGCAAGAGTGGTTTCCATATGATCACAACGATCGTAAGAGTGGTTTCCATATGATCGCAACGATCGCTGCGATCGTTGCGATCATATGGAAACCAGGCTTAAGGGAATAGTAATCTCAATCGAAAATTATAACAAATACAAGATGGTTGATAATTCAAGAGCATTTTTTTAGATTTTCAGTGTTCATCGGGGTCTCATTCCATAGATTTTGCTCCCATTCTAGGTTATTCCGACATCTTTCTTTGTTGTTATGGGTCATTCTGGTATCATTCCGGTACCATTCCGGTTCGTTCCGGTACATTCCGGGTCATTCCGGTACATTCCATTCCGTTCCTGTGTTTAGTAACGCCCTGCAGCTAGAACATGTTAAGGACTTCCTTCTCTTTCTCAAGCACAAAGACGCACTACAGTTGACTCCCGATAACTCAAACACTCGATAACTTGAACCTCCCGCTAACTCAAAGTAAATTAATTTTGTTTTCTCTTGAGCTCATTTTCTTACTAATTTTACCGTCGATAACTTGAACTTCCGATAACTTAGCTTGAACGTTTTTTGGATTTCCCTTGAAGGTTTGAGTTATTGGGAGTCAACTGTATATTGTAATCTACTGTACAAAATTATGTAACTTCTTAATTAGCTTTGTTATATAATCTTCAAACACACATTATTTTGAAATTATTTCCATAGCGAGTAAATACAGGTGGAACAACACATCACATTCAAGCTATGTTGTTCAAAAGGAAACAGTTCATGAGAAATAAAAATATTATTGTTAATTTTAGATTTGATTAATTTCGCAGAAATGGGATGTTGATCCAGCTGTGAGCTTAGTTCTGATTAAAGGAACAGGGGATCGTGCCTTTTGTGCAGGCGGCGACGTCAGAGGTAAGGTTTAATTGGGAAATTGAACAACTGGGACCATCTTTTTATTGTACATTTACAAAAGTGAAAGAAGTTACTGGTAATTAAGATAGGATCAAGATAAAAAGGTTAAGACGAAATCCATTAGAAAATCAAGTAATATTTCTGGCCAGTGGACAAAAATCCTGTACTACGACGCCATAAGCTTTCACACTTAAACTAGACATTCATGAGCCATACCTTAACGGTATTCGCCAAATAATATAATTCCACAATCCTTAAATTGCTTTCAGCCTTGAGTTTCCTCCCGTGAATTGGTTGAGTCATGAGAGGTGGCAGCAGAGTTTTTGTTAAACATGGCTGCCACCTCTCATGACTCAACCAATTCACGGGAGGAAACTCAAGGCGGAAAGCAATTTAAGGATTGTGGAGTTATATTATTTGGTGAATACCGTTAAGGTATGGCTCATGAATGTCTAGTTTAAGCGTGAAAGCTTCTGGCGTCGTAGTACAGGATTTTTGTCCACTGGCCAGAAATATTACTCGATTTTCTAATGTATTTCGCCTTAAAGTCTGCATGTCTACAAGCCTACCAGCTGGGTGACTTATGATCAGGCCAGTGCTAAATCCAGTTTCCATAGCATGAAGTGACTAGGAGTATTGCTACTCCCCTGGATGGGATGCTAGTCCATTGCAGGTTACCCCCGGGCAGTATTTATTTTTGTCAGGTTAGCCCTGACAATTCACTGGTACCTATTTATACTCCTGGGTGGAGAGAGGCACTGTGAGAGTTGAGTGTCTTGCCCAAGAACACAACACAACTACTCTGGACAGCCATAAGCACTTGAACCCAGACCAATAATTGATCTGAGTATCTCCCACATTAATTAAAAAAAAACTAAAAAAATCGTAGTCACTAAATAACTTGTGGCGGTTGTAGCTACCGGTAGTATGTTTGTTTGTTTATTTTGCTACTAGTACTGTTGGTCTAATATCCACCAAGGTCTGTTAAAGGATCCAATTTAGTCCAAAGATGGCCGCAGTAATAGTCTCTTTATTTTCAATGTTAAGGCTGAAAGGGCTGGGGAGTATGTAGCATTGATGAGTTCTCAGAATCCACTGACTGTTAGTAACTTTTAACCTTTAGAACGTACCTGAGCTGTTACATCAATAATTTATTGTCTTATCTTAAATATTTACTGTCTATATTAAAATTTACAGCAATTGCAGAAGCTGGAAAAAAGGGTGACAGCCTTACTAAGGTGTTCTTCAAAGAGGAATACATGTTAAATTATGCCATAGGTGAGTCGTGTGTTAATTGCGGGAAATTAACAGCAACTGCATGTCCTCTCTTCTGGAAAGTAGAAATAATTTTTTAGTATGGGTAACATAACTGAAATTCAATTTTTGCACCTTAATAAGTTATTTTATTTCTCAATACGACCACCACTCAAGTTGTAGTAGATTAGAGAATGGAAACTGCAGGAATTGTGCAAATTGTTTTGTATCGTATGAATATAGGCTTTGCAAATCTGAATGTACTGTTGCCTTAATTATTCTGTAAGAGGTGAGGGTGATAAAATAAAGTGCTGAAGTATATCTCCGTACACACTGGGTGCTTCTTTGTGTGTCAATTTTCAACAAGTGTTGGAATAATTTACCTGACCATATTAGAACCATATCATGCCTAAGTACCTTTAAAAGTAGAGTTAAGACTTTTTTATTTAATCGTTCCTTTTAAATCTTTGCTTTCCTTATAATTATTCGTTTTTATAATAGTAAATTATCATATCAGTAAAGTAATGTTTATTTGTTTATAATAAGTAGTTTTGTTAAGCGCTGTTGGTTTTTTAGTAGAAACGGCGCTATATAAATAAAGATTATTATTATTATTATTATTATTATTATTAAGTGTCTATAGCTGCATGTTATATGCTTTATAATTATGTTGTTGTATTTATTGATTTTCAGGAACACTGCAAACTCCTTATGTGGCATTTATAAATGGAATTACAATGGGAGGAGTGAGTGAAAATTAAGACTTGTACATCTAAAAACTATCAAAAATGTGTGATCTTCTTGTTAGGGTAACAAATATTTTTGTCCTGTTTGGAGTATTTTTAGTATTGTTTTTACTTAGTAAATGGTTTGAACCCAGGAGTATCAGTACCGTAGAATTCCGATAGTAGCGGCCCCCCCGAAAGTAACGCCTCCCCGAAAGTAATGTTAATTTTTTACCCTTGTATTAAACCCCGAAAGTAACGGCCCCCCGAAAGTAACGATCCCCCCGAAAGTAGCGGCCCCTTTAAAAATGTTACCACTAAAACACAATAAACTCGTATTTAATGTAACGTTTCAAGTAATGGGGTATATGGCATATGTAATGCGGTATATGGTACATACAGTTCAAATACTCTCACATAATTTACAGCCAATACCAAACAATTGTCTCCTTCTTTTACAAACATGCAATGAAATAACTGGAATGAGAAAAATATGAGTGTCTAATATGTTACGCGTCTTTTTTGTGTAAAACGGCTGCTGAATTACAAACGGCTTTCAACCATCCGAAAGTAACGGCTACCCGAAAGTAGCGGCTACCCGAAAGTAACGGCCCCTTTGGCCTGCTAAATCCGAAAGTAACGGGGGCCGCTACTATCGGAATTCTACGGTAGTTTGTCTTGTGTGATCGTCTGGGTGAGGGTAGTCCTGAAAAGGAAAGTTGTTGGCAACTGATGTTTTGACAACCTGAGTGGAAGTCATCTTCAGAGTCAAGGTCAGAGTAAAGGGAAGATGACTTCTGCTCATGTTGTCGAAACATCAGTCACCAACAATTTCAGGACTACCTCACCCATGCCAGATGATCACACTAGACGAACTATTGTTTTTACTGTTAAAATACTGCTAGACTCCAGAAAAGAGAAAGGAACATTAATGGGAACACAAAATTAAGTGACTGTATGTGATAAGTGTATTAAGTAACCAAAATCATGCAAATCTTTATTGTCAATGGCCAATAGTATTTACACAGCACCACTTGAAAATCAATCCTCCTCCAAGCTCCTGTCTGTCTGTTTTACTGGCACAGCATTCTGTAATCCATAGCACAATTTCATAAGCAATCAGAACATTTGTGGTGTTTTATTTCAAGTTTGGTTTCCATAGTAACCAATGTATAGTAAGCAATGAAGATGCAAAAAAATATGGCAACTGTTTTGATCTCAGGAAGTTGACTAAATGTATATTTCAGGGCGTTGGTTTATCTGTCCATGGCCGATTCCGAGTTGCCACAGAGCGCACAGTATTTGCTATGCCAGAAACAGCTATAGGTATGGAATTCAGTATAGAGCCAATACCAGTAGGCAGTTTACATGATGAATGTCATTGACTACAACCACCAGAATCTTTCAGTTTTTCTTTTTCGTATGCAAATTTGAGCCATTGTTATTTAAACCCCACTGCGATTTCAAATTTAAAGTACAGTCAAAGTTCCCGTAAGTGGACACCCTTGGTAAACAGAAAAAGTGTCTGCAACTGGGGTTGGCTGCTTACAGGAATGATTCTCGTAAGCGGCCACTAGCAGTACATGTATGTATAAGGGATAAGTGGCCACTTACGGGAGCTTGTACAGCTCACGCTAAACAGTATTAATGCAAAATAATCGGTCCTCGTAATTCAATTATGGCCTATGATCGCAACGATCGCAGTCGCAACGATCGCAGCGATCGTTGCTATCATATGGAAACCACTCTTGCAATCATTGCGATCATATGGAAACCAGGCTTTAGTCTGAAAATATTGCAAATGAATCGCTGGAGACAAACTTTCTTTGCCAAATTTTACAGAAGTGTGTCAATTAAACAAATAATTATGTTAAGCTGTTGACTTCCCTTATAGTAAACATAATCTTTAAGGACAGCATTTGCGAACCCTGACAACCACAATTTTGGCAGGATTTGATGGTGCATGGGTAGAAAAATCGAAAAAAAATTTAAACTTCCAACATTTTGATGTTTTCTCGTTTTTTTCAAAATCTGCAGAAAATTGGCAAAGAAAGTGATCTACCGAAAAGAAAGAAAAAACAACCATGGGTCACCGACCATTTAAGAGAGTTAAACCCATGCAAAGCTATTGAAGCAGCCACCAAGCACTACATTTGCCCAGTATCTTCCTCGGTGCGCACGCTCAATGCATGATATGGTGTGCGCATGCCACATGAATAACATCCACAGTATGGATGCATACAAACAATTGGCGCGAACGCCCTTAAGCATTGGAGGGATGGTTGTCACATATTTTCTTCAGTTAGAAAATGGTAATAAACTATGTTTTACTAATTTCTGATTTTCAAAGGTCTCTTTCCTGATGTTGGTGGTGGTTATGCATTACCCAGAATGAAAGGAAAGTTAGGTCTTTACCTTGCTTTAACAGGTGAGAAATATATTACTGGTTTCATGGTCAATGGTTTGTGACTAAAACTGCATGTTCATTAGTTTGTCTACATCTCCTACCTGGACAATCACACTTGATAAACAAAACCCCTTCCCTTACCTCTTCCCTACCCACCCCTCCCTATTAACCATTTGCACTGTCTGTATAATTTCAGGTCACAGGTTAAAAGGTTATGATGTTAAACATGCTGGAGTTGCAACACACTTTGTCACCAGTGAAAAGGTGTTTATCACTCCATTTAATACTGCATGCCAATGTGAAGTAGACAATAATAACCCCACAAGTACACATCAGCATTTGTTTACTGCAAGCAGTAGCTGCTGTTTGTGCTAAGATTTATTTGTCCCTGTTTGTATTCATTAATGTTGTTGCATACTTAAGAGCCGTTGTCAGTAACTTTTAAGAATCCGACGACAGAAGCAAAAAAATTGTTTTTATTTTATTTGCCCCAAAAGACCCTTTTAGTAAACCATTTCGAAAATAATATTCAAAAGTTCCAGCGAGTTTTTATTTTGGCGAAAAATAGGAAAGTTCGGAATCGGTGGAAATTATGCAAATTAGGGACGTTTAGACCGGTTATTCGGTGCATTTTCAAAACGCTCGTACAAGACAACGGTAACTTGTCTTGGATTCATTTTTACATAATTTGTTGTTCATCCCTTGGAGTAGCTTTCCAACTATATTTCATCTCCATCTAAACTTTCTTTCCTCTCTATCCACCCGAGTAAAGAATACAATATTTGCTATTCCGTTTGTACGCTAAATTTTGCCATATTTCAGAAGACCATAACATCGGGGGTATACGTATATCCAGGAAATAAAATAACTCCTTTGAACGGGCAACTCTGCTTGTTTTTCATGTAAAAATATTTATTTTGGCCCGTGAAAAGTGAGCGCGCTAGACGAAAATATATGGCGTGCACTTTGACAGAGTTCGCCATTTTCTTTCTTGCACTCCTATTCAAATCACACATACTATTCGGACAAAACTCAACGTTTTTGGTATCTACTCCTGTTTTAATTCATTTAAACATATACACTTTAACTAAAGCACTCCCTACCTTTATTTAAAAGTCACCAAACGACCATTTTACTTGAAGTTTTTGAGTTTATTTTTCGCGAGTTCTAAATAAACAAATCGCTTACACGAACAATGCATGAGCGATGAAAGATCCTTTCTTCTGTCGACGTGTTTTGATCTGTTTTCGTAGCCTGAAATTGCTCTGTCGCCTATATTCTACTTTTCCAATTTATCATACTGCCATAACGTTAGAGCAAATAAAGTATAAATGTTGCTGTAAATACGTGAACTTTATAAATGAAAGCCTTAATAGAAATAAATATTCGACAGTTGCCGGCGCACGAAAATTACTCGCTTGTATTGTGAACGGCGTGCATACGGTGTGTAGCTTTTATAGATTTAAATCACCACTGTCGCTGGAATTAAAATAGCTTGATTTTGCAGTCCACCAGTTCAAATACATTTGCAAATCGAGCTTAGCTTTGATTTATGTTTGTAAAGATTGTTGAAGCTATAATACTGGCAGCTGGACTCATTCAATTAGAACTGATATTAGAATAACTTAATAACCCGACTGAGAAAAGTCTAGATATAGAGAAATGTACTTACTCGTGTGCAGTCCATGTGTTTGAAGCAGATTATATCAGAAGACATCAGAGTCAGGCAAAGCAATCCTGAGTGAGGGCCAGTTACAACCGTTTCCACGACGCAAGTAACGCATATTGCGTGACAAACTGAAATGCGATACACTAGCGCGGAAAAAAGGCCGGGCAAATAACTATACCGATACTTGCGCATGAAATGACAGTTTGTAGATTTTTTTTGTAAAATGTAACAAATATATATATTTCAGATTATAATAGATAGACTGAAACGAAAATTACGATAGTTTCATTTATGATTTATATGCATGGCCGTATTGAAGTTGTGGCAACTATGATCCACCCTGTGCAAAGTTTTAACAGCACGTGCGGTGAGCTTTCGAAAGTAAAGTAGAACAAAGCTGAACAAGTAAAATAAAGCCTTGTCGGTCAAACCAAACGTCCTAATTAAAAGTCAACAAACCACATTTCGCATCGCGTAATCTTCCTTTTCAGTAACCGACTTCGCGCTTTATTACTCTGCTAGTAGCTGCCTCTTCTCTTCATCGCGTGACATTCGCTCGCGTGCCGGATAAACTCGGCCACTTGACTATTCTGAAAGGGAACGCTAGCAATCTCTCTCCTCTGCAGAGGCTTCTTTCGTCCTGTGAATCATTATTTCGCGCTTCGATAAGAAAACATCAAGTGGAGGCTTGGGTAAAGAAAAAGGAAGCGTGTGGGAAAAGCTAAGCGTATCGAGAATGCAGGCGTGGCCCTTTCTCTTTTTCCATCGTACACCCTATTATTTTTTTCACCGCGTCGAAATAAAAGCTCCCAGAAAACTCAGTGAAATCGCCTTAAATCAGACCAATTCCAACACTAAATGGCAAAGTAAAACACATTACTTCCATGGTGTATTGCATCGACGCGACTGGAATGCGACGTAAAAATTGGGCCTTATTTATTTTTTTTCTTTATTGATAAGAGATTGTGGGGGAGAGAAGCTAGCAGTCTAATTACTCTAGCGCCTGATGCCTCAGGCTGAGCGGTGCGGGCATCATAGTTTTCAGTATTGCCAGTCGAAGCTCCCGGAAGCGGTTACCCTCGGGAAGCAGAAAACGTGTCCACAACTGGAGCTGGCCGCTTACGGGAATGTGTAAATACAGAGTTTGTATGAGCTAGAGTTCAAACGGGGTTTTTTCAAGGCGGCCGCAAGTAGAGCTGTCCGCTTACGCGAGTGTCCGCTCAGAGAGCTTCGACTGTATAAGCTAATATAGTAGAGTGAACCAAAACAGGCGAGCGTGCGTGACAGTTGTCTGACACGAAAGAGGCTTGATACCTGTCACGGACGATTGCGTATTTCACTCTCTCAGTAGCTCTGACTCTCTCGACTATCCCTGAAAAAAAAAAATGCAGTTTGTACTACATTCATCAATTAATGTATTTGCGATAGGCTTTATTTTCTGAAAAACTTTTACAACGATTATATATATATATATATATATATATATATATATATATATATATATATATATATATATATATATATATATATATATATATATATATATATATATATATATATATATATATATATATATATATACACCCGTTTTCAAAACTCTGCTATTTTCAAAATATATATAAATATATATATACCTTTTGTCTACCCTTTGTTATGTGATGAGGAAACAAAAGGTATATATATATCTATATATATTTTGAAAATAGCAGAGTTTTTGAAAACGGGTGTATATATATATATATATATATGGTTTAAGAAAAAGACAAATAAACTACAAGTTCATCCTTACAAGCCTGTTTCGTGGTTGCCCACTCATTACCGTCGCTTATATACAAATTGATTTACATAACAATAATAATAATAGTGGTGATGCGATGACCTAATCAAACTAGTCTAATATATGCAGCGCGAAATTTAACAGTTCAATTGTTGCGTAGGAGGGCTTTGTTTCTGTGTCGGCAGGAAGACACGAGTTCATTGCGTTTGTTTAGTGTAGACAGTTCAGGTCGGCAGATGATTAGAAATTTTTCTTTGAGGCATAGGTTACATCTTTTACTGGAGCTACTGTACGGCGAGTGTGATGAGAGAATGCGCCAGGAAATAAAGTGATCAATGTTGTTGTCTTTAAGATTCCAAGTGTATTTGCTAAGTTCGGTAGAGTTTTTGTGCTTAGCGTGGCGGAATGATGCGGTATGGTTCCTGTATCTTGTTTTGAAATCGTTCTCCGTAAGTCCGATGTACGTTTCTGTCTTGTTGCTGTCTTTATTCGTTACTGTTGCTTGGTAAATGACTGACGATTGCAGGCAGTTTCCGTCGAGCGGGCAGGTGTTCTTTTTTCGGCAGTTGCATGTCTTGTTTACTTCAGTTGTAGTTGTGGTGGCGGTATCGTTGGCTTGTGAAGGCGATAGTACACGTCTGTTATGGTTATCGATAATCTGTTTGGTGTTGTTCATGCAGCTGTAACTAATCTTGATAGTGTTGCGGTTGAAGATTTTGTGAAGGTTGTGATTTTTGGGGAAGTGTTTATCTACTAAAGCGAGGAATTTGTGTCCGATGTTAGTACTGACGTTCTTGCTGAAGGGAGGGTTGTACCAGAGTATGTTGTTGCGTTGGCGGTTTTTTCGTTTGCTAGGTGCGGCGGGTTCGTATTGAAGGGTGTAGTTATATTTGCTTTCGTCGAGAGCCTTCTGGTGTGGAGGGGCGGCTTGGTCGAAGGACGCTTTGTGGAAGACAGGGATGAAAGTCGTTTGTTAATGCCGGCGGGAATGTTTTTTGTAGTGATGGGCGGATGGTTACTTTCGCAATGAACGTATAGCAGCGTAGTATTAGGCTTCGTGAAGGGCCGGTAAGTGCCTTGGTTGAGGTTGAATGTGATATCTAGGAAGTTGATGGTCCGTTTGTTGGCTTCTATGGTGATGCGTAGTCCGTTATTGTTAAAGATGCGGCATATTTCCTTCTTGATGTTTTCTGTGTCTCTAGGTGTGGCGCTAGTGGTGGCTAGTCCGTCGTCTCGGTAAAGTCCTACATTTATGTTAAGGTGTTGGAGTTGCGAGAGAAGAAAGCTTCCTACAAGCTCGCACGTTTCCGCTCCGTCAAAGCTGCCCATTGTGACGTCAAATGTTGTGTTTCCTTTCTTTTGCCAGGGTTGTTGCTTGTGAATTAGGATGGAGTTTTTAGTGTGGATTATTATGTTTCTTTCGTCGGCCGTGATGTTGTCGTGGGCGGAGGCGAAGTCGAGTGCTTTGTTAAGAAGGTCTTGACTAATGGATGGATAAAATTCTTCGATGTCAAAGCAGATGAAGCTGGATTGCTGTTTATCCTTGTCAGCGTTAAACCAGTCGATTACAGATGCGGTGTTTTTCCATTGATTAAAGCTGCATTTGCGGGCGATGTTACTGTTGATGCGGTCAAGGATCTTTTTGCTTACTTTGCCTATTTCGGATTTCGTCGGGTTGATTAGTCTGCAGGTTGGTTTGTTAGCGAAGTTAGGCTTGTGGTCCTTGAGTGTTATAAAGGCGTCTTTGTAGGCTGTAGTGTCCACTCTGTCGTCGATGTCGAGTTTTGCAGCAATGTCTTTGTTTTCTTTGTGGATGGCGCGTGTAGCTTCAGGTTGTGCTTTCTTGTAGGATTTATTGATGTTTTTCTTGAGGAGATCGTTGTATGTTGAGGGTTCCAGTTTGTAGAAGTTCGTTGTTTTGTCGGCGGCGATTAGTAGTTTGGGTTCGTTACGGATTAGGTCTGTGTCATCTTTCAGCTTGTTAAGGAAGGTGTTATTTACTTGCTTGAATTTTACGGACTGGATCATCTTAAGCATGTCATCTTCGAAATCTTTTAGTTCTTCGATCGGAGGGGGGTTCTTGGTAGATTTGAAGCCGTAGGTTTCTTTGGAGGATGAAGTGGTATTGGGGTTGAGGAAGAAGTGGGCTTTCCAGCGAATTCTGCGTAGGAATTGTTCGGTCTTTTCGATGAGCCGTTGAAGGTAGTCATTACGTGATGGTAAAGGAATATTCTTAGTTGAGTAGCCGATGTTGAATTTTTCCATTGCGGAGTATCGTAGAGTGCTCGACAAGTCTGAACTTGGAGCGGGATATAGTGTAGTATTGATTTCCGTAAACAGTGCTCAATACATGGAAGTAGAGCGAAGTATATGGTTTAAGATATGTTATGTTATGTTATGATATGTTATGTTATGTAAATCAATTTGTATATAAGCGACGGTAAAAATATACTCTTATTAAATCCTCTGATGAGTGGGCAACCACGAAACAGGCTTGTAAGGATGAACTTGTAGTTTATTTGTCTTTTTCTTAAACCATATACTTCGCTCTACTTCCATGTATTGAGCACTGTTTTACGGAAATCAATACTATAGAAAAATTCATTGCCTGACGAGGGAATTCCACGTTAAATTTCACGCGAAAAACCGATATCGCACGAATCGCGAAGCGATGAGTGCGATATCGGTTTTTCAAGTGAAATTTAACGTGGAATTCACGAGTCAGGCAATGAATTTTTCTTGAATCGCATAGCCTGTTACAAAAGGAAAAGGAATTATTTTTAAATACTTTAATACAACAGCGCTCGAGAAAGCCATTCAACGTCAAGTGTCAGGACTGTCAGGAGCAAGCGAACGAATATAAAGAATCAAGCTAAGATTCTGTCACAAACTTTTATATTTTATCCTCGTGGTAGAGGTTTTTCCATTTTAATTGGGGAAACGTTATTTGTAGACATTTACGGGTTTGCCAGTAATTATAAGAACTCCGGCAAGTAAGCTTACTGAAGACAGAATCATGAACACTTTTACTTCGGCCGCGGCACACTGAAATGAATCAAAAGAAAACCCGGGAAGAAAAGCTTTGGAACTGAAGACGTCAAGCAATGCTGTAAGTAGACTTATGCTTTATACCTTGAAAGAACTTAAGCATATTAGCGTTCAATATTCTACGTTTTAAATTTCAATGGCTTAGGTCCATCCCTGGTTTGAGAGAAGGTTTTTAGACCTTGTTGACTTGTTTTCGTTTCGAATGCGAATTATTTTGTACTCAGTGCTGTGTAAACACTTGTTGATCTTCGAGCGGTTGTTTTTGTAGCTTCAGTTAGCACAAGAGAACTATTACGGTCAAGCTATCGAAAGTATTAGTTAAAGAATGTAAACAACTATTCTTTAGCCGAAAATTTTGACTATTTCGTTACAAATGGAACTGAAAAAATGTCTTCAAATGCGGTGAGGGTAAAAGGCGGAATGAGTTTGCGGAATGGCATGTGGCATGACCTGCGGAATGGCATAATTATGCGGAATAAATGACTTAAGAAATACATTAACTACAAATAACCGCTTTACGTAATGCTGCGGGCTCAAACCATACGATATTGTTCAAGATGGC
Organism: Desmophyllum pertusum; assembly: GCA_029204205.1. Classification (NCBI taxonomy): domain Eukaryota; kingdom Metazoa; phylum Cnidaria; class Anthozoa; order Scleractinia; family Caryophylliidae; genus Desmophyllum; species Desmophyllum pertusum. Next base: position 867,192 of record MU826849.1, read on the forward strand.
GGCTGTTTGGTGACAAGAAGCGTATAGGTTCGCCACTTTTGTGTTCGTGGTAGCCATATTTTTCGGTCAAAACAAAGAAAAATTATCCTTTAAGAGCGTATGACTGTAATTATGGAGAATCCGGCGACAGAAGCGAAATTTCAGATTTCATTTTATTTGACCTAAAAGACCCCTTTGGTAAACTGTTTTCGAAAATCATATCAAAAAGTTATATCGCTCTTTCGGTTTTCAGAAAAATCAAAAAGTTCAAAATACGACTAAAATCTCGTTCGAGCCCGTTGGAAACAATGAAAACTTGTGCGATTTCAGAAAGCTCGTACGCAACAATGAAAAGCATTCCCGGTTTGCTCTTTGGCTACGTAAAAAACAATCCTTTAATCTATCCTCAGATATAAAAATAATGTAATATTTTTAATTTTGAGTCTATATACTGACCCGTTGAAAATAGTGACCTTCGGGTGTTTTAGGCCAATATAAAATTAGGGTCAACTTCAGAGGTCCATATAACTCCTAGTATATGTATTTCTAAAAAAAATTATACGGCAAATCTCAGCTTTATAATCCTAGTTCACTGTCTCAAAGTATCTTTTTTGGCCCGCAAAAAGCTACGTATCCAGAGTAAAAAATGTCGAGGCTATTTTGACTAATTCCGTATGTTTCTCGCAACACGACTGTCACGCAAAACACAACAGCCGACAACAAGTTATTCATAGAATTGCCTAGAAACGACAATTAACTATACCCTACAACGAATTATTTCCATAATGTACATTTCAGTTGGTTTTGGTAACATTTCGACAGCTTAAATTGGCACAGTACAGTACCTTACAATTCGATGAATTACTTCGTTCAACCGCCGACACGTACTACATGTACCAAGGAAACTAATATTTAAAACAATTTTTAAAGCCTCACCTGAAGACATTGTCCTCTTGTTCATCTAAGGATTGTTTCCCCATAGAATCCGAGCAGGATATTGAGTAAGTTACTCTCTTATTTAACATTTTCACCACTGAAATACATGATCATCATGGGCTGTGATCAAGCAAATGAAATTTGATTCACCTAAAAAGATAGCGTGACGGAGACCAAAATAACTTTGCCGTCATTTTAATTTCCGAGAATTGCTCAATTCCTGGTCAGATTGTCGATAGTTGACCATAGCCTTTTTGTGGAACCGACATCAGTTATTCTTCTGAATTGCCTCTATTCATTCAATGTTACTGTGAATTGCAACTTGTGGCTATTCCTCTCTACTGAAAGATAATTATTATGTGGATCAAACTGCATTATGCGGATCAAACTGGAAAAACCCTGAGGATTTTCAGTGCGTTACCTTCAAAGATTGCAACAAGGATGTGTCGTCTCATCTGAAATCATGTAAAGTAGCGGACGACGGGGTTGAAAACGAATTTCAATTATTGCTCGCAAGGGCAGGTAAGTACTGTTCTTGTTTTTTTTTTCTTTTTCTTTTTTAAGTGCAATAATTACCAGGAGGGGGGGGGGGGGGGCGTAACATTTTATTTCAAGTACATATTACATTAGCGAATCCATACCTATTTATAAGGTGGTGACCGAAAAATTTTCCGGTTCTTCGGGCCTTCACCGGACCTGAAAATAACACACGTGCTCTTTTCCTTCTGCTATGGCTCTGTTGTGCATTGCTACGGTGGTGATGTTTGTTTCAGACGCGGATGTCCAACAATTAAACATGTAGTAGGAGCTCTTCTTTCTGTTATAAGATTTTAATCCACAGGTGCGTGTAGAGAAAATGCATGGTACTTGTATAAAGGTATGTGTATACTGTGAGAGGAGGGGGGGGGGGGGGGGTTGGTACATAATTTCTGACTGATTAGAGGGGGGCAATAACTAAATTCACTCCTTTAGGAGGGGGGTATTACCTAATATTTTCATACATGAAGCCCATTTTCCAACCCCCCCCCCCTCCCCTCCTGATAATTATTGCACAGTCCCTAGCTACTTTTCAATCAGATTTCGAACCATCACCACCCTTTTTAATTTGTTTACCATTTCGTGTTTAATTTCTTCCACCCCAGCGCGTCGCGCCTCTTCGCGTCGCGAATGTAAATGCAAGGTTAAAAGGGGAAAGTAACTTAATTCCTAGGACGATAAGTCCCTCATTTCTCTCAGGGATAGTCTAGCGGCTAGTGGTGATTACGCGAACGCGTGACGCCTCCCACGAGGAGGGGCGACGCGCTAGGGTGGAATAAATTCGCCTCCGCCTCCGCGCGTCTTTTCGCAAGCGGCGCCGATTTTCGCGCACGCTCCCGTAATCTATCAGTGGCTTTATGACACATTTTTTCGTTCAAGTCATTTTTTCCCGGTTCCATGCAAATATTTTTGGTGATTTCTCTAACATTTATAAAAATAAAAAAAACACACAACAGTCCTACACACAAAAAGTGCACTAGCTGTTGAAAAAATGTTCATGTTCTTATGTGTTCCGATTGGAAGAATTCGAAACATTTTCCGCTGACTCCTTGCTGCAAATTCCACGATCCCCTTTGGCTGACGAGGACTTGTGTCCTGCCATCTCGCTTGGCATAGAGCATCTGACCTTTCCCCTCCTTCAGCCAACCCCATGTGTCTCTCTATGCCGTGGACACACTGTCACTAATGCATGGGAATCTTTAATAATAAACACCCCTAGAAAACGCAAATTAAAAAAAAAAGCGCGGTGATGGTTCGAAAGCTGATTGAAAAGTAGCTAGTGCATGCTGGATGGTAAAAAAAAAAAGAATAACACTGAGTACTTACCTGCCCTTGCGAGCAATAATTGAAATTGGTTTTCAACCCCGTCGTCCACTACTTTACATGATTTCAGATGAGACGACACATCCTTGTTGCAATCTTTGAGGGTAACGCACTGAAAATCCTCAGGGTTTTTCCAGTTTGATCCGCATAATGCAGTTTGATCCACATAATAATTATCTTTCAGTAGAGAGGAATAGCCACAAGTTGCAATTCACAGTAACATTGAATGAATAGAGGCAATTCAGAAGAATAACTGATGTCGGTTCCACAAAAAGGCTATGGTCAACTATCGATCGACAATCTGACCAGGAATTGAGCAATTCTCGGAAATTAAAATGACGGCAAAGTTATTTTGGTCTCCGTCACGCTATCTTTTTAGGTGAATCAAATTTCATTTGCTTGATCACAGCCCATGATGATCATGTATTTCAGTGGTGAAAATGTTAAATAAGAGAGTAACTTACTCAATATCCTGCTCGGATTCTATGGGGAAACAATCCTTAGATGAACAAGAGGACAATGTCTTCAGGTGAGGCTTTAAAAATTGTTTTAAATATTAGTTTCCTTGGTACATGTAGTACGTGTCGGCGGTTGAACGAAGTAATTCATCGAATTGTAAGGTACTGTACTGTGCCAATTTAAGCTGTCGAAATGTTACCAAAACCAACTGAAATGTACATTATGGAAATAATTCGTTGTAGGGTATAGTTAATTGTCGTTTCTAGGCAATTCTATGAATAACTTGTTGTCGGCTGTTGTGTTTTGCGTGACAGTCGTGTTGCGAGAAACATACGGAATTAGTCAAAATAGCCTCGACATTTTTTACTCTGGATACGTAGCTTTTTGCGGGCCAAAAAAGATACTTTGAGACAGTGAACTAGGATTATAAAGCTGAGATTTGCCGTATAATTTTTTTTAGAAATACATATACTAGGAGTTATATGGACCTCTGAAGTTGACCCTAATTTTATATTGGCCTAAAACACCCGAAGGTCACTATTTTCAACGGGTCAGTATATAGACTCAAAATTAAAAATATTACATTATTTTTACATCTGAGGATAGATTAAAGGATTGTTTTTTACGTAGCCAAAGAGCAAATCGGGAATGCTTTTCATTGTTGCGTACGAGCTTTCTGAAATCGCACAAGTTTTCATTGTTTCCAACGGGCTCGAACGAGATTTTAGTCGTATTTTGAACTTTTTGATTTTTCTGAAACCGAAAGAGCGATATAACTTTTTGATATGATTTTCGAAAACAGTTTACCAAAGGGGTCTTTTAGGTCAAATAAAATGAAATCTGAAATTTCGCTTCTGTCGCCGGATTCTCCATAATTACAGTCATACGCTCTTAAGTGATATGCTGTATTGTGGAGGTAAATTATTTTAGTTATCAGGTTGTATTTTCTGTGTCGATTCTGTGCAAGATGAAAGTCACGAATTATAAAATTATTTGAGAAAATTATTTGAGTGATAAGCATAAATCCATGACAGATCCAGATGAACAGATCGATGGGTTATATTTTGCCAGTTATATGGGTGCTATGATTTCTTGGAAAACGGCAGCTCTCAGAAGATATCAATAAATTAAAATTGGATTTGATGACAGACTGTGTGACTGTGCTCACATGTGACACTTCACAAAAATAACCCAACTTCGAGCACTAAATTCGCCAAGAAGATAAGTCGCGCTTAGAGGCACCTTCTATCTTGTGGATTCATGCACATTCGAAGAGCAACTTGCCGACATTTTCGACAAATTCCACCACGCAGTTTCATATATAACTTAAACGCCATTTCCTGTGTAAACTTTGCAGCAATAAAAAAATAAAAAAGTGATGGATTTCTTCCTAAAAATACAACCTGATAACTAAAATAATTTACCTCCAGAATACAGAATATCACTTGAAGGATAATTTTTCTTTGTGTTGACCGAAAAATATGGCTACGACGAACACAAAAGTGGCGTTGTAAATGGGTTAAGTTTAACCTATAACGCTTCTTGTCACCGAACATCCGACATCTTTAAAACGTGACAAGATCGTATGTTTGAGCCCGCAGCATTACGTAAAGCGGTTATTTGCAGTAAATGTATTTCTTTAAGTAATTTATTCTGCATAATTATGCCATTCCGCAAGTCATGCCACATGCCATTCCGCAAACTCATTCCGCCTTTTACCCTCACCGCTTCAAATGTGCTTTTAGCGAGTTTACCGATTCACCACGCGGTAATGATTGCTGTTTTCAAGTGGGTTTTAAAGTAAGATAATTTTATTACGGTCAAACTATCGACAATGTCACTTCAACAAAATAGAAAGCTGTCCTATTACCGGAAAAATTTGACGTATTTTTCTTTCTAGCGGACGTTTTGACGACGTTTTTAAAAGTACTATACTGTTTATTTACGTGTTTTGAAATTGTTCGCGCGGAACAAAAAGCTTATTATTTTGTAGTCTTATCCGCTACATTTGTGGCTATTTCTCTGACACTATGAAGTCATTTAAACGTTTTACTCTTTACGTTACTGTACTACCAACCTCGTCCGGTTGCTGTACTATTGTTTCTCCCATAGTTTTAGCCAGTTGCCTCTCTTCAGGTTTCTTGTACTTGCAAGCATCGATCGATGATTGCGCTTCTTTAATTTCTCGGGAGAGTTGAGTTTGAGTTCAAAGCTGACTAAATCTTGAATCTCGCATTGGAAAAAACCCTCATGTTTGCTTTTGGCTTTTCTGACATTGATGCTGACATTGAAACCATACGAAAACCGCATTTTTATATTTTAATTTGCGATGCCGAAAGTAAACAAACACAATCTCGCGTTGGGCCTCGCTTTCAACTCACATCATGCAATTCAGCTATGCAATTCAACTTCTCAGGCATGCAATTCCACGTTGAATACCCTCGCATCGATAGCCAATCAGAGTGCGAGAATTCTCTGAGCTATGCGATTCTACACTATATATATATATATATATATATAGTCCAGTTCGAAGATAAAACCAAAGACGGACAACCTTTGATATGTAAAAAATTTAAAAAACTTTACTAAAACGTTTCGGTCGTTTGACCTTCATCAGTTGTACAGAGTAATAACAGAATATTGACCCTTATATATAATTACACGACGAACAATAAACAAAATCATGGCAAAAGATTATATAACAAATTGAAACGAAAAATTAGAACAATAATACAAAATTAAAGGCAATTACATAATCGGACTAGAAATAAACAATACAGAAGCAAAAGGTACTAACGAATTACAAATATCACGTAAACAAGACACTATAATTCAAGCATAACAAAATCCCTTGGCTATCACAAGTCCATGAATATCCGCGGCGAATCTGCATACATAACAAATTCCCCGCATGCGGTCCTTAAACAATTGAATACAACGTAATAAATTCCGCACCGAAGCCCTTGAATATATGTAACGCCAGCAGAAATAACACATTCCTGAGAAAGGGCCTTTGAATGCTTGAATTAAAGTGTCTTTAAATATAAATAAATACAAAACGAGTAAACTAGAGAACAGCAAAACAAAAACTACAAGTACTAAAATAGTATAAAAAGTATTAAAATTCTAAGAGATAAAAATAGTTCTAAAAACTGTCATAATAAGAAACTTGCAACTTGGTGAGAGAAAAAAAAATTAATTTTGATAATGAATGCGTTTCTTCGAGTGGAATTCTTGTCTCCTGTTGAGCCCATGAGGGAAAATGGAAAATAATTGCGCGCTCCAATACGCTTCTTTTGTGATGAGCAATCTGTCAATATCAACAACTGTGGTATTACGTAATTGGTCGATACATTGAAAACTGAAGTCTTCTAAAACGTGTGGTGTTTTGTTGAAGTGTGTAGCCATCTCGCACGTTTTTTGTTGGTCCGCATGGAAGACTTGTGGTTTCGAAATCTAACTTTGAATTCTGTGGTGGTAGACCCAATATATTGGAGTCTACATTTATTACAATTGGCTAAATAAATAACGTTTGTGGAGCAGCAAGTCAGTCTTTGCCTGATCACATAAGATTTACCCGTTTGAAAGCTAGAAAAAGTTTTGGAACTAACAAGGAAATTCTTGCATAGATCGCACCTATTTTTATCGCATTTAAAACAGCCCGGTGCAGGTTCATTGTCTGTCCGCGGCGAGTCAGTTTTGCACTTTGAAGGCGCCAAGATCTCTTTGAGATTCTTTGGTCTGCGATATGATGGAATAATAGAATTAGATGAGGTTATATATATATATATACATGTATATACATGTATATATATATATATATTTAAAATATAAACTGAAAACTTCGCGCGCTCTGATTGGTTAAAAACCATGTTTTATCAGAGTATATAACATAGAAAAGCGTGTTTTATCGTTTCGCGCGCGTAAATCTATATTTTAAAGCACATAAAGAAGCCAAAACCATGTATTATACTGTCATAAAACACTCCGGGAATTTGAGAACACTCGAGAAATATAGAATATATATATATATATATATAAATTTCTCTCGTGTTCTCAAATTCCCGTCGTGTTTTATGACAGTATAATTCATGGTTTTGGCTTCTTTATTTGTTAAATATATATGATATATTAACATGATTAGACTGCCATGTTCCACGCAAAAAAATTAAGCAACATCGTGAAACATTTTTATAATATGTACATTTATCTGAGGTTGTTTATATAATTTGTTTAAGTTTGTGCGACAAAATCAGCCTAAGAAAAATAATATTTAAAAATAATTTTATCATACACTCTAATATCATGGGCTATGATATAAACGGCATTTTGACCGTTCTATCAGTTCACAGACACCAAATATAATTTCAATGGCCGAAGTTTTTATTTAAGCCCTTGTCCATTTTTAGAGATATTTTTAGTTATAATCCATCAAAATCTTTTCTCGCGCGCGATTGGTCTAAACAGGTCACGCGACGCAGCCGGGTGATATTCCCCCAGTTTTGAAAATTTGCGTTTCACGTTCGCAGGTTCAGTTTTCGTCTCAAATAAATTGCTAAATTAAATAAAACTGATTGTTTTGAACAGACTAGAAATATTTTTGAACGCCAACACCCGGATATTCCCCAGCTTCTATCCCCCACAATCTCTGATCAATAAAGAAAAAAAAAATAAGGCCCAATTTTTACGTCACATTTCAGTCGCGTCGATGCAATACACCATGGAAGTAATGTGTTTTACTTTGCCATTTAGTGTTGGAATTGGTCTGATTTAAGGCGATTTCACTGAGTTTTCTGGGAGTTTTTATTTCGACGCGGTTAAAAAAATAACAGGGTGTACGATGAAAAAAGAGAAAGGGCCACGCCTGCATTCTCGATACGCTTAGCTTTTCCCACACGCTTCCTTTTTCTTTACCCAAGCCTCCGCTTGATGTTTTCTTATCGAAGCGCGAAATAATGATTCACAGGACGAAAGAAGCCTCTGCAGAGGAGAGAGATTGCTAGCGTTCCCTTTCAGAATAGTCAAGTGGCCGAGTTTATCCGGCACGCGAGCGAATGTCACGCGATGAAGAGAAGAGGCAGCTACTAGCAGAGTAATAAAGCGCGAAGTCGGTTACTGAAAAGGAAGATTACGCGATGCGAAATGTGGTTTGTTGACTTTTAATTAGGACGTTTGGTTTGACCGACAAGGTTTTATTTTACTTGTTCAGCTTTGTTCTACTTTACTTTTGAAAGCTCACCGCACGTGTTAAAACTTTGCACAGGGTGGATCATAGTAACATAGCTGCCACAACTTCAATACGGCCATGCATATAAATCATAAATGAAACTATCGTAATTTTCGTTTTAGTCTATCGATTATAATCTGAAATATATATATTTGTTACATTTTACAAAAAAAATCTACAAACTGTCATTTCATGCGCAAGTATCGGTATAGTTATTTGCCCGGCCTTTTTCCGCGCTAGTGTATCGCATTTCAGTTTGTCACGCAATATGCGTTACTTGCGTCGTGGAAACGGTTGTAACTGGCCCTCACTCAGGATTGCTTTGCCTGACTCTGATGTCTTCTGATATAATCTACTTCAAACACATGGACTGCACACGAGTAAGTACATTTCTCTATATCTAGACTCGAGATTTCTCAGTCGGGTTATTAAGTTATTCTAATCAGTTCTAATTGAATGAGTCCAGCTGCCAGTATTATAGCTTCAACAATCTTTACAAACATAAATCAAAGCTAAGCTCGATTTGCAAATGTATTTGAACTGGTGGACTGCAAAATCAAGCTATTTTAATTCCAGCGACAGTGGTGATTTAAATCTATAAAAGCTACACACCGTATGCACGCCGTTCACAATACAAGCGAGTAATTTTCGTGCGCCGGCAACTGTCGAATATTTATTTCTATTAAGGCTTTCATTTATAAAGTTCACGTATTTACAGCAACATTTATACTTTATTTGCTCTAAAGTTATGGCAGTATGATAAATTGGAAAAGTAGAATATAGGCGACAGAGCAATTTCAGGCTACGAAAACAGATCAAAACACGTCGACAGAAGAAAGGATCTTTCATCGCCCATGCATTGTTCGTGTAAGCGATTTGTTTATTTAGAACTCGCGAAAAATAAACTCAAAAACTTCAAGTAAAATGGTCGTTTGGTGACTTTTAAATAAAGGTAGGGAGTGCTTTAGTTAAAGTGCATATGTTTAAATGAATTAAAACAGGAGTAGATACCAAAAACGTTGAGTTTTGTCCAAATAGTATGTGTGATTTGAATAGGAGTGCAAGAAAGAAAATGGCGAACTCTGTCAAAGTGCACGCCATATATTTTCGTCTAGCGCGCTCACTTTTCACGGGCCAAAATAAATATTTTTACATGAAAAACAAGAAGAGTTGCCCGTCCAAAAGAGCTATTTTATGTCTTGGATATACGTATACCCTTGATGTTATGGTCTTCTGAAATATGGCAAAATTTAGCGTACAAACGGAATAGCAAATATTGTATTCTTTACTCGGGTGGATAGAGAGGAAAGAAAGTTTAGATGGAGATGAAATATAGTTGGAAAGCTACTCCAAGGGATGAACAACAAATTATGTAAAAATGAATCCAAGACAAGTTACCGTTGTCTTGTACGAGCGTTTTGAAAATGCACCGAATAACCGGTCTAAACGTGCCTAATTTGCATAGTTTCCACCGATTTCGAACTTTTTTATTTTTCGCCAAAATAAAAACTCGCTGGAACTTTTGAATATTATTTTCGAAAATGGTTTACTAAAAGGGTCTTTTGGGGCAAATAAAAAAAATAATAATTTTTTTGCTTCTGTCGCCGGATTCTTAAAAGTTACTGACAACGGCTCTTAACTACCTTGTGCGTAAGTATTTATAAATAAACCACATTTTTAACTATATTTTCAGTGCAAACTTTGCTAATACATTTCTTATTATTTTGGAAATTCGTTTACAGAGAACATGTTCTTTGAGTTCTTTGAAGTGTGCGAGGCCGAGTGTGCGAGGTTTTTAATTTTGTCCGTCGAAGAGCTCAGGCGGGTTGAAGTTTACGGTCATATTTCTTTGTGAGGATGGTGTGTGGCGGAAATTACGTCACACGGCGCGTTCGTGGCCTAATAGTGTAAGGCGCTAACCTTTACATCTGATCAGTGCCTGTAGACTTCGCACTACAGGCGATTTATTGTGTAACCAAACGCCGTACGCCCCTAGGACGATAAAATGTATTCTTACGTTATAACAGTTTAATCTGATATCCGATATTCTCTAAACGAACTGAAATCTCTACGAACGAAAACATGTTTTTCTTTGAAGGATGTTATGCAGCGTTTTGGGTTTAAGCCCCTTCCACACGAGCAAAGAAAAATAGTCAAGTGAAAACTTGTCAAGGAAAGCTTGCCCGTGTGGAAGGAGCTTTACGGATGCATTTATGCACGAATTACTGGCTCTGGTACTATACTACGGGCTATAACTATTTATCGAGACCTCGTAAGCGACCACCTCCCGTACGCGTAAGCGACCACTAATACTTGATATTTGAGGTCGTCGCGTAATGATCCTTAGTAAAGTTCGACTGTATTTTAACCGAATTAATTCAACTTTGTTTCTGTACAAGTATACAACAGTCGAAACAGTTATACATATGTAGAAGACCCATGCACTTCACGCTCCGACCACATTCAAAAGTCGCTCTAAATTAAAATTACTCGTCATACTGCTGCTGGGCAGCACAACCTTCTTCTACAGGCTGTGATCACTGGCCATGTTGACTATCTGGTTACGTTGCAATGACTGTTTCTTATCCCCTAGAAGACTCTGAACATATTTTGTCACATATTCAGGGTTCAAAATAGCAGCCGGCTGCCGGCGGCAGCCGGCACTTTTACCACACTTGCCGGCGACTTTTCACCGAAGAAATAGAAAATATCGACTTTGATCGGCCAACTGAAATCAAAGTCGCTGTAGATGTTATAGTAAACATTTCATATCAGACAATAAAGCAGCCAAGAAATGTTTTAAAAGCTTTTTGGAAACGTTTTAAAATGAGTAGAAAGAGTAGAAAAAGGTTTGGAAATTTGAAGCGTGCTGCAAAGTTGAAATGGAGAATTCTCGTTCACCGTTCAAGCGTGAAACGTAAACATGCAAGTTTGTCTAGACAAACCGTTGCGTTACCGACTTTATGTTTCTGCACATGTAATCAATATTTATTTTGCACAAAAACTTGTTTAGTGCCGGTTGTTAAGACTTTTCACTCGTTCAAATTAAAGTCAGTTTTGTATTCATATTGCTCGACAGAACGAATTTCCCATGTTTGTGAGTGAAGAAGCGTGACGGTATTTTACGCTTGAACAAACACCTAAAAAAGAGAGCCGTTCACGATGCTTTGTTTGGAACGAAACACGTTAATTAAAATGAAGATTCTGACGCTGACATTATTTTAGCAGTTCAAAGCATGCGATATGTGCGAAATGTTTTTAAAATCAGTTTATAATTTCAAGGTTTCTCAAGGAAGAAAGTGAAATTTCAATTCAGGAAGATTTTGGTCACGTGCTAGGCAACGGGTTCTTGGCAGATTCCCGTTAATTAGTGTAGCAGTACACACACGCAAATCGCGGAAAGTGAAAAAAAGTTCAACTACTACGTGCTCATTCATTATTGACAGCCGGGGAAAAATGAGCCTTGACAAAAAAAGCCTACAAATTCAAGCTAAAAGCTGTGATTTTATTTTGAACCCTGCATGATATTTAATTCGTTTATTGAAACGACACTAAAGAAAAAAAACTCTCATTACAGCACTTCAATACTTACTACTATTACTACATTAAAACATTATTTACTACTTAAAACATATATTGCACACTGTTTAACAAGTTGCAAAAGACAAAGAGACTAAATTGGGGAACAGGGTAAATAAGAGCAGCAGCTTCAGAAAGGAACCTAAAAGTACAACTTTTAGCAAATTTGATTGTCGTTATAACCTAGAGGAGAGTAAAGTTAAAAGCTAGTACTTTAAAGTGCATGGAGTATTTTGTACCACTTCTGTTGAAAATTGTTCCTTGAATCTGTCACATTTGTTGCACTCTGAACATATGCTAGATAGGATGTGCGCTGTCTCCCGCAGTCTATTAGGTTCCGGCATGTTGGGTTCAAATATGCCTAAAAATCTGTTATGGACTCCACCCGAACACTCACGCCATCTCTAGCACACAAAGTACCACCGGGATGTATAACCAGAGGCACTTGTGTCTCGGGTGATTGCACAAACTTGTACTTCATCAGGATTTTCACCAGGGCGATCTTGATCTCCATCAGGGCGAACCTCATCCCGATGCAGTTCCTGGGCCCGGCACCGAACGGTAGGAACTGGAAGGCACGGCGGGCGTCTTTAGCAGGACCTCGGAATCTCTCGGGGTCGAATTTTTTCGGGTCCTCCCAGGCGTCAGGGTCATGGTGGAGGGCATAAATAGGAATCAAAATCTCCGTTCCAGCAGGAATATGGATTCCATTAAGGTCATAATCTTCAGAGCATTCTCGGTTGGCTTGTGCACCAGAGGGACACAACCGCTGAGACTCTTTAATGACACAATCAAGATATTCAATGTTCTGAGCCACCTCGTACAGAGGGATGTTGGTATTGGTCTCCAAGGCTTCTTGGATCTCTGTCCTCAACTTGTCTTGAACATCCGGGTTCACAGCCAGGTAGTACAGAGTAAAGCCCAACGTGCTGCTTGACGTTTCGTAGCCAGCTAATAGGAAGATGACAGATTGGGCTACAATCTCGTCATCAGTAAGTCTGCTAACCCCTTCCACCGTGGTCTCTTCGTTGGCCATCATCATGAGTTCTAGCAGGTCTTTCCGTCCCGTGAGCCCCATCTGACGACGGCTTTTGAGGATTTCGTCGACAATGCCAAGAAAATATGTTGGTTGGTTACCAAATATAGCTCCCATCAACCAAAAGAAATAACTACCCAATGGAAGGCGGCCTATCTGTCGGACGATTAAAGGAATTTTAAATTGTGCCTGTGCTTTCTCCAGCATTTCAGCATTTTCTCCCATTTGAATGTTTGCGTCCACACCAAACGCCGTGGATAGAATTATTTCGAACGTTAGCTGCCTGAACCAGTCCAGCATATCCACACTTTCATCTGGAAAAGAACGTAACACATGTCAAAGTAGTTTTACCGGGCAAACAAGTGAGACATCCAATCGCTAAATGCCTTCTAGAGATTGTGGCTTGTAGATCTAAAGAGAAATAAACGTTTTCACTTTTCTGCAGACGACAGGCGATTTTCAGGGGGGTACTCCTCGGAATTTTCGGTGGGGGTGTGCCGCCCAGTTTTCCAAATCCTGCACAAATTCAAACCAAAATAGGCCAAAATTCAGAATTGACTTCTGAAATCCCTACCCGTTTCCTACCTGGTAAATCGTGCTTGATCTATCGAATGATTTATCTTTGTCGTCTAAAGATGAAAAGCCCGATGAAAAGAGATGCTCTCATGGTTCTCTTAAAAACCATACCTAATTTCATATCAGAAGGCAAAACCTACCCAATTTCAGGCCAAAATGGGAAAAACTATGACCATAAACCTGTGGCCCTCGTACCCCAAATCGAATTGGAATTTAGAAATGTTGGTTTTTGTGGAGGGAGAACACCGGAGGGAGAACCAACAACAAACTCGACCCACCTAATATGGCTACCAGCTGGAATCGAAATCAGGCCACATTGCTTACCGATCCTTGACAACATGTTTCCTCGGTGCTAGCATGCGAGGCTCACGTCTGGGGTTCGTGATGCTTATCCGGCGAACAACCACCGCCGATAATCTAGCTTTAAAAATGCGACTTCTTGACAAGGTATTTTGACCTAATGTAACCAGCAGAGTGCAACATTTTTTATCAGCGAGGGGGGTGGGGGGTGGTAGGCTGTGCCGCTGGATAAAGGTTCTTTTTGTTCTTTTTTCTTTCTTTCAGTTCAAGGTCTTTCGTCACAGTGTATACAATTTCACTATTTAGTCCATTAAAAACTGATATGTAATCATTGCCATAATTTCAAAACAGGGTAAATAATTTTTGTCTGGTAAGAAATAAATGTAATCGGCTCACGATGGTTGTTTTAAAAGCGCAACGCAATGTCAATTACCATAATTAAAGATTTTGACATAACCTTACCACTAAACACCTCAATGACTTTCATTATTCGCCATCAAAACATTTACTAAAAGTGATTTCCTTGAATAGGTAGGGTATGGTTTTGGGTTATGATCTTTTAATAAACAGGGGTATCAAATCAGTGTCAAACGGTCCCAACATTTTGATTCAACACCATCCAAAATGTTGGGACCGTTTCACCACCCCGGTCAGGAGATGTTTCGTCAAACATTTGAACAGCCGTCTGGAACAGATATAGCCTGATGCAAACACGAGAGAAAGTTTGAGAGAATTCGAACGTACTCGCGCTCGATTTCCGCTCGCACTCGATTTCCGCTCACGAGTCTGTATATATTTGCCGAACATTGGTCCGAGGAAGAGAACTAGTAACAGTGACTTACAAACTGGCCTTGAATCGAATCAAACATCGAAACGAGTAAGAAAAGTACATAGAATATACTGACTCACCTGAATCAGCAATTTTCACAAGTTTTTCCATCAGCGTGTCACACGACTTCTCGATCAACGGCACCATCAACTTCATCTTTCCCGCGCTAAACGTGGGTGTCAGTGTGTTACGGATTCGCTTCCAGGTGTCACCCTGTGAGTGAAAGACGTTTTGTTAAACGGAGGACCCGGAAATTGGAAAAGGAAACGATTGCGAAAGTTTGGAAAATCCTTGATCATTATCTGCTTTAACAACTCCGGATCCGCAACGACGAGCGATGGTCTACCGCCGAGACAAATGGCGAAAACTTTGCCGTACTTTTTAACGTAGTCGAGGTACATGAGATGCAGCCCATTATATTTCCTCGCTTCAAGAAAGTTGCCAAGGAATGGAACAGGTTTAGGACCAGGGACGTTTAGTTTCTTGAGGTCTGCGAAGCCACGCGTCCCACACCAGTAGAGAAACAACACTACGAGGAGTAAAAGCGACGCGATGGCGGCAGGATGAACGAGGGATTCCAAAGATAGCATCTGCTGCAGCAATTCCATCATCCTTATTCTTCAACTTGAGTAACTGAAGCGAGTCTGGAGAAAGAAGATATGCTGTGAAAAGGAACGAGAGACTTTAAACGAGCTTTTACAAACCCAAACATAATCTGTTTACGAAAATTGAATCTCAAATCAATTCTTTTCGATAGAATTATTGTCTAAAGGGATGTGGTTGCAACTGACCTAGATATTGCTGCACTGATCATGAAGCGGTTACCGTTTAGCAAGCAAACGACGTAGTGATTCACGGTGGATGCAGCGACAACTGTTTATGATTTCGAAAGTAAATCAGTGTAGCGTGACGTATATTGGAGCAGCTACAATAACTACCAGGGTAAAGTCACGCGAGAGGTCACGCTCACGTTTGGGGCCATGCGTGAGCTGCAAAAGCCGCGAGTATCATGCGCGAGCCGCGACCCTTCGCTCGCCGCCTCGCGTGTGACTCTCGCGGTTTTGCCACACGCGCATGGGTGTCTCGCCACTCGTGCATAGGCCCCAAACGTGAGCTTTGTTTTAGTCACTCTTGTTTTATGAAAATAACAATACGATCCTGATCGTAGTTCGGTACCGATATGTCGAATATTTTCGGGGAAAAGAGTTGACAGTTTGAGCAAAAATTTACAGACGCAGCCACATCTGTCAGATTTAATCAGTAAAAATATTTTGCCTAGACAGTAAGTTTTTTGTTCACCAGAATTTATCCGGTACTTTACCTGCGGTTGAGTTCGTCTACGTCTGCGACGCAGGCTAAGGATTCCCATGGAACCACTGTATTTGCTTACTTAAGGTATCAGTATACCCCAAATTTGACCATTTTGCAAGATTTTACTTTTTGTTATCTTCAGATAGATCACATCAAGACCTTTCATTTCCCAAAAGTTTCACGAAAAAAGATTGCTTCTAAAGAAAGTTATGAAGAAAAAACGATTCTCGCCATTAATTATTTCCAATCGAGAGCCGTCAACAGTTTGTCAACATGTACGTATAAAAAGTCACGTAACATGAGGGCCGACGTGTTTGTAGATTCACCCGTAATTCGAAAGCCGCATCTTGCAATGTCTGTAGAAACATAACAGACTGTGTCCGCGTTTTCAAGTAAGAATATACCGAAATGGGAAATTGTTCGGTACTGAATTGAGCCGAAGCGCTCGTCTCAACCGGGTCTCAAGTGACACCGGATCGCATCACTGATTAGGGACAACTTGAAAATTGCTCGCGGTTGCATATCCATGTGGGCGAATATCCCACAGAGAGGCTAAATGGAGGGAAAACTGAAACCATAAACTCTTGTTTTACTTGTAGCACGATCGGTGAGAGGAGAACTTTCTTCTCCTGGCCATAAGAAGCGCGCATTTGAGGTCATTTGTATTCGATACGAACTCTGTTGTTAATTACATGTAAAGTAAGACGAGCCTTCTCTTTATCGATCAACACATAATTATTTCACGCGTCTTGTGTATTTAATCTCATCAGACCGGAAGAATGCCCCAAAACATGTTTTCCACTGTTTCTCGAAAATAAAATTTCAGCGAATGAAGTTCACGTTTCAAGTTCGTTTGCAACGAATTTTCAACCTTTTTCGCTGAAATTTGGGGAGAATGTTCTCCAATAGTCTGGCAACAAACCTGTGTCGGGGAATTTTATTTGTTTCCCTCGTTCGAATGTTATGAGTATTTTCGTACAGAGAATACGTGTTTTGTCAACCCTCGAAGTTTAACTGTGCGTTAAAAGCTAACCAGACAAGTAATCAAAATTCCCCGACACAGTTTTTTAGAGAAAGGTGTCAAGAACATGTAGCGATGTTTTTCGCTTTCTTCCGTTCAATTTCGACCGGAAACGAACCCGATTTGTGGACCGATATACTTTTGAAATTGAGCGCTTTATTCGAAACACGTTAATTTTTTTACTTCAAATGAATGCATATTCGTAATCTACAATTCTTAAGCTTTCAGGAAATATATACTTTATTGGGGTTTTTGTTAAACGTCCGACCGTAAAACAGCGCCAACGCATGATAGTCATTTGGGGTATACTGATACCTTAACAAAACGGTGACCAAAATCGCGACAAGGGGTGGGGGTTGGCCATCCGCATTTTTTACTTTCTTGAATTTCTTTTACTTTTCTACAGTTTTAAACATATTTTAGGTTAAATTTAACTGATCGGAGTTTTATCGTAACACGAGTCAAGTCCAAAGCTCAAGTCGCGAGTCTGGGTTCGACATATAAGTTTTTAGATGATCAGTTATGAGATGTAGTTTTATTGTAAATTATAGGTTATTTAAGTCAAGTAAATTGTAAATTAACTCTGAAAAGCCCCTTGGGGAGAGTAATAAAATATTGTATTGCATTGCATTGCATTGCATTGCATTGCATTGCATTGCATTGCATTGCATTGCATTGCATTGCATTGGCTGAACATTGATTGCTCTACCATTGTGCTCAATGGACATTTGCTGTTCGGTACGTAAGGAAAGGTATTTCCCAAACTCATTGTATATTTTTTTTTGATGTTATTTCTTCATTTTTGTTTGGATTGAGAACATATAATATCAAACACTTGAGATCAGTAGTGTGTTATCCCATTTCCAAACACCTCGAATTGCGTCAAAAAATACTCCACTGGCGGCTGCGTGTCGTATTTTAAACATTCTTCTCAGTGTTTGTAAATCGGATGAAACACTGTTTCTCGTGTTTGTTATAATATACTTCTCAGTCTTGTTTGAACAAATGGATGCTAGTACTGAATGTGACCTTTGGAAACATGAAGACTGTAAGTACATGTGCCTCCTAGTCGCTGAGGTAAAGCCAAACTCGGGCCGAAATCGGACCAAACTTTCCCACCACTGCTATCTCGGATTCTGTTGCATGAAGCTGACTAGGAGTTTTCGGCTACTCTTTCTGTATGGGATCCACGTCCAACGCCAGGTTACCCATCCCCCCTCCCCCCAGCATTTTGTCGCTGGTAACTATTTATACTCCTGGGTGTATAGAGGCACTATGAGAGTTTTAATTTTTTAAAAGTGCCCAAGAACACAACAGAATGACTCCCATCCCAGGTCTGCTCTCGAATCAGTACCGCTCGAACCGGAGTGTAAGCAGCACATTCCAACATAATTATTTGTTCTATTTCACCTCCTCTCTTCTGCATGGGAATTAAACGTTAACCAACAAAAGTAGAACTCTAAGGTTTACTAAAAAGCCAAGGACATTAAAGTGATAAAACATCTTACTTTTGAAACTTTATTCCTGTTAAAAGGCACAGTGATTGTTGTACTTTACGACGTAAGCAACAAATTTGCCTCAAAGGCACAAATGTTTTGAATCCTTATCTTTCTTGGTCGTTTTAGGGCCTCCACAGACTAGAGAGGTAGTTGTCGACAACTATTTAGTTGTCGATGATAAAAAGTTGTCGATAACAAAAAAGCCAGCCAGTGTGTGAAGCTAGTTATCGATAACTAAGGGCCTTAGTTATCGATAACTAAGGGCCTTAGTTATCGATAACTAGCTTCACACTGGCTTTTTTGTTATCGACAACTTTTTATGATCGACAACTATCTCTCTAGTCTGTGGAGGCCCTTACAGTACTTACGACACAAGGTGGTAATAGTTGAATGTCATATGTAATCTGTACGAATCTACTTTTTATTTACAATAGAAGACCAAAACGTTTCAATTTCTTGAAAAAGTTTGACAGTCCACTTTGAACAACGAAGGTGCACTATAAAAAGGGGCTTGGCTCCACGCCATCTTATTTGCATTGAAGTGTTTGACGTGGAAGATTTTGAACTTCTGCTAAACTCTTGTAGTTTTTCCGCTATAACTGAACCTAATTTCTCAGAACTTACTTGAGTAACCATACAAACATGTGACTTATAGAACTGTAACAGGGTATTTTGGGGAATTTAACTCCATGGTTGAGCGGGAGGTGCCCTGCTACTCTCCGGGATCTTTTATATCAAGTGGACCAAAACATCATCAAAGAACATGGTGTTTAATGGTGATCTTGACTCACTCAAGTACAGGCAGAACTCAAAGCTATTACTAATAGTAAAATTGTCATAAACATGTTGTAGCCAATAGTATTTCGACAACTCAGTTTGACTTGTGTAAGCAAAGCAAAATTCTAAGGATATTACTTTTCACGCTCATAGAACCAACAGTTAATTTCTTATTCAAAGGCGTTGTTCAAAGAACAGGTACAGAACACCTTAAAACTTTTAGATTGTGCTGTTTCTGTGAAACTTATTCTTTGAATTTCGCGGGTTCGGACAAACATGCTAGCGCTATTGATTTTCTTGTGTTTGTTATTTCCTGGGAAACAAACTCCTTCGTGATGCAACAATTAATGTTTTTATTCTCTTTAAGCTTGGTCGGCCTGTCTTCTATATCTACAACAACAACAACTTGATTACCTTCTTGGTTATACCGTAGAATTCCGAAAGTAGCGGCCCCCGTCACTTTCGAATTTAGCAGGCCAAAGGGGCCGTTACTTTCGGATAGTTAAAAAACGTTTGTAATTCATCAGGCCGTTTTACACAAAAGGACATATGGAAAGCTCATTGTATATTATAAAGTTGTTTAGATTACATGCTAGTTATTCACTAAGTCACTATCTATGTTTTTTTTTTAACAAAGCAAACTGTAACAGTTAAAATGCCTCTAAACCGGTCCGTACTACATCAGGTACACATGTTCGTACCTACCGCATTACCAATTTTACTGTTTTTGAGTGGTAACGAAGGGGGCCGCTACTTTCGGGGGGATCGTTACTTTCGGGGGGGGGGGGGCCGTTACTTTCGGGTTTTAATAGAGGTATAAATAATTAACGTTACTTTCGGGGGGGCCGCTACTATCGGAATACTACGGTACTTTAAGAAGTATATTATTGTTACAAGACAGATTTAGCGTCTTCTTGCTCGTTAGGGATCTCGTCTTAAAGATGACAGACACGGTTGTTGTGTTGAACGTTTTAATCAGCTCCTAGCTCTAAGGCTCAAGGTAACTGACTGTCATGACTGAGCATGGACCGTGCCTCAACTGAGCCGTTTATAGTTGAACTAAAGCGTAAATGCTCAAACGTAGCGTCCATGCCGCGAACTGTGATTGGTCGATCGAGTACTTATTAAAATTCCATTGATAAAAGTTAATCCAGGCGGAGCCTTTGATACGTTAAAATTGCGCGTCGGTTTCCAAATCACCAACTTGATCTAAACTTATTTCAGTCGGAAAACCAAAACTAGAATCCTAGAAAACCCTTAAACGAAGTGTTTTCGATACCAATCACAGTTGTGGCTGGACAAGATACGATGTAAACTTAACGAACGTGACCTATATTATAATAAGAACAAAAGGCTAAAGATTACACTAGTAAATACTTCGCATACTCAAACTTAATTAAAGTGTTCGCTTGTTTGTTATTAATGAAACCAAAGGTTTCACAGTTCTTGTGGAGCTGGCGACAGGGCCAGAACAGTCTTCAAGTATAAACAAACTACTTAATCGATAAACTAAAGTAAATTAAAAGTATAACTGGGCTAGCGTTATTATATTCTATAGTTACGAAAACAACTCAATTAACTTAGAGGGATTAACTAAAACAATAGTGTTTACGAGTTTATGGCGAAACTAATTAATTTGGTTCTAGAATGTTCGAACCTTGTATCGAAACAAAAGAGAAGGGATTAAGCGTTGGAAAAGTTCCCACGAGAACTTTCCCAAGTTGTGTAACCATATTCAAATGTCGGTCAAGAACGTGTGCTTAAGTTGACGTGCGCTCTGGCACGTGTGTGTAGCCTAGCGACGATCTGGTCTTTTGTTCTGACTTACTTTACGCGGTCTGTACAAAAGTACGGCTGTTCAACTTTGTTCAAATAGAAGGTAATAAAAACGAAATAGTAAAACGTTTAGGATAAATAAGTTGGATAATATTCTAAGGACATATCGAATGATCGATGACTCAAAATGTTGTCCAACATTATTCAGTCAGTGACACAAGCTACTCGGAAAAAGAATTTCGAGTTCTCCCAACACTGAGGAGTGGAACCTATAGAAATCCACACACCGGTTCGATGCGCTACAACTGAGCTACACGAGACTCGTCGGGGCTTAGGCCAAATAACTAGGTTCATTCTTTTTCTGATAAGCTTGTGTCACTGACTGAATAATATCTATCATTGTAATTCTCATTGTGTTTCTACCAAGCTTATCATATACCATCATTTCTCCCAAGTTATTCTTTATAGGTCACCTTCGTGTTTGATCAAACTAAAAGGCAAATTACTAGAAATACAATGTGTATGTAGCAAAAAGGTCAAGTATGCCAAGAATAAAATGATCTGTCACACGTCAAAACTCGATCTTTAAGTCATGGACTCCACTCGAACACTCACGCCATCTCTGGCACACAAAGTAATGCCGGGATGTATAACCAGAGGCACTTGTGTCTCGGGTGATTGCACAAACTTGTACTTCATCAGGATTCTCACCAGGGCGATCTTGATCTCCATCAGGGCGAATCTCATCCCGATGCAGTTCCTGGGCCCGGCACTGAACGGTAGGAACTGGTAGGCATGGCGGGCGTCTTTAGCTGGACCTCGGAATCTCTCGGGATCGAATTTCTCTGGGTCTTCCCAGGCATCAGGGTCATGGTGGAGTGCATATATGGGAATCACAATCTCCGTTCCAGCAGGAATGTGGATTTCATCATTAAGGTCATAATCCTTAGAGCACTCGCGGTTGGGTCCTGCACCCACGGGATTCAACCGTTGCGACTCCTTAACGACGCAATCAAGGTACTCTATGTTTTGGGCCACATCGTACAAAGGCTGCTTGGCATGGACTCCAGGGCTTCTTTGATCTCTGTCCTCAGCTTGTCTTGAACATCCGGGTTCACAGCCATATGGTATAGAGTGAAGGCCAACGTGTTGCTTGACGTTTCGTAGCCAGCCAATAGGAAGGTGATTGCTTGGGCTACAATCTCGTCATCAGAAAGTCTGCTGACCCCTTCCACCGTGGTCTCGTCGTTGGCCATCATCATGAGATGTATCAGGTCTTTCCGTCCCGTCAGCCCCTGCTGGCGACGGGTTTTGATGATTTCTTTGGCAACGCCTTCAAAATATCCCATTTGACTTCCGCGTAGATATAACAAAAGGAGAAGGAGTGAACTGCCGAATGGCAGGCGGGCTATCTGTCGAACGATAAACGGGACTCGAAACACTGCCTTCGCTTTTTCTAGCATTTCGGTGTTTTCTCCCATTTGAATGTTCGCGTCGACACCAAAAGCCGTGGATAAAATCACTTCGAGTGTTAGCTTGCTGAACCAGTCCAACATATCCACACTTTGATCTATAATAGAAAATATGAAATAAAATGATATGATTAAAAAGCAATTACGATTTACGAATACACCCCCAAAACGGTTAACCGGCTGGTAAACGGGCTTTTAAAAATTCACAAAATAACGTAACAGCTCAGCACCGCGGCGAACAGCGAACAGAAAACAATACTCTCCCATGCAACCATAAATAATTTTCAAGATTATGTACAAATTACTTTGAAATCGACAGAAACCTCAAAAGTTTATAAAAAACAGCAACCCCGTTAATACGACCACAATTTCATGGCCCAACGTTGGTCGTATTAACGGAGTTCCACTATAGTTAACGTTTGTAAATGAAATTGACATAAAAATGAGAACCCTGGGTTACGCTTTTTTCCAACCCCCAAAAAAGTCCTTAGCAAAATCTTCCACCCAAAAAAAGTCACCACAAAATTTCTAACCCAAAAAAGTCCTCATATCGCAAATTTCAAACCCCAAAAAGTATTCGAGCCTCCTCGTCACTATTATACCTGAGTATACCCCTGGGCGCGGTCATTCTCGTCCCCAGAGTCCGCGATCCTTTTCGTCAGCACCAAGAAATCACGACTTCTGGCACCGATTTTCTGAGCTTGCGCAGAGTACTCGTTTTCTATTGTCTTTTGTCTGTTCATTGTTTCAACAGCCAATCAAAAAATTCGTTCTATTTGTCCCCGCCAGAGTCCGAGATTCCTTGGTGCTGACCAAAAGGATCGCGGACTCTGGGGACGAGAATGGGGCGCGGTATAATAAAGTTGGATGAGCGTGCGCGCGATGGGAGCGCGTCTCTTTCTGATCCTCGTGCGTGCTACTGCTTTCGCCCAATACTCCTGTGCTTGCTAAGACGGATTATCAACGACGAACTTGTAAACTAACTGAATACTAATTCTTTCACGATAGCCCATCCATTACGTAGCTCCAGAACAGGTTTTCCATTTGAGAGGTAAATTCGCTCACAATCACACATCTCTCAAGTAACGAGCAATAAGAACAACTGGCCTCTGTAACAGACTTGGTGAAACCCGTCCTGGTGGAATTTTGACCTCCCTGACGATTATATAAAAAATATCTGGTCAATTTTATTTCTCCCTGGTGTACCTGGCAGAAAAACAAAATTTCACTCCATATTGCTGCTGACAGTTTCTTCGATGACGGAATGTATTCCCAGTCTGAATACAGTGGAGACGGAGGACATGTTTATCTAAGAATGTAATGATGTAATTCTGATATAGTGACACGAACAATTTTGAAAGGCCCTTTTCTATACTTTTCCCTAATAATAAACCTATACTATATACTATACTATACTTCAACTCGTAAAATCCCTACCCTTTTATATACCTCCAGCCAGAAAAAGCTACCCGTTTCGGGCGGAGCCTCCCCGTATATTCCATTATAGGGAGTCCCCCCCCCCCCCTCGGGTATATATCATTCCAGGCGAATTGTGGTATAAAGCATGATGTATTCGTTATTACCACATCTAGTCAAGATTAGTTTTTGTAATTATTAATGTGCATGTTCGTGTCATTTTTGGCAAGTAAACCCAATGGCTTAAATACAAAAATTGGTTCCCTAAAATGCAGGAAAACTTGTAATTTCTAAATTTTCCGGGGAGCATTCCCCTAGAGGTGTGGCCCACTGGGGCTAGCCTGCGAGGTACGCGCGATGAGCGCGGAGCGCGATCGTCATCCTTAGTATTGCGTGACGCCCTCGCGCTCCGCGCTCGAACGTCACGCAATACGAGAGCCTGCTCGCAGGCTACACTGGGGCTTGCATTACCCCTTATAGTCCATGGGCCAGGCCAGAATTTCTTACCACTTCGGGGACAAACGGTGACCAGTGTCAATTTGAAGAGTGGCTCAAGTTGTTTAATAATTTTGATGATAGCAATTTTGAATGGGTAGCTTTATGGTATATTTTTTAACTTCAAAAAGCCAAAAAAAATGTGCTTTAGCGTGAAAACGAGGCTCAAAAGAAAAGCCAGCCTAAAAAAGGAACGATAATCTTTCTACGCCTTCTTGAAGGCATGCAAAGATAAAATACATTTTATTTCATTCGATTTTACTGACTAAAACGAAAAAACGCTTTTAAAAACCTCGTTTTAGAACAAATTCCCTTTCATCAATGTTTGCAATGCATCATGGGTAATCTAAGATGGCGGACAATCTTTCAGGTACGTTGTTGGTCGTGTTTCCTTGCTATTTATGACGGATTTCCGACATTTTAATACAAAATATATAGAAAATATTTTCATTAAAGGGTTTGAACAACTATTTTAAAGAAAGTTTTACGTAATTAGTTCTTTTTTAAGTGTTTTTTCGGTAAACATTCGTACAAAACTTTACCAGCATTCGAGATGTGCACTCGATTGTCGAGGTTCGTGTTACCAATGTTGTCCAGCGTCATGGTTTGGGGTTGTGCAGGTGCCTTCCCGGACTGCATGCGTTTCACTAGGTGCGATAGCGTCAGCGCCTTTTCTGGCAAAGAAAAACTGACCGCCTTGAAGCTAGTAAAGAGAAAACCTGCATTCCAAGAGGTATTCCAGCAGCTTGGCATGGATTGGGAAGTGTCCGATGAGTTGTTCGCGAGGCTTCAAGAATTCACATGTTTGTTGTACTCCTCAAGTCCTGGAACAAATGATGTCAACGTGCGTCGCTACCGTCTCTTCTGTACGAAGAAAGGAGGATTAGAATCGAACCAACTACCACCATGCAAGGACACTCTTCGAAAAGCACTGTGACCGAACAAACTACGTGGCAGCATGTTGGCGCAGGAGTCTTCAGGGCTGTCCCCAGATCCCCTCGCCCATCGGATTTGGATGTGTCCAGAGGATGGCAAGTTGACCATCGACTGGATGAGTGGGGAACCAGCACCAAACGCTGTTCTTGAGCTCCTGTCCTGCCAATGCAAGCGCGTCTGCCAGTTGCCAAGCTGCACCTGTCTCGTGAACGGTTTGCGATGTACTCAGCTGTGCAAGCTCCAAGAGTGCGCAAACCAGCGCGAAAAAGTCGCCGAGGAGGACTCGCTGACAGATGAATCCGATTCTGACGACGATTGAGCAATAGATTTGAATATAATGTACTATTTTAACGTGTTATGCTAAGAAACGAAGCTTAAACATTTCCTTCTAGTGGCGATCTTTTCATCCTTTAAAGTTACATAAGTATATATGTCAACATTACTGCACAACTCAGATATGTTGTTTTTCTAAGATGCATTAACTTGTCTGCAAACTGTGATGATATTGGTGCATTTGAGCAAGTGACTCAGGTATTTTTAAGGTTGCTCATAACGTTTCTCGCGATATGTCGAATGAAGCAGAATCAAAACCCATACGATAGCAAATATTATTTTTTTGAATATCCATGAAAGTAAAGCACTTGATATGCATTTCAAAATACAAATGCAAGTTACATGGAATGCATTTATTTGTAGTATTTTAGTGCATATTAAATCGTGGTTGCCATGGAAACCAAGTGATATTAACGTTTCCAAATTTAATTTGTCCATTATTATCTTATTGTAGCTTATTTTGTGTTTAAATTGTTCAAAAGCTCAAAATTTACATGAAAGCAGCCGTCTTCATTAGTCAATCTTGGGTGTCTGGTTCGTTTCTGATGATTTTGATGACGTCACTTCATCGCGTGATTTTACCACTTTAGCTACCCATCTGACATTGCTATCATATATCAAATTGAATTAGAGGAACTGAGGTTTAAGAAAATGTATGGTAGCACTTGTCCCCCTGAGTGGTAAGAATTTCAAATTTTTGGGGTTCTGGCCCATGGACTATTATGGCTGAACATCAGCCCTTTGCGGAAGATTTCTGGCCCGCCTGAACAAAAATCTACTGAGAAACCGGGATGTTACTAAATGGCTTTGACGGGTAATAAACAACTCATATCGAGTTGACTTGTGTAGGTTGGCACGACATATAGCGATGTTTCTTGTTGATAAACATTGACGTCATTTTTGATCACGTGGACCAAAATCACTCTTGCGTGGCCTGTTTTGTGGTTGGCAAACGGAGCTTGCGAGTGGGTGAAATCCTTTGCTTACGGTCGAATTTCCAACATGATTTTCGATATGTTTCAGTACTCGAATTTCCTTCAAACTTTGCCAGTGAAGCATTCTTATATTGTTCTAGGTAAAACATCAAAATCCGCCTGGGCGCTTCACGAGACAGCTCTGAAACAACAGATTTTCGATCATAAATTACCGTAATATAAACAGTCCACGATACAGTCGTTTAAAATTTTTAATTTTTACTTTATTGAAAAATCATCGATGCGACTGGAAAGAGCACTTCAAAATTAGTGATTTGGCCAAGTTTCAGAATGAAATCTTGCATAGAAGTGAAGCGAGCGTTGATTGAAGAACACTCGCATTCCATATAGTTCCCTTGTTTTCCTCGCTTTATCGCGTTACAGTGTTCGTGACAGGGCTCGTGACGTCACGGGAAACATCGCTATACACATACATTGTAAGACCCTAGAGTTTTTATTGAATTCTTGGTGAACATTCAGGTTTCACCAGGTATGTTACAGGGAGTGTATCAGAAACGTATTTTGTCACTCACCCGAATCAGCAATTTTGTCAAGTTTTTCCATCAGCGTATCACACGACTTCTCGATCAACGGCACCATCAACTTCATCTTTCCCGCGCTAAAACGTGGGTGTCAGCGTGTTACGGATTCGCTTCCAGGTGTCGTCCCGTGCAGAGAAGACGCCTTTGCCCCCCGCCCGTCCAGGCATGAAGCGATTGCGAAAGTTTGAAAAGTCCTTGATCAGTATCTGCTTTAGCAACTCCGGATCCGCAACGACGAGCGACGGTCTACCGCCCAGGCAAATGGCGAAAACTTTGCCGTACTTTTTAACGTAGTCGAGGTACATGAGATGCAGCCCATTATATTTCCTCGCTTCAAGAAAGTTGCCAAGGAATGGAACAGGTTTAGGACCAGGGACGTTGAGTTTCTTGAGGTCTGCGAAGCCACGCGTCCCACACCAGTAGAGAAACAACACTACGAGGAGTAAAAGCGACGCGATGGCGGCAGGATGAGCGAGGGATTCTAAAGATAGCTGCAGCAATTCCATCATCCTTATTCTTCAACTTTCTGACGCGAGCCTGGAGTGAAAATAATTCAACTAAAAATTAGTTTTAGAAACCCGAACGCCTTTTGTTTACATAGCAAATGCCAACATCACTGCAACATCACGATCTCAACGCAGCTCATTGCAATGGAACAGTAATTACTGACCCATTACTGTCTTCAGTAGATGGATGGCCACAAATGCAACTTACCTGAATATTGCTACACCGAAGCAAAAACCTACTTTGCAAGAACAGATGAAGTGATTCACTGTACGGTGTGGAATAATTGCGAAATATTGGATGTTATCGTGATGTCCTATTGGAAGACGGTCGGTAATGATTGGGTAATCCTAGACTACCATTTTATTTAAAGGTTCTAGGTCACGCTAAGTTTTAGTGACTCTTTTTGTCTATGTCCTTTCTCGATTCAGAACAGTATTATGTTAATTGGCCCGCATAATCCTATTGCAGAGTCTACATGTAGGGGGGTAATTTTTATTTTATTGTGTAGCTTTTGTTTATATTTTTGATGGCAATGAATTGTCATACAAACTGACTAACCAGGGCCGTAGCTAGAATTTTTTGAATGGGGGGCAATGAAGCGAGTGCCGAAGGCGCGAGCCGCTAGGGGGGTCTGGGGGCATGCTCCCGCAGAAAATTTTGAAATCTAGAGGCTCGGAAAATGCTATTTTCAGGCATTCTCCATGAGATATTTTGTCAAAAAATCAATTTCGATCAAGTGTAAAATGACAGGTATTTTTAGTGCTTACAGCAATATTTCCGGGTTTTGTTAACTTGATACATACCGTATATCGGCCTTAGTACACTAAACATTAGTCTATTTCGTGTGTAAAAGATGTCTCCAGTTGGATTTCCGCTCCAAAATATATTTCTCAATCAATCGTAAATGTTCAAGTTAGTATGGTACCGGACAGTCAAAATATAACTACTTACTTAGTTACCTAAGAAGTAAGAAGTTCTCGCCTCTTCGTTTTCCATCATCTTGATTTAATATGCCGAGCAAAATCTGGGGAGAGTACCAAGCCTTTGAAATGTTCAATCTTGTTTTTTGAAAGACCCTCGGCGTATATTTTTATCAAGAAGGCGGCTGTTTGAACGCGAAAAAAACATACGCAGTTTTCGTTTTTCAGAAAGCATTACCCATTCTTGGGGGGGGCAACTGCCCCCCTTGCCCCCCCGCTAGCTACGGCCCCTGCTAACCTTTTTAGGCCGTGACTTCATCGGGCCCAAATTAATTAAAGCGGATAATTAAACCAGCAATAAATCAGATATAGAGCCAACAAAAGTAACTGTAGTGAACTGGCGTGACAAAATCAATCTTGTTTTACACACTGGTTGTTTACATGTCACAGTTTGATTGCGTCATCTATACACATGATCATATCAAACCGTATGCTTTGTCATCCCAAATAAACAAAATAAAAATGTGTTTACGAATTTTACATGTGATTTCATAATTTGTAATAAACAAAGCATTATTTTAGAAGACTACACTCTTTTTTTATAAGAACGTCTAATTTTCGAGCTGAGGCTGAACCAAGACCGAATGTTCTTATTTTTGGGGCGATTTCAGCCTGACAACGTTCTTAACATGTTCTTAGGTTACATGGTATAGAATTTCACAACAAATATTCGAAAATAGGCATGAAAATGGTATTAACATTTTATGTGATAGAAACTCATGTTGTTACTATAAAAAATGTGCATTCAAGTATTTTGAGCTGCTTATTCATAGCCTGCGTCGCAGACGGACTTGACCTCCGGTAATGTCCGTCTGCGAATTAGTGCACAAATCCTTGTTCTAGACCCCCAACGACGTAACGAAATACCGGAAAGGCCTTTCGAAATCCCCTTTATTCTGATTGGCTATGGTAAAAGGCATGACAGGCCTGTTCGAAGTTCGTGACATTAGCCGTTCTCTATTGAATTCGGTCTTCTGACCTACTTTGAATTGCCCTTCAAGAGTGTTTCTAACGGGCAAGATATGTTGTATTATGAGGAGGATTTTGAAGTAGAATAGCTGTAGAGCCATCGACTGTGTTCACTCTAGCAAATTTTAAGAGGTCACGTTTGGTCTCCTGTCGAGCAAACAGATATTTACAACGCGTTAGTTTAGACAACAAACACTCGGCAAACCGAACAAGGTAGTTCCCATTTAAAACCTGCTGAATAGTTTCTGGATCTTCCAAGTCCGTGATAGCATGCAATCGCCAGTATACCCATATTGTTGAAATATATAAACTTGGTCCTCCATCAGTAGCCTGCGTGCAGACGTCTCCTTTTCCTTGCTTCTCGCGGAAAAGTGACGTCTGCGAAACGGCGTTCCTAATCGTGTTCCAGCACCCTGCTGTTCTGGTTTTAAATTTCGCATAAATTTAACTTCACAGTTTTATTTACGTTTACCGTATTTACAGAGGCAGGATCTTGATCTGATCGCTTCAAGATCACAGGTCTAACAGGAGTAATACAATGCGAATTGTCCAGTGTTTCAACAGAATCCTCACGGTTGATATTCAAGTTCGACTGTTACGATAATTTCGTCCAAAAGAATTCGCTTCTCGGGAGAAGCCGATGTTTCCACCCTGTCCTTTCCAAGTGTTTGGGCCTTCTTCTTTACAGTAACTGTCAGTCCTGCCCTGCAAGCTTTAGAACTGTAGTCATTTAAAAGCTCCTCTTCGATTTTTCGCAAGTTATTGTAAAGTCATCTTCGCTTCCGTAGCTTTCCAACGCATTGGGTTGTTTCCCGGTTGTTTACAGATGTACGGCGATTAAGTGAACTGCAAACTGCAGAGAAAGGATTTCTTCATAATCTTCATAATCCGCGACATTGATTAAGATTTGTTTGTCGTTATGATTCACGATCGGCAAAAAACACAACACACAATCACACGACATCACCGAACATCGCCGACATGTTTTAGCTCCGTTGAATTCATGCAGCATAAATTATCTTGAGTATTTCCGACGATAGCCAATCCGAGTTGATTCTAAACAATGCCTACTGTCAAGCAACCAATCAGAGCGCGGTCCCCGAATTCTGGAGAAACAGCGGGACACTGGAACACGATTAGGAACGCCGTTTCGCAGACGTCACTTTTCCGCAAGAAGCAAGGAAAAGGAGACGTCTGCACGCAGGCTATCCATCAGCGATCGTAAAGATGAAATCACAACAATAACACTCGATCATATATCAGCGACTGCGACAATCGGGAGACACTGAAAGATCAACGACTTTCCAAAACCTGTGGGTAAATTGATAAACACGTTTTTCCCCTGGAAGAAAGATTTGATCGCTTCTCGTTGTTCTGGGAGTAGCTCCGTTAATTCAAACTGAGCTTTCTCTAACCGCTTCGAAAGCTGCACTCCATTATATCTTCAGTGATTTTTTTAATACTGTACTATTTTTAGGCTCGCTTTCCGCTAGCTTCCGGTCCTAGCTCGCGTGAAATTCCCTTAGCCAATCACAACCAAATCATAGCTAATTGAACAATAGCTTTATGTAAAGGCCAATCACAGACAAGTACTCAGATCCTGGTACGTCGTTGGGGGTCTAGAACAAGGATTTGTGCACTAATTCGCAGACGGACATTACCGGAGGTCAAGTCCGTCTGCGACGCAGGCTACTTATTCACTGAGATATTTGAAAGTTACATTTTGTTAATTTTTTGAAAGGATACTGGAATATTGTATTTAGAGCTCCATGCAAGAAACAAGTGAATAAACATGTTCTTAGCCAAGTCTCAACCTGGCTATGTTCTTACTTAGCATGTTCTTAAAATTTTGGTCAAATTCAGCCTCAACGTTCTTATAAAAAAGGTTCTTGTAAAAAAAGTGTATCAGACATGGAAAGCAGTAGATAGGGAACAAAAGAAAAAATATGCAACGTCACCGATATATTGTAAGTTATGTCAGTGTATCACGAAAGCGAGGTATCTCTATGTCACAACATTTATATTGACCTTTCCAATTCAGCCCGTTTGTAAGAAACAAATGCATCAATGAATCGTCATATTTCCTGCTTACGTACTGTTTACACAAGTAGGTAAGCTCCAAATCATCATTCTAAGCGAAAGACCATGGGATTACATTTAACAGAAAGAAATCACCAGTTCGGGAAAGAGCAAATTACATGTAAGTTATTTGGACACATCTTCACCAAACACGGGCTGAAACCATCACCCGACAAAGTGAGAGCAATCAAAGAGAGTGCAATACCCGAGAACAAGAAGGCTGTCCGCAGTTTTCTTGGAATCAAGCAGGGCTACCTAGACACCTTCATCAAGAACTATCCCGGGGGGAGGGGTACTCCCTTATATAAGCTATATAGGTATGTGCCGCCCCAAAGGGTATGGTTTTTGAGCCGTTTTGGTCTGAAATAGGGTATAGATTTTGACCATTTTGGTCTGAAATATGGTATGTTTTGCGCACTCTGGTCTGGAATTTAGTTTGGCTTTTAGACGAAACTGTTTTTTTTCCATTAACATCGGGGAATTTGAAGCCCTTTTCAAATGTTTGCGCAAATGGAACCCATTCCTGGGTAGCTGAAGTCATGTATTAGACACGTGTACTAATTTTATAGGTCTGAAATAGGGTATCAAAAATCACATATGTTGGTCTGAACTCTGAAATAGGGTAAGGGTTTCAAGAAGCGGGCCGCACACCCCCACCAAAACTTTTGGGGAGTACCCCCCCCCCCCCCCCCCCGGGAACTATGCAGCCATAGCAGCACCTCTATATCAGCTAAAAAAAAAAGGAGCAACCAAGTTCAACTGATTGGGTAAAAGAAGAACACTGAGCATTCAGGAGAATTCAAGACAGCATCTCAAGTGAGAAGACCCAAGCAGATCCATAATCCTCTGTCAATGAAGGCTTATCAGCAGTCCTGCTTCGGAAGACAGACAGAGGCATGCAACCAGTACACTTCATCAGCCGAACAATGACGGAGACCAAGAAAAGATACAGCCAAACCGAAAAGGATGCGTTGGCAATCAAATGGGCCAAGGAGATGCTGAGAACCTGCCTGCACGGTCGGAGCCTAGATTTATAATAATCACATCACACAAGCCACTACTGTCCTTATTCAATACAGTAAAGGTGAAAATGCCATCCAGGATAGAGAAGTGGGTCACGGAGATGCATAACGTAGATTATGAACTAGTGTACGAACCAGGAAAGGATGAAGCAGACCCCTTAGACTACCTTTCCAGATCTTTCCAGACATCCACGTCCGGAGACAGAAGACGACAACACTGAGAAGATCGTGAAATGGACCGTGAATGCAGAGCATGCCGTAGTCATCTCGAGTCATCGCACGGATAAGAGAAGAAACCCAAAAGATGAAGTGATGCAGCGACTAGCGAAGAGGATGCCGGCAGCCCTACAGAGAAAAGTTGTCAAGAAAAGTGACACAGCCTAGGACACTTAATTGAGCCGAGACCAAGACCAAGCAATTACTGAGAGAGAAATACTGGTTCCCATTGATGAACAGCATGGTCGACACAGCTCTTGACCAGTGTTGTGAATGCCAAGTAGCTAAAAAAGAGAGCAGAGAAGAGCCCATCAAGGTGACAAACAGTTCACTACAATCTCGTTCTGATCGACAAAAGAACCAGATACCCAATAGCAGAGCCAGTAGCATCGACCAACGCCAAGGCAACAGCTCATCTTTGCTACTAATATGCAATGCCAAGAAGAATGGAGAGCGACAATAGACCTCCATTCGATTCAAAAGAAGTCAAACAATTCACAACGCAAGAAGGACTCCAGAACTATAAAGTAACGGCACCTCTCCACCCAAAGGCGAATGGCGAAGCAGATGCTAAACAAGGCGGAGCAGATTGCAAGTTTGCAAGAGACAGAATGCGATACAAGACATACAGATTACAGTACAGATCAACACCATATCCAGCTACAGGAATTACACCTTATGAAGCAATAAGAGGAGCAACAATTGGACCACATATAATCGAGGTACATGAGATGCAGGCCATTATATTTCCTCGCTTCAAGAAAGTTTCCAAGGAATGGAACAGGTTTAGGACCAGGGACGTTTAGTTTCTTGAGGTCTGCGAAGCCACGCGTCCCACACCAGTAGAGAAACAACACTACGAGGAGTAAAAGCGACGCGATGGCGGCAGGATGAGCAAGAGATTCCAAAGACAGTATCTGCTGCAGCAATTCCATCATCCTTAGTCTCTAACTTTCTGAAGCGAGCCTGGAGTGGACATAAATTAGCGGATTCAACTAAAATTAGTTTCAGAAACCCCTTTTGTTTACATAGCAAATGCGCATTGCCAACATCACTGCAACATCACGATCTCAGCACTGGTCAGTTTAATCTCAGTATTTATAATATACTAACCATAGGATAATGCATTTTCGAGCAATTTGATTGGTTCCCTACTCATGGATACCCTCTCTACCTTATTTGGAAATGCCGCGAAGTTCAATTTTGTTTGTCTCGGGGAAAAAATGGCGGAACGTTTTGGTCTTTTTCTATTTTCCTCGGAGAAATTCAACATTTTCCGTTTGTTTTGTATATTATAAAACAATTATTCGCCTCAGGCTCATGCATATTGGTGAATACTCACTTCGCCTACGGCGAATAATTGTTAAATAGTTCATAGGGCTGCAACGATTCACCTACCCTTCGATTCGATTTCGATTATTGCCTTTCGATTTCGATTATTTCGATTCGATTATGCAAAGTTTTCATTATTTCTGCAGTGTCTTAGAATTATCTGTTATGCTGTCTTTAACAGGGAAAACATGATGCTTCCACACCAAAGACCTGAATGAAGCAGTGGATTATCTAGTTTTGGTGCTGTAATATTGATACCTTTGCACGCAGTACGGACCTACCAAGTATTATATCACGTGACTTGCTTGCAGTAAAACAACATGGCGTAAAAACAAATTTATAAGCAGAGAAACAAAGCAAGAGATGGCAAAATCAATAGATAATCCCTTGAAGACCACTCGACGACCGCAGATTGGCAGATTCAAAGCAGAAAACACCGAGGAAAATGCCAAGAAAAATCCGCAAAGGGAGCACGCGCTCGATATACACGTCAACAAACGGCGCTTTCAAAACATCTTTCGAGTGCCGTGAATCTTTCATTTTCAAGACAGAACCCAAAGGTAAAGATGGCTCTGACGTTACCACATTCAATAAAATATTGACAAAACTCACGGGCTGGAATAGGTTAAATTATGAATCGAACGTGAATCGAAATACGGCATCAAAGAATCGTGAATCGAATCGAAGGGTCATAATCGCGATTAATAATCGAGAATTCGATTAATCGTTGCACCACTAGTAGTAATATGAAGAGTAATTATTGTCTAAAAAAGATAGTTACAAATGCAACTTACCTTTATGATTGCTGCACTGAAACAATTACCTATTCTGCAATAACAGATGAAGTGATTCACTGGACGGCGGAATAATTGCGAAATATTTGATGTTAGCGTGACGTCCTGTTGGAGGTCGGTAATGATTGGATTATTCGTGACTGCTATTTTATTCGGTCACGCTAATTTTAGTGACTCTTTTCGTGTACTGATATTCTTTCTTATTCAGTTCATTACCACTGATTTCATTGCTACGCGACCTTCGAAGTCAAACCTCTGACTGTGAAGTTGGCAATACACTTCCGTGAATCATGCGAAACGACTGACTAGACATGTCTGAACATTATTATGCAAATTTGTGTCGTGTAACGCAATCGTAGTCAGTGCTGTTTTCGGACGTTTCCCAATCTCGTACCCTCAGAGGGTCGTCGCCATGTTAGACTCTGGGGGAATGGAATAAATATCGAATTTTTTGAATGGCTGTCTCGTGTAACAAACAATGGCCGTTACACCAGATTTCTGGTATTCAAAATTCCATTCCCCAGAGTCTAACCTGCGACGACCCGCTGACCGAGGAGACCGTTGACTCTGGGTACGAGATTGGACGTTTCCAATCTCGTTCTCAGAGTCCTCGTTACCCTTGTCCAGCGGTGGAGCGACCAAAAAGGACCTCTGGGATAGAGTGATCCGCCTGAATTGCGCAGTAAGACCGGAAGTCCAAGAATCTTGGCGTCCGTCATTCTCGTCCCCAGAGTCCGCGATCCTTTTGGTCAACACCAAGAAATCACGACCTCTGGCTGGTACCGATTTTCTGAGCTTGCGCAGAGTACTCGTTTTCTATTGTCTTTTATCAGTTCATTGTTTCAACAGCCAATCAAAAAATTCGTTCTATCTCTCCCCGCCAGAGTCCGAGATTCCTTGGTGCTGACCAAAAGCATCGCGGACTCTGGGGACGAGAATGGGCATCCGTTAGTTGAAACACGGGGTCGAACACATGCGCAATAGAGCCGGAAGTCGAAGAATCCAGTCATGGCGGATCGCTTCCCCCCAGAGCTCCTTGTTGGCCGCTCCACCGCTGGACAAGGGTAACGAGGACTCTGGGAACGAGATTGGGGACGTTTCTGTTTGTAGAAAACTATAAACTGCAGATAACACACCACAACACCAACTACCGCGGAGTTGGTGTTGTGGTGTGTTATCTGCAGTTTATAGTTTCCTATGATGTTTTTTTATGACGAAGTGTAAAAGTGGAAAGCAGTGGCCTTTCAGTACATAACAAACATTAATTACTCAGTGTCTAAAAGGGTCAGTTTCAAATGCAACGTATTGTATTTTTCAAGAACACATGCAGTGATTCACTGGAAGATAAAATAATTGAAAAATATTACATGTTAGCGTGATGTCCTGTTGGACTTCCGGTGGTCGTCAGGTCGTCATCCATAGACCATAGTGGACCATACCCAGACAGTCACAACAATCTCGTTCTGATTCGACAAAAGAACCAGATACCCAGTAGTAGAGCCAGTAGCATCAACCAACTTCCAAGCCAACAAAAAGAGACTGAGGTTCATCTTTGCTACTTATGGAACGCCAAGAAGAATAGAGAGCGACCATGGACTTCCATTCAATTCAAAAGAATTCAAATAATTTGCAACGCAAGAAGGATTTCAGCACCATAAAGTAACACTGCACCCAAGAGCGAATGGCGAAGCAGGGGCTCATGCGAATGCTAAAAAGACAAGACGGACCAGATTCAGAGATTGCAAGTTTACAAGGCAGAGATCGGTTCGAGAGACAGAATGCGATACAAGAGATGCTAATCGCTCACATATCAACACCACATCCAGCTACAGGAATTACACCTTATTAAGCAATGAGAGGAGCAACAGCGAGGATCACGTTGGACCACATAGATCCTGAAATGCAGACGTCCGAGAAAAATGACATCAAGCAGAAAGATGCAGAGTACAAGCAGAGAATGAAGCAGCATAAAGAAGGAACAAACACTAGAGAAGGCAGACTGCTATTAGGCGATTACGTAATAGTCAAGCAACTAAAGACAGTGGCGTAGCTACCCTTTAGCCGTTAAGCCCGGACTTGTTGTTTAGTGCATGTACTAAGGCCGGGATATATGTATCAAGTCTTACATTATCAAGTTAACAAAACCTCGGAAATATTGCTGTAAGCACTAAAAATACCTGTCATTTTACACTTGATCGAGGTCGATTTTTTTTGACGAAATATGTCGTGGAGAATGCTGAAAATAGCATTTCAGAGCCTCTATATTTCAATATTTTCTGGGGGCAGAACCCCCTAGAGGCTCGCGCATGCGGCGCTCGCTTCATAGCCTCCATCATGATGATCTTGGGCTTAAAGGAAACAAATGGCTGCCAGTGGCTACGTCCCTGAAAGGAGAACAAGTGGAGTACACCGTTTACATTGTGTGCAGCATTCAGGGCTCCCAAATAACAGCCAGACCAGCTACAGTTGGAAGAATAGTGTGCAGACATGCCAGCCAGTGAATGCAGTAAACACTCACCGCAAAGGAACAGAAGCCAAACCGTCGAGAGAGCAAACCCACCACCAGCAAGTCCAGGAAACGAGGCTTCATCCTATACACCTCCTAACGAGAAACCAGCACAGAGAGAAACAAAGAGCATAGAAAATGAAGAGACCTCATCAGAAGACCAGGAACCGACCCAGCAAGAAATGAAGAGTGACCAGACAACCACAAGCACAACACCGGTCATGGATCAGCCACTGCCCACCCGACCAAGAAAGGACAGACGCAGTCCAGCATACTTACAAGAGTATGTACTAACATAGTGTAAAAGAGACATTTATTGACAATACGTAAGTGCCATTTATTTTTACTTTGAATATTGCTAGAGTAGTATTGTTAGTTTAAACTCCGCACATAGTACGGACCTACAAAGTATTGTATCACGTGACATATTACATTAAAATCAGTTCTATCCAACATGGCGTCTTGTATTTCATGACATTCCATTATTCAGTCAGTGACACTAGCTACTTGGAGAAAGAATTCCAAGTTCTCCCAACAGGAGTCGAACCTATGACCTTCCGCACACCGGTCGAATGCTCTACAACTGAGCTACAGGAGACTCGTGGGAGCTTAGGCCATATAACTTCAGTTGGTTGAAACTTGTTTCATTCTTTTTCCGAGTAGCTTGTGTCTCTGCTGAATAATATCTTCCTCTTTGTGTTTCTACCAAGCTGGACATTTACCGTCATTTTATAGGCAGCGGAACCCAAAAACAAATTTCCCTGTAGTGTCGGAACGTCGTTTTTACGTTATAATTGTGCTTTTTGTGACGTTTGCTGTTCGGATACGTTAGCTGAACTTTCAAACTTCAGAAAATTTTAGGAATTGAAATGTTATACCCGAATTTATGAGCTACCTTTGCCTTTCCGAAAATCCTAGCTGACCTTTTTTTGTACCCAAAACGACATTTTTCTCTCCGAAAACAAAAGGCATTAATTTTCCAACGATCCGTTGGGTGCCCCTGTATAGATCACCTTAGTCTATATAGTGTTTGATCGGCAAACTATAGGCAAATTACTAAACTTGAAATGCAGAAAGACATTACAAAAAATCTCCATTTTATACTAGTATGTTTGGAGTCAACTATGCCAGGAATATAATAATCTGACATACGTTAAAAGTCGATCTTTAAAAAATAGACTCCACCCGAACACTCACGCCATCTCTAGCACACAAAGTACCTCCGGGATGTATAACCAGAGGCACTTGTGTCTCGGGTGATTGCACAAACTTGTACTTCATCAGGATTTTCACCAGGGCGATCTTGATCTCCATCAGGGCGAACCTCATCCCGATGCAGTTCCTGGGCCCGGCACCGAACGGAAGGAACTGGAAGGCATGGCGGGCGTCTTTAGCGGGACCTCGGAATCTCTCGGGGTCAAACCTCTCGGGGTCCTCCCAGGCATCGGGGTCACGGTGTAGGGCATAAATGGGAATCAATATCTCCGTTCCAGCAGGAATGTGGATTCCATTACTGAGGTCGTAATCTTCTGAGCACTCGCGGTTGATTTGCGCAGCCGGCGGACACATCCGCTGAGCCTCCTTAATGACCCAGTCAAGATATTCGATGCTCTGGGCCACATCGTACAAAGGCTTCTTGGCATTGGACTCCATGGCTTCTTTGATCTCTGTCCTCAGCTTGTCTTGAACATCCGGGTTCACTGCCATATGGTACAGAGTGAAGGACAACGTGTTGCTTGACGTTTCGTAGCCAGCCAATAGGAAGATGATTGACTGGGCTACAATCTCTTCATCAGAAAGTCTGCTGACCCCTTCCACCGTGGTCTCGTCGTTGGCCATCATCATGAGATGGAGCAGGTCCTTCCTTCCCGTGAGCCCATGCTGGCGACGGGTTTTGATGATTTCTTTGACAACGTCTTGAAAATACCCCGGTTGATTTCCGCGTAGAGATGACACCAGCCGAAGGAATGAACTGCCGAATGGCAGGCGGGCTATCTGTCGAACGATTTGCGGAATTCGAAACAGTGCCTTCGCTTTCTCTAGCATTTCGGTGTTTTCTCCCATTTGAATGTTCGCGTCCACACCAAAAGCCGTGGATAAAATCACTTCGAGTGTTAGCTTGCTGAACCAGTCCAACATATCCACACTTTGATCTGTAATAAAAACAATCTTAGTTGTAATTTACACATGTATACTATATATGTAAATATTTTTAGCACTGAATTATTTTATTGGGATATTCAACGGAAACTTTCTTCACAATATTTCTTAAAGTTTCAATTAATCAAGATTATTTTCAAAAGAAAATAGTCAAAATAAAACAAATTAACAATAAGTAATGGTAATACTGATCAAAATGGACCGATATGCTGCCGGTTTGTAGTTTTGCAGTTATTAAGCAATTATGCAAATGTTTTTTTACCGGGAAATGACGTCACCAGTATCGTCATTATATAGGGATACGAGAACACATAATTAAGGGGATATGGGATATTTAAAGAAAACATTAAAGGGATACGGGATACCCAGACCCCCCCTGATGGGGCCTCAGATCGGCTGCGAATGTTGTATCGAGCTTACGACACGAATGCATCTATATGTTCATGTTTATCAATTATCTTCTATAAAATCATTTTAGGCGAGTAGATCGAAGGAAAAGTTGTATGGTAGAGCGTGTGGAAGGTCACAGGTTCGACTCCGTGTTGGTAAAACTAAACTGAATCCTTTTTTTTTCCATGAGAAATGCTTCCATGATAATAATTTATCAGGGGGGGTAGCTACTTCCCACACATTCTCTTAAATCAAATCCAAACCATGCTCTCACAACTTGCAAAGCAATCATCACAACTTTAGCCAGCGGATTCATAATCTGCACGTGCGTAGAAGTTGTGTAAAGCTAGAAGGAAAGTTATAAAAGAAAAACATGGCGGCCGATGAGGCGATGGAAGTGCGTACTGATGTATGAATGATTATTGTATTTTTTCACTTTGTGATCCTTTAAACCAGATAAACTTCTTCATCAAGTTTTTCGTTTTTAAGACGCAACCACGACCGCGACGACAACAAGAACGTCACAAAACAATAGGTTTAATTAGTAATACAATATTCTGCACGTGTGTTTTGCATATTTCTTTGCCGTCCCATGCAAAACAAAACGCATGTGCGTTTTGAATTTACATTTCTTTGCCTTCGTATGTAAAACAAAAAAAATCAAATGTCCAAATTCACGGTATTATGGAGAAATGTCAACACACGCGAAGGTTAATTTTCCTTTTTCTGTCCTGGGCTTGTATTCACGAATTCAGCTCCTGGAAATAGGCCTAGCCACAAATATCCGGATATTTTTTGAGATATTTAGAAGTTTCCGGGATATTTAAAAAATGTGAAGATATTTAGAAAATTTGGGGATATTTAGGAATATTTAGAGCTTTTTTTGCTGAGCCTTGTATTTTTCCTCCCATTTTCTTAAAATGTTACTCAGTTCAATGCCAGCACTATTAATGACTAATCCAATTCAGCGGTTTCCCACCTGAATTATCAGCGGTTTCTCACCTGAATAATAAAAAACAGCCTGGAAAATTAGAAATTAGAAACTTTGCTAGCCTCGGAAGTACAAGTTGGCGGGAGGTGGGAGTGTTTCGTTGCTCAGTCGCAGTTGTCAGACTGTCATGTACCAACTGACCAACCCAGTAGTGAGAAAATATTAAACTGTTGTTTTGAAATCTGTTTTTACTGTCCTTATTTCCACCATATTGATGTAGACAGCTTTCCTACATAGTTATTCGACTTATTCAACTTCCACAAGTGAAAATATTGGCCTAATTGATTCAAAAAGTTTATTTTTAAAACAAAATATAAAAACATATTTAGAGGATTCTTCGAGATATTTAGAAAATGATTTGTGATATTTAGGAAAATTTTTGAGAATTTCCGGAAAGATATTTAGGCGATTTTACGTGATATTTGTGGCTAGGCCAACCTGGAAAGTTCGGCCACATTGGACAAATTGAACGTGTTGGAATAATCTCGAAAGAGTTTATAGGAACGTTAATTAATTTTTTAAGGAATTTTGCGTGCGAAAAGAAGCCTTAAGAAAACACCGCTGACCAAAACTAAATTGATCGCTTTGCAAGTTGTGAGAGCATGGTTCTCGGTCCCAGGCCCTGTCTCTATTCCCCCCCCCCCCCCCCCCCCCCCTGTAATTTATAGTTTCTAAAAGTATAAATGCCGCAAGAATCGTGATATTACATCAACTTGGATATCAAGATCACTAAACTGAAATGCAAGTGTTCAGGAGAGGCTCCTGAAGTGTTCGATCTCAGATCAAAACCCTGAAAATTTGGATGTGGTGTAGACTGCAAAACAGTCGCGTTACGATTCATACGCGCGCGGTCTTCGAATGAAAGGTCTGGAGCGAGTGTGAAAACGGAGAGTAGGACTGGCCTGCGGGCGCGCGAGGCTTGCGCGAGGATCACGCTTACGGCGCTTCGCGCCTTACTGAGCGGAAAAATAGCGACTGTTTTGCAGTCTAGATGTGGTGTAGACTGTTTTTTGCGCTGAAATAAATCGTCGCGCGCGCTGTCACGATCGATCGTGGAGCCGCCATCTTGGATTATTTGGCGAGCAAAATCTGGGGAGAGGACAAAACTCCCCTGGTTACGGGGGGACGGGGAGTTTTGTCTTTGTCCTCTCCCCATATTTCGCTCGCCAAATCACAGGCGGACCATCCTATGTTTGAGCATGTTGGGTGGTCAGTGTTTAAATAATTTATTCAGGTCATTTATTCAGGTCACGAACTACAGACTTACTGCGACGGTTGAGATTTGGTTCACTAGTTTAGATTTAGAGTCAACTTGATCTGTATTGTTCAATAAAGTTTAGAATATATGTTAATTGAGTCATGTGTGCTGTTATTTTGTCATTCCGGGCTGTTTAAGACGTAAAACAGCCCGGAATGACAAAATAACAGCACACATGACTCAATTAACATATATTCTAAACTTTATTGAACAATACAGATTAAGTTGACTCTACTCTCACCCGAATCAATCGAATTCGCTCAAAATCACACAATCTCGAGTCAGAAAATAATTTTGTCACTCACCCGAATCAGCAATTTTGTCAAGTTTTTCCATCAGCGTGTCACACGACTTCTCGATCAACGGCACCATCAACTTCATCTTTCCCGCGCTAAACGTGGGTGTCAGCGTGTTACGGATTCGCTTCCAGGTGTCGTCCCGTGCACCGAAGACGGCTTTGCCAAACGGAGGCTGCGGCTTTTGGATTTGGAAACGATTGCGAAAGTTTGGAAAATCTTTGATCATTATCTGCTT
Organism: Desmophyllum pertusum; assembly: GCA_029204205.1. Classification (NCBI taxonomy): domain Eukaryota; kingdom Metazoa; phylum Cnidaria; class Anthozoa; order Scleractinia; family Caryophylliidae; genus Desmophyllum; species Desmophyllum pertusum. Next base: position 910,263 of record MU826849.1, read on the forward strand.
TAACAACTCCGGATCCGCAACGACGAGCGATGGTCTACCACCTAGACAGATGGCGAACACCTTGCCGTACTTTTTAACGTAGTCGAGGTACATGAGATGCAGCCCATTATATTTCCTCGCTTCAAGAAAGTTGCCAAGGAATGGAACAGGTTTAGGACCAGGGACGTTTAGTTTCTTGAGGTCTGCGAAGCCACGCGTCCCACACCAGTAGAGAAACAACACTACGAGGAGTAAAAGCGACGCGATGGCGGCAGGATGAGCGAGGGATTCCAAAGATAGCATCTGCTGCAGCAATTCCATCATCCTTACTCTTGAACGTTCTGAAGCGAGCCTGTAGTGAACAGAATTACAAAATGTTTTAGAACCTTTTGTTTACATAGCAAATGCAAATGCCAACATCACTGCAACATCACGATCTCAGCGCAGCTCTTTAATCAGTTCATAATATCACCGTAGTTAACTGTCTAAAATGCAACTTGCCTGTATATTGCTGCACTGAAACAACCACAGAATTGCAAGAACAAATGAAGTGTTTCACTTATCGGAATTGCTTTGCGAATATTGGATGGCAATCCAGTGTAGCGTGACGGACTATTGGACGGAAAGGGCAATGGATTACGATTTAATAGGCCGGAGGTCGCGCGGGAAGTTGGGTCGAGTTTTCGAACGGGCGGAATTATGGGGCTGTTTTGGGTATTACGGTACATTTTATTACAGAAATGTCAACAATGGCGTCCCCCAAGACAGCCCCATAACTCCGCACGTTCAGAAACTCGACCCAACTTCCCGCGCGACCTCGGAAAGGGCAATTACAAAGTCTGCATGCATGCGCAGGGGGTCACTTTTTTGCTTTGTGCCTGTTTATCAGCTTATCCGGAGGTTATTGTGCGGGGGTCGAGTCAGGATCACCCGCGTTACAGTTACCCAGTCATTTAGTATCACACTTCATTACCATTTTTTTAAGAGACATATTTTAAAAATATAATTAAGGGTGCATATTAAAATAAACAAAAGATCACAACAAATTAATCAGATACTGTATAGATATTGCAAACGTCCATCAAAAGGAACTTGTAGTGTACTGGCTTGACAAAATAAATCTAATTTTACATACTGATCAAGTAAAAACAAAGGGTTGTTTTAATTGTTTTATTGTTGTAAAATAAAATTAATATCTTCGCGCCGCCGTGTAATTTTCTTTTTATTATATAGACAAACAACAAAAGCAAAAACTTTATCACGAACTCTTGCAGCTCGATGGCTGGACTTTCTTGAATTTCTCTCCTTTCGTCTTCACTTGCAAGGAACTCCTTGAATAATTTTAAGTCATATGGAGTTTTCTTCTTCGTGTTAGCATTTCCTACACCAAAACTATCCGCGTTCAAAATGGCGGCCAGCGCGTTAATCAGGCCTGGCAAATAGCAGGTCACGTGTCTCCAAAAATATTGGAGATTTTGATTGTTTCAAAATGGCGGCGGGCTCGCGATTGGCTAATTTTGTGGTCACGTGATCTGCTGTTTGCCAGGGTCTTCTTCGCGCCGCCATTTTGAACGCCGAGAAGACTCTGGAGACGAGGTTGTTCCTTCACCTCAGTTAACGATTTCATGTCGGCTTCAGTGAATTCACGAACTATCCGACTCGCCATTTTTCAATCGGCGTTTGCGGGCAGCTTTGCACAAACAACCATGCAAAAGCGGGAAATGACGTCATCGATATCCTCACTAATGAGGATATGGAAAATACGCCACTCGGGTCCCGGATGTAGTTTGGCATGAATTTTATGAGTGGTCTATTTTCCAGTAAAACACTCGATATAATAAATAGAGATTACTTCATGGTTGGTGAGCGCGTACGATTTTTATTCACGAGTTGTGAAGAATAACAAACGAACGAGCGAGCACAGCGAGCGAGTGAGTTTGTTATTCTTCACAACGAGTGAATAAAAATCGTACAAGCGAACTAACCATGAAGTAATTTGTTTATTACATGAGTACTGAGATATTACAATGTTGAGTAAAAAATATATTTTTTCAAAATCGCCGTCGCCGAGGCGAAAGCAAAGTTTCACATAATCTTAACTCAGCTCAACTGCAAATAATTCGGCAAGTTTAATTCGACATCAAAAATATTCTACAGAGCAAATAGTCAGCTGATCAATTCAAGAAATGCAATTAAAATGTACTCCAGTCAGTAAACGAGGAATGAACATGATTTTGTTTACATCCACGGCACAAAAATCATTAAGTCAGCTATGCCGCTTTGCATGCAGCCGAGCTCGTAGCTGAATGAATGAATCAAAGTTGAAGTTTTGTCGACTTTCCGTGGATTTTCGATATAAAATCGATCCATAATCAATATTAATTATCTTCCCCCCACATTACCTGAAGTTAGTTGACGGCAAATTTCCCTTCGCCGCTTTCCAGTAGCGAGCTCAATCCGCCACGAAAGTTTTTGAGACGACACTTCAATAAACGGCAGTCGGACGATGTTGTGTTTGTTTCTCGAAGTCGATGTCAGGCTTTCGGCTGCTTCGGTTCTTGATATTTGGTCCATTACTTACATTCCCTGTTGGGAGTTTTTCATTGTATCCGCTTGAATTATTTTCTTGACATTTAAAAAAGTCGGAACGAATCTTGAAACCTTGTTTAAATTTACAGCGACAAACAACTGTCAACTAATGGCGGGAAAATCCAATACGATTTTTTTTCACTAGTGAGTTTTCGTCGTTCGCGTTTGTGATTAGGCTCGATTTCCGCCGCTCACTCGAGTCCGGTCTTCGTTCCTCCCCGAGAAGAACGGCTGGACGCGTGAGCGAACAGCCGTGTCTGTGACGTAATCAAAAAAATAGGCCCGCGAGGCGTGCTCATGGCTACTGCATTTTTTACTCAGAGAATGCGCATACATGTAGCCCATGAGCCGATTAAACGAAATGGGTTAGGGACTCTCACGATTTCAATCAGTAAGTTATATTTTTCTCTACCCAGCAGTCATGAATCCACATCATCCCTTTATAACATGTATACTAGACATACTAGATATAAACATTTCCACGCCAATGGCTTTCGTTAACTCTCACCAGACCTCTCAATTGATAATATAGGTCAAGACTTCGTTCTCCGAGTTGTCGCCGTTGAGGATAGTGCAGCAACTTTGTTGGTTTTGTTATTTTTTTCTTTGGTGTATTGCATTTGATAACCCTAGCCCTAAGGCAACATCTCTTGCTTTGGCTAACCACACTAAAATAATCAGGCCCGTAGGGCGAGGGATGCGACAGGTGCGTCCGTGGACCGATGGCTGAAAATAAAGTGAATGAAAAGCTCTAATTCGCTAACTGGTGTAGTCTGGAAATGAAGCCTGAATCAACGAAGATAACATCGAAGGTCCGCCATTTGTAGATTTGCTGGGTGACATATTAAATTTTGGACCAGATCTTGAGATTCTATAAGCTGAATTTAACGTTAACGATAAATTCGACCTAAAACCCTCATACGGAATTTTAATCCCCAGGCTCTATCAAAATGAGAGAAGACTGGGTACCCCAATAATGAACTGCAAAAGGGCTCAGCATGTGTGTCAATATTGGATAAAATGGACCGAACAGAGCCAGAGGTCACAGAAGAGCGAAATAGAAAGGCCGCAGCAAAATCCTGTCAATCGATAGATACATTTGTCCGTAAATTGTAAATTACATGTCACATAAAGTTTCTTGCAATTGTTTGTCATTAATCCATTTTGAATTTAAAAAGTGCAAGAAATTTTTATGTTTATACGTTTGCTTTTTGCTGCCTGGTTTCATATCAAAACGCACGAAATGCGAAATACAGTCGAACCTCTCCACAACGGCCACCTTGGGGACAGAGGTAAGTGGCCGTTGTAGAGAGGTGGCCGTTATGGGGAGGTAGGGGTGTAATATGACACCATTTGTTTTTTTGGGGGGGACAACATTTTTATTTAAAAATGCTTATTATAGCATATGAATACGTAACACAATCAAAATGTATCAATAAAACAGAAACCAAAATGATGTTCAGAACAGGAATGTTAACAAAACAAAGCTAGTAAAGTACAGTGAGTACATCAGTTTGTACATCGTTTACTTTCTCTTTCGTGAAATTAAGTTGTCAAGGATTGTTTGCTTGAGTGAGTGGCTGCGAGGTTCTATTTTAATGTGACTTACTGTGCCACCAGGCATTTTTTTTTTCAATTTCGCAATGCAATTTAAACACAGAGCCTTATCAGCTGTACTCGATTTACGACTGAAATAAAAATACAGTACTGTAAAAGCGTAAAAAAAATGGAAAATAGAAAAAAATGGGGGCCTTGTACTTTCTAGTATTGTGTGATTCTTCCATCAGTGGCTAAACACGTGCCGCAATATAAGATACTGTATTGCCCGACGATGCGTGGTACAGATGAAGTTGCGTGACCTTTTATTACTGTACGCCAAAAAAGATAGGGTTTTAATGGCCGTTGCCGTTGTGGAGAGGTGGCCGTTGTAGAGAGGTTAAAACAAGAGTGAATGTATGGACTGTCCGCCGGGACAAAAGAAAGTGGCCGTTGTGGAGATGTGGTCGTTGTGGAGAGGTGGCCGTTAGTAGAGGTTCGACTGTATCAAAAATTTCCCGGCGGTACCCCCCTACAAACTCGGGAGGCACTCGAAAGTTAGTACGCGCAAGGAAAAGGAGACATCTGCACGCAGGCTATCCCCTCCCCTTTCGCACTTATTACGGACAGTTTTGTTTGTCCCGACGAAAAGCTCATATATTTTATCTTACATTACAACGGTCACTTTTCCGCTCTCATACAAAGTTAACCTCGCTTATCTGTGCACTGTATATTGTCATGACATGTTTGACCACTGTCTTGCTCACTGTGCTGCGTGGCAGGCGTAACACAAAAGTTTCACTTCCTTGGTCTTTTACTGCAGTCATTAGACGTTGCTTAATACGGACAATTGTTCGTGTCCGTCTTATCCGGGTTCCACTGTACATACGAGGCGTTTCAATCACAGTCAAAACAAAGGGATTTGACTTCACGAAACTGAAAAAAAAAACCTGCCAAAAAACCCCCTGCAAACTGTCAAAGCTATTTGCCTTTATCTCTGTAATTGTGTAATAACCCGACCAATTACACGCCGCGAAATTATTGACATATTATAAATAGACGACGAATTATTACACAAGAATCCATCAAAGAACAGTTCTCATCTTGACTCTGCTCATATCCTAGCTAACTGAACTGGGTAATTACAGTACACTGCACGATTCACGTTTAACGTAACAAATTTATTAGGTCACTTTTAGCAACACTCTGCTCTCGTAAACTAGCTCGCCGACTTGTCAGTTGCGGACAACAAACTCTGTTCAGTTTATTTACCTTCATGTCATTTTGATCAGTACATCTAACAAGACTTAAAACCCAAGCTAATTTGAATACAATCACCCACTGTTTTCTTAAACAACGGAAACTGTGCTCAAATGAGATGATCTTATCTTTCGTCTACAAACCAAGCAGATATAAAGTTCGTCGTTAATTTTAGAAGATATTTTCATATTAAAATCATTCCTCGTTTCGAAAAAAATTTAACACACTTAACAATAGTAGATCTAAAATCCATTTTCTAATATCATTTTGTCACGATGTCCAACGTCAGACTCCCGAAAGCGCGGTGAATTAATTTTCTGCAATCCAGCACGCGGCTTTGATCATTCGCAGCATTCATGCTGACATAACAAAATTCTCAAATCACTCATCACTCATACTCTTCTGATTGTCGTCATACTGTAATATCTTTGTTTACACAGCAGCATTCGCGCTGACATAACAGAATCTAAAAATAATTATATAATTCACTGTGTAAAACTCGCGCCGTGATTGGTTTAGAACTGTTATCTATTAGAGTACAGACGCACGAATGACGTCACGAAGCGGGAAAACGCGCGGGCGCCCTGCCTGCTCCAACAAATCCTTCGCTCAAAACAGAGAAATATTTTCGTCAAACTGGAAATATTCCGTAGGAAATTCAATGTTGTTCAATTGATACGAATTTTAAATCGGCTGTTCAAGCTTGGCTAGAACTTGGAGGAAAATATGATGGTCCTTTAGCTCATAATTTGTGAACAGAATCCGATAAATTTAGCGGGATTAAGCTTATCGTTCGCCGTTTATAAGCGACTTGCAACGGGATTTGGACTGGAATAATTCAGATTGTTTTTCCTCATATCAGGACGGAATAGAGGTTAGTCTCTAAATATTTGCTTTTCGAAACATTTGCTGAGTTGAGCTGTAGTTTATTTTAAGCCGTTTAGTTTTCACAAAGTTTTATTTGAGTGCATGAAAACACTGTGGCCTAAACTCGATGTTTGTTGACATAATTTTTATCGGCTTATTTAGCGTACATTCAAGTGAAAATCCGAAGCGAATATCTCCAAAATTATATAAAACAAATAGATTCCATGTTGCCGTGGGTCTGTTCAGTAATAGATCACAGAAGACGTCAAAATGTGGTAAGAACATCAGTGACCTTGCGGCGAACCTCAACATATCAATCACGTAGAAACCGAAAACCTCTGTTGTTGCTGTGAAATTTTGCATTCAACTCCTCGACAATCTTTTAAAACCAGTACTTTCTAAAGTTTTTACTCTCCTGCCTTCGTGGTATGATACACAAACTGATTAACTAGATATTTCTTCTTCTCGGACTGAAATTTTAAACGACTTGCATGTTTCTTGCCGCTTTTCCCGACTGTCACTGTCACTTTTTAGCGCAAACTTGTACCCGATCGGACGTGCACTGTTCACTGCTTGTAAAGCAAATTGTGCTACTCAAACATCAGTATAGGTGCTGCTAGCAGGTAAAATTTTGGACCGGTACAAGTTGTACGGACCGAGGCAAGCGAATAATCATCGCTGTAACCTTGAGATTAATGTGTGTGAATTGACGAATCTGTCAGTTTTGACGCTTGACAAAATTTTGTCCTGCTCTGGGGCAGGATGACGGCACGGCGCCTTTGAAGTTTGGTAAGGCTTGACAAAATTTTGGTAGGAAAAAAATCGCCGTTCGCACTTGTGAAACGGAACTGATGACAGATATTTTTGCAAAACAAACAAAAATTCGCCTAGTGCGGCCGGGCCCTAATCAAACAAATGAATTGTACGAAGGACTCTAAAAGACCGGCGGTTACTCAACAAAAGCTTCAACAACGTGACTCAATCAAACGCGACCCTGTTCGTGCAGTTGTCAAAGAAATACACCTACGTAAATAAAAACATTTAAAAACAAACGTGTCTTTCATATTTATTTTGCAACGCAATTTCTCTCCATATAGCTCACTAAAGATGCCAATCTTCTTTTTAAGCATTGCACTTGACACCACTGTCAATGAAGCGAAACAATCGAACAATGCCATATCATGTTCAGTTATTCAAAGAATTGTTACAAAAATAAAGTGAATGAAAAGCTCTAATTCGCTAACTGGTGTAGTCTGGAAATGAAGCCTGAATCAACGAAGATAACATCGAAGGTCCGCCATTTGTAGATTTGCTGGGTGACATATTAAAGTTTGGACCAGATCTTGAGATTCTATAAGCTGAATTTAACGTTAACGATAAATTCGACCTAAAACCCTCATACGGAATTTTAATCCCCAGGCTCTATCAAAATGAGAGAAGACTGGGTAACCCAATAATGAACTGCAAAAGGGCTCAGCATGTGTGTCAATATTGGATAAAATGGACCGAACAGAGCCAGAGGTCACAGAAGAGCGAAATAGAAAGGCCGCAGCAAAATCCTGTCAATCGATAGATACATTTGTCCGTAAATTGTAAATTACATGTCACATAAAGTTTCTTGCAATTGTTTGTCATTAATCCATTTTGAATTTAAAAAGTGCAAGAAATTTTTATGTTTATACGTTTGCTTTTTGCTGCCTGGTTTCATATCAAAACGCACGAAATGCGAAATACAGTCGAACCTCTCCACAACGGCCACCTTGGGGACAGAGGTAAGTGGCCGTTGTAGAGAGGTGGCCGTTATGGGGAGGTAGGGGTGTAATATGACACCATTTGTTTTTTTGGGGGGGACAACATTTTTATTTAAAAATGCTTATTATAGCATATGAATACGTAACACAATCAAAATGTATCAATAAAACAGAAACCAAAATGATGTTCAGAACAGGAATGTTAACAAAACAAAGCTAGTAAAGTACAGTGAGTACATCAGTTTGTACATCGTTTACTTTCTCTTTCGTGAAATTAAGTTGTCAAGGGTTGTTTGCTTGAGTGAGTGGCTGCGAGGTTCTATTTTAATGTGACTTACTGTGTCACCAGGCATTTTTTTTTTTCAATTTCGCAATGCAATTTAAACACAGAGCCTTATCAGCTGTACTCGATTTACGACTGAAATAAAAATACAGTACTGTAAAAGCGTAAAAAAAATGGAAAATAGAAAAAAATGGGGGCCTTGTACTTTCTAGTATTGTGTGATTCTTCCATCAGTGGCTAAACACGTGCCGCAATATAAGATACTGTATTGCCCGACGATGCGTGGTACAGATGAAGTTGCGTGACCTTTTATTACTGTACGCCAAAAAAGATAGGGTTTTAATGGCCGTTGCCGTTGTGGAGAGGTGGCCGTTGTAGAGAGGTTAAAACAAGAGTGAATGTATGGACTGTCCGCCGGGACAAAAGAAAGTGGCCGTTGTGGAGATGTGGCCGTTGTGGAGAGGTGGCCGTTAGTAGAGGTTCGACTGTATCAAAAATTTCCCGGCGGTACCCCCTACAAACTCGGGAGGCACTCGAAAGTTAGTACGCGCAAGGAAAAGGAGACATCTGCACGCAGGCTATCCCCTCCCCTTTCGCACTTATTACGGACAGTTTTGTTTGTCCCGACGAAAAGCTCATATATTTTATCTTACATTACAACGGTCACTTTTCCGCTCTCATACAAAGTTAACCTCGCTTATCTGTGCACTGTATATTGTCATGACATGTTTGACAACTGTCTTGCTCACTGTGCTGCGTGGCAGGCGTAACACAAAAGTTTCACTTCCTTGGTCTTTTACTGCAGTCATTAGACGTTGCTTAATACGGACAATTGTTCGTGTCCGTCTTATCCGGGTTCCACTGTACATACGAGGCGTTTCAATCACAGTCAAAACAAAGGGATTTGACTTCACGAAACTGAAAAAAAAAACCTGCCAAAAAACCCCCTGCAAACTGTCAAAGCTATTTGCCTTTATCTCTGTAATTGTGTAATAACCCGACCAATTACACGCCGCGAAATTATTGACATATTATAAATAGACGACGAATTATTACACAAGAATCCATCAAAGGACAGTTCTCATCTTGACTCTGCTCATATCCTAGCTAACTGAACTGGGTAATTACAGTACACTGCACGATTCACGTTTAACGTAACAAATTTATTAGGTCACTTTTAGCAACACTCTGCTCTCGTAAACTAGCTCGCCGACTTGTCAGTTGCGGACAACAAACTCTGTTCAGTTTATTTACCTTCATGTCATTTTGATCAGTACATCTAACAAGACTTAAAACCCAAGCTAATTTGAATACAATCACCCACTGTTTTCTTAAACAACGGAAACTGTGCTCAAATGAGATGATCTTATCTTTCGTCTACAAACCAAGCAGATATAAAGTTCGTCGTTAATTTTAGAAGATATTTTCATATTAAAATCATTCCTCGTTTCGAAAAAAATTTAACACACTTAACAATAGTAGATCTAAAATCCATTTTCTAATATCATTTTGTCACGATGTCCAACGTCAGACTCCCGAAAGCGCGGTGAATTAATTTTCTGCAATCCAGCACGCGGCTTTGATCATTCGCAGCATTCATGCTGACATAACAAAATTCTCAAATCACTCATCACTCATACTCTTCTGATTGTCGTCATACTGTAATATCTTTGTTTACACAGCAGCATTCGCGCTGACATAACAGAATCTAAAAATAATTATATAATTCACTGTGTAAAACTCGCGCCGTGATTGGTTTAGAACTGTTATCTATTAGAGTACAGACGCACGAATGACGTCACGAAGCGGGAAAACGCGCGGGCGCCCTGCCTGCTCCAACAAATCCTTCGCTCAAAACAGAGAAATATTTTCGTCAAACTGGAAATATTCCGTAGGAAATTCAATGTTGTTCAATTGATACGAATTTTAAATCGGCTGTTCAAGCTTGGCTAGAACTTGGAGGAAAATATGATGGTCCTTTAGCTCATAATTTGTGAACAGAATCCGATAAATTTAGCGGGATTAAGCTTATCGTTCGCCGTTTATAAGCGACTTGCAACGGGATTTGGACTGGAATAATTCAGATTGTTTTTCCTCATATCAGGACGGAATAGAGGTTAGTCTCTAAATATTTGCTTTTCGAAACATTTGCTGAGTTGAGCTGCAGTTTATTTTAAGCCGTTTAGTTTTCACAAAGTTTTATTTGAGTGCATGAAAACACTGTGGCCTAAACTCGATGTTTGTTGACATAATTTTTATCGGCTTATTTAGCGTACATTCAAGTGAAAATCCGAAGCGAATATCTCCAAAATTATATAAAACAAATAGATTCCATGTTGCCGTGGGTCTGTTCAGTAATAGATCACAGAAGACGTCAAAATGTGGTAAGAACATCAGTGACCTTGCGGCGAACCACAACATATCAATCACGTAGAAACCGAAAACCTCTGTTGTTGCTGTGAAATTTTGCATTCAACTCCTCGACAATCTTTTAAAACCAGTACTTTCTAAAGTTTTTACTCTCCTGCCTTCGTGGTATGATACACAAACTGATTAACTAGATATTTCTTCTTCTCGGACTGAAATTTTAAACGACTTGCATGTTTCTTGCCGCTTTTCCCGACTGTCACTGTCACTTTTTAGCGCAAACTTGTACCCGATCGGACGTGCACTGTTCACTGCTTGTAAAGCAAATTGTGCTACTCAAACATCAGTATAGGTGCTGCTAGCAGGTAAAATTTTGGACCGGTACAAGTTGTAGGCAAGCGAATAATCATCGCTGTAACCTTGAGATTAATGTGTGTGAATTGACGAATCTGTCAGTTTTGACGCTTGACAAAATTTTGTCTTACGAAGAAAGTCTTACGAAGGAATGTTAAGAATGCTTCGACGACGACAATAATGGGCACTTGCGCAAGCGCAGTACCCATAAAAATTAATTTATGTAACGCTACTCCGGCTCGTGACATTCGTTTATTTTCCATTATCTCTTATATTTTCGAAAGAAAAAGATCTGATCTGAAATATTCCGCGAAGGATATTGATTTCTCGCCTTTATTGTGAAGCTATATGACTGAAAACCCGGGATGAAAAATATTACAAGATCTAACATGACCAGTCCGTGACAAGAAACAATGTTTTGATGCAATTTCGCCAGAGACGTCGCGTTCTTACACCACATGATTTGCATAAAATCCCAGATCAAATTTATCACACAAGTTTACCGACTGTTTCTTGTATTGTATAGTACATTTTGAATGTCCAAATGGATCTCATCAGTTCCCTTGTGCGGTAATAGTAGTGTCTTTGCTCCCCGGCTTAGCGCGAACTTGCCGTGATGTATTTCCTTGGTGCGGATAAAAAATCCATCCTGTCGGTTGAATTACCAAGACATCATGCCCATTAATTGATTCCTGTTGCCTATCTTCGAGAGTTTCAAGGTTAAATATATCTTGAAGACGATCGAACGCCGCATCAAACAACTCTTTGCATCAGATTGAAAGATAATTTATGCCGGACGAAATTCTGCAGGCGGTATTCTGATTGGCTAAAACCAACAAAAGAAACCTCACGCGTCCAGCCGTGAGTTCGGGGGGGAGGAGCGCGGGCTCATTTTCCCGAACAGCGGCTGGTAATCGAGCCTAGTTTGTGATTGGACGAACGACGTTTTTTCACTAGTGAGTTTTCATCGTTCGCGTTTCCTATTGGCTAATGGATTTTATCAGAGGTCTATAACTAGAGGTTTCCATCTAGCATTGCGCGCGGCCCATCAGATTAGGAGTTAGGCTATTTTTAGACACTTTTCGCGCGAAACCAGCAGCCAATCACGCACCATGCCGGACAAATATGGTCATTGAAACGCGCTAGCTCGACAATTTTTGTTCAAGACGGTTTGTTCGTCGATTGAAAAGATGGCTAAAATCACTAAGTAAAAAGCCTTGGCCCTTCTAAATCAAACAAAAGTTAATTCTACTAAATAATGCACGAAGTTTGGAACGAAATATTTAATGGGAAATGCCTGTAAAATGTACAACTAATGCGACTGAAAGAGCACTAAAGGCAGCCTGAAATTAATTTACGGGAAGACCGCGGACACAATTAATTCGTCCAAAGAATGAAAACCTGTTTACAACACAAGTTTAAGCTTAGTCTATTCAGTATTGTTACCTTGTATTTCGACGAGGCTTGTCAATTCCAGCTGAATTAAGTTTTAAAATCAGCACAATAAATATCCATGGATCAGTTAAGCCGTTATAAGCTTATAACTTGAGCTTACGGCAGTTCGTCAAGCGTTCGTGACAGCAACATAGTCTCTTGGTGACAGTCAATCATTCAAAGATCACTTCACAGTGAAATTCTCTTTCTTTCCATCCATGTAGACATTGAGGGTTTCCTTTGTTCTTTTACTTCAATGAACTTGATTTCAAGCTCAGTTCGTTAATTCTGTAGTCGCGCAAGTTTCGCCCGCCGTATAAACAAGTGAAACCTTCGGCTGCGTATAGCTGTCCGTTCAACTTGTAAAATGAATATAATGTTCAGCTCCACAATTATTTCGAAACTTCCCATGTTAACCTAAACCATCTACACAATTTTCCAGAATATACGAAACTTTGGAGAGATTGAACGAAGATTAATCCGCGGAGAAACCTTTGTCTTTTCATTCAACTTTCGACAACTTGCCAACTGGACACCGCGCCAAGTTTTGCCGCCGAATTCATACAAATCATGCTTCATTTAGATTGAACTGAAAAATCACTCAGTCGATTTATAGTTTTACAAAAAGTATACCGAAGTTTGACCTAAATTTAGTGAAGTATTTAAACAATTATTACATTCTGCTGTGACGCTTTTCGCTTTTCCTTGGCCGGCAAAGTTTCTGCCTTTGCGTAGCGCTCGCATATTAAAAATGGTTCAACGTGATTGGCTGCTGGTTTCGCGCGAAAAATGTCTAAAAATAGCCTAACTCCTAATCTGATGGGCCAAGACCCAATACCAGAGATGGAAACCTCTAGTTATAGACCTCTGATTTTATGTATCATTTATACGCAATCGTTTTATCGTGAGTAAATCTCAGTACTTATGTAATAAAGTAAGTTACGTCAGTCTATCATGAAAGCGAGGTATCGATAGGTGCTCTATTTATTGACTTTTCTTTATCTATTGCAGCTCTTATCCTAAATATAATTCTCGAATGCATCAGAAAATCGCCATATTTCCAGCTTACAAATCGGTATTAAAGTTCCTAATCATCAGTATTCCCTTGGTATTCCATACTCCGTACTGGGATGATAACCGTTGGTCAAGTGTAGAGAAAACGAGTTTCGATCGTGTGTCACGTGTGTCCACGATTCGTTGAGTATTTCGCCAGCGTGTCCCAGGCTCTTCTCCGTGCCCAGCCGCCATCTTGAAAGCGGAGTAGACCCTGGGAACGAGGTTGAATGGCTCGCTTCTGTTCCAGACCTCTCTCCGCCAACCGGTTAACTTTTCTACAGATTGCGTGACATCCTCGACCAAAAGATGAATTAATTTGTGGTCGACCACTGTTTGCGAAGTTTTTATTCAGACATCCTACAAGTACAGGTATGCTCTCCGCTTTAACAACTTTTCAGACATTTACTTTTTAGTAATAAACTAAATTAATTCTTCACAAGTACATACATAGTACCCGGATAGTACAATGACGATGCAAAATGTGATGGTTGATTTAATAGTTAATTTACAAGACTAAACACAATTAATTTATTTATCTGATCATATGCAGGAGCAATGGACGCCATCAACCAAGCGAGACAAGACTCACTCACTACGTATCTTTCTCATCCGATCGCTCTCGTGACAGCTGGTGTTATTGTGTTACTATGTATCTGCTGGCGAAGCACACGAAATGTTGCCATTCTCAAGAAAATCAACGCGCCTGGTCCCAAACCATGGCCGTTTTTCGGCAATGCTCTCGACGCCAGAAAATTCAACGGTGTTCACCTGCTGTTGTGTGACTACATTCAGAAGTACGGCAAGGTGCTCTCGTTTACCCTTGGCACAAGGCCCTCTGTTGTTATCGCAGATCCTGACATGATCAAGCAAATTCTTGTGAAAGATTTCTGGAATTTCCCAAATCGCATGGTACTAGTTAAGGTGCCTGGCCCAATTGGCAAGAGTGTTTTCTTAGCGAGGGATGACGCGTGGAAGCGAATTCGCACCACGCTTACCCCGACTTTCAGCGCGAAGAAGATGAAAGGTATGGTAGCCATGATCGAGGAATCGTGTGACAGGTTGATGGCGAAGATTGAGCAAGTTGCTGATACCGGTGAGTGGCAAATTTTCTATTTCAAATCTGAAAAACACGGGTTTATACCAAAATGACCAAAATGGAGAAATTTAGAAACAGGGAAAATTGGAACGCTGGAACGAAGAACGGGGAATAAAATAAGGAACGGCAGAGATCGAGGTAGAGAGAAAAGAGAATCGGGAATGAAAATGTTGGCCCGTGGTAATTATCCAAGCAATTCATTTCCAGAGTCAATTATTTGGGTCAAGCTGTCTTTGATCTCTCAATCTACTTTACCTTCAATGTGAAGGTAAGAATGTACTTCTATTTTTTAGATGAATTTGAACGTTTTATCTTTCAAGCTCATAACAATTGAAGTACGTTTTGTTCTATTGACAGTACGTTACCTAGCCACTTCAATGGCTTTACAAGCTCTAAACATTGGCCTAGCCTCCAACAATGTAACGCGGGCCGTCTTTTGACGCGTCACGCAATCCTCCCTCCCTCCCTCCCTATAAAAAAAAGAACGATTGTGTGATCAATGAGCTAAAAGATATCTGAGTTTGGCCCGACGTACAATGATCAAGTGTTGTTTGCCTTTCATGCTCTTCTGCGGCTTCCTAGCATTTATTTTGTGTTTCCTATCCTTCCAAGCAATTATTTTCAGGTTTGATCTATTCACTCATTCAGGCACTTCAGTGGATATGTTAGACTGGTACGGCAGACTGACGCTAGAAGTTATACTTCACACCGCCTTTGGTGTCCAGGCCGATATTCAGAACGAGAAGGAAAGCAAGCTGCTTGAGAGAACAAGAGAGGTTTTCCACACCCCATGGATTGTGAACATTTTAAGGCTGTTTCCATTTGGTATCTACCTATTGAGATTTCTTGCCTTTGCCCGTGGAAGACAGGGCTACTTCGACAAGGTCGCCTCGGACATCATACAGCAACGGAGACAAAGTGGAATAACGGGAAGGCAAGACTTGCTGAATCTTATGCTGACAGCACATGAAGACACGACCGAGGAAGGAATCAGCAAGCTTACCGATGAAGAAATAGTTGGTCAGTGCGTCATCTTTCTCTTCGCAGGCTATGAAACATCAAGCAACACTCTTGCCTATATGACGTACTATCTGGCTATGAATCAACACGTTCAAGACAAATTAAGAGAAGAGATCAAACAAGCCGTCAAGTCAAACCCTGACAGCACGCTATACGACCTTGCCCATAGTATCGAGTACCTGGATTGTGTCATAAGCGAGGCTCAGCGCTTGTATCCGCCATTGGCGCAGTTGTCGCGGGAATGCGCTAAAGATTATGACATCGGTGGCATTCATATTCCCGCGGGAATGGAAGTGATAATTCCCGTGTACTTTCTCCACCGTGATCCCGATGTCTGGCCCGACCCGGAGAAGTTCGATCCCGAGAGATTCCGAAGTCCCGCGAAAGACACCCGTCACCAGTACCAATTCATGCCGTTCGGATTGGGTCCGAGGTCCTGCATCGGAATGAGGTTCGCCCTGATGGAGATCAAAATTACTCTGGTTAAATTCATGTTGAAGTACAAGTTTGTTCAATCGCCTGAGACACAAGTTCCACTGGCAATTCTCGCCGGTGCCACACTAACCCCAAGAGATGGCGTCCACGTCAGGATCCAGCGAGTTTAGAAATGTAAAACTGTCTTTTCCAACTGGTCATAATTAGTATACATTTTGAATGCTGTCTCAATTTTGATTGACTGGTGATAGCCTCCTTCAATTCAATAAGTAGTGTTCAGCTTAGGGTAGTATTTTTTGTAATTTTTCATCGACATCAACCCAGACCAACTCAGTCAGCTCAATCGGAGGAACAGGTGTCGTTTTTGGCAAATCTTCATTGAAGCAATCGAAGAGTTTCCGATTCTTATTATCCAATCAAGAAACATCGCGAGCACTCACGAATACTCCGAAAGCAATTGCGCCAGCAGAGCGTAATAAGGATACGTCATGTTGCTTAGCAACTTTGGGGACGAAAACAGTGGGCTCCGTCCCGTCTAGCCTGAAATCTCACAGGTCATTTTTTTTGTCCTGGTTGCGTAGTAGGAGCTGGAGTAAAAATAGAGCGCGAATTTATACTAGAGGCACACGCGAGGAAGGAAACGCGCCTGGCGTCTCTTTCCACGTACGCGCCCCTCCAACTCGCGCTCTGTATTTTACTCCAGCGCCCGATACAGACCCCACCACGGATCTGTTGAAAATGCGCCTGTAGTGGGGTCAACCACGGGGGATCTCCCATATAAACATGACGGAAGTGATCGTTGAAAGGTATCAAATCTCGTTTTGTGGGCGTGGCTCAAATTCATTTCCCCCCTAACAGGTAGCAAGTAGTTCTTGTCAAGGTAAAGGAATATCTCTAACAATGGTTATTTTATATCTAGACACCCTAAGTGGTACCAAACCACAAATTTTAACCCCTAAAAGGTATGACGATCACCTCCCCGTCACCTTTATACGAGTCCCCCCGGGACGTCATGGTTAACCCTATTTTTCCTTTATGGAGGGTTGCAAAACCATATCCCTGGGTTTCTTTACAGCCTGTTCCCCTCGGATGGTAGGGAAACTGCCGTGGTAACTCTCGGAGTATTTGCAAGTGCTCTTGCTATTTTCTGATTGGACAATGGTAATCGCAAACTTTTCTGGCACTTCCGCGATGATTTGTACTTGCTTTTTATCTTTCTGTTAGCTAAGCTCCCGAAAAAGGAAATGCAACTTCAAACAACCTGTGTTATTCTATGAAGGATCCAACTGCATTTCACTTCTGGCTTTTGTTTTATGTCATTTCCTGGGGGAATAGATCATGTAACCACCATCACTCTCAGATGAAAATACAAAGTCAAAGTTTTATTCAAGTGTCAAGCCATGTTAAAACAAAATCAATAAAAGAAAGTCAAAGTAAGGCCAGTTTACAGCGTTTAGTATTCTTCTCCCTCCTCTTCACCTTCGGCGTCCACAGAATCCACGCCTACTTCTTCATAGTCCTTTTCCAGGGCAGCCAGATCTTCACGAGCCTCGGAGAACTCGCCTTCCTCCATACCCTCACCCACATACCAGTGAACAAATGCACGCTTGGCATACATGAGATCAAACTTATGATCCAGACGGGCCCAGGCCTCGGCAATAGCTGTGGTGTTACTCAGCATGCACACTGCACGTTGCACTTTGGCAAGGTCACCGCCAGGAACAACTGTGGGTGGCTGGTAGTTGATGCCAACCTGGAAAAAGGAAATTTTTTTTTTGATTTGTCAGTTAATGTTTCCCTAATCATTGCTCTCCTCTTGACATTTTGGAATACCTCAACCCCTACATGTACTTTCCAAATATATCACTTTACAAGTTTTTTTTTAAAGTCCCCACCCCACCTGCCCCCTTCCCAAAAATCTGGTATCGATGAGGGTACAAGCGCTGTTGTTGGAGCACTGGAAGAGTTTCCGATTGTTATTATCCAAATTATCAAGAAACAGCACAAGAACTCATGAGTACTCTGAAAATTGTCACGCCAGCATAGCTTAATGAGGATACTTCATGTTGGGACAAAAACTGCGACCTCATTCCCGTCTCAGAGATGGGATTTGATTTTGCCATCAACTGGTACTTGATCCCCCGATTGACTACATGAATCCCAGATCTAAACCAACCTTAAATCCAGTTGGGCACCAGTCCACAAACTGAATGGTCCTCTTAGTCTTGATGGTAGCAATGGCAGCATTGACATCTTTGGGTACAACATCACCCCGATACAGCAGACAGCATGCCATGTACTTGCCATGACGAGGATCGCACTTCACCATCTGGTTGGCAGGTTCAAAGCAAGCATTGGTGATCTCAGCCACACTGAGTTGCTCATGGTAAGCCTTCTCAGCAGAGATGACAGGTGCATATGTAGCCAGAGGGAAGTGAATTCGTGGATAAGGCACCAAGTTGGTCTAGAATGTCAAAATATCCTGAAGTTAATTGATGTGACTACCTCTTTTATTTGTTGCTGATTTGGGTAAAAATATCAATCAGAAAGTGATTGCATTTGCTCATTATGGTTCCCCTAAGTGGAGTAGTAGGTCACTCAGGTTAGACTTGTTAGCAATAGAGTCAATATATTAACAATGAAAACAATTTTTATAAGCAACAAGTTCTAATTTCATGAAAAAATAAACTGGCGGAATGATGGCAATCTAAAGTAAGCAACAAATATTGTTTGAAACAAATGGGGCTCATACATGAAGATGAAATACAAGTAGACTCTCTGTATCTGTGAGTCTACAAAGGAAAAAATTCAATCTGTTTTCATAAATATTGAAAACTTTATGCAATCAACAGTTTTGGTGGAAAATGAGCTCAAAATAACCTGTCAAAAAAAGATGTCCTCAAGATTACAAAATATAATTTTCTTCACACCCTATGAATTAGGCTTCAAAAAATACAGATAAACTATCCCATACCTGGAATTCAGTCAAGTCAACATTGAGGGCACCATCAAATCGAAGTGATGCTGTGATGGAAGACACAATCTGTCCAATCAGTCGGTTCAGGTTGGTATAAGTGGGCCTCTCAATATCCAAGTTTCTGCGGCAGATGTCATAGATGGCCTCATTGTCTACCATGAAAGCACAGTCTGAGTGCTCCAGTGTGGTGTGGGTGGTAAGGATGGAGTTGTAAGGCTCCACAACAGCTGTTGCAATCTGTGGAGCAGGGTAGATGGCGAACTCAAGCTTAGATTTCTTGCCATAATCAACTGACAGGCGTTCCATGAGCAGCGAAGTAAAACCAGAGCCGGTACCACCTCCAAAGGAATGGAAGATGAGGAAACCTTGCAGTCCAGTACATTGATCAGCCTGACAAAAACACAAAATATATACATTTAATATAATTAACTGTGCCCTTTGGCTTTGGGCCTGGCTGAACTGAGAAACAGACTGTGAGCAGTCAGGGGTTTTTTTCTGCAGATCTTTTACATGGTCAAGCACAAATTTTAATAATAATAATGCAAATCAAGGGTAAAAATGAGGAGGGATTGGGAAGGAGGATTCACACCTCTTGATGTTTCCCCACTTTGCTTAATTTCTTCTTGCATAATATCAAAACTTTGGAAAAGAAAAGACTGCTCATAGTCTAAGTTTGGATTAATGTTATTATGTCCCATAATAGTCTTGTACCCTGTTAAAAATCACACCTACATGTAATTTCAGACCAAAGCAAAATCTACAAACCTATATCCTGAGCTCATATATAATTAATATTTATGAGCCCTGGAAATAGAGTTATAGATTTGCAAAATTATTTTGCAAACAGAATACAAGACTTTTTGCATACAATGTACTTTTTCCCAAACCATTTTTTTTTTTTCAGACATAATGTAAGGAGTGAAATCATGTCCAGAACTAGAAATTTAGCTTACTGACAAAGTATACATTATTTCACTTAACAACGTACAGTTGTACTTACATGTACTACAAGCTTTTTTTCACAGTGAGAAATTCATTTTCTAAACCTTTTCCAGGTCTGGAAAACTCATAAAAAATGTCTCTTTATGAACCCAATTATTTCAGACAATGGCATGCAATCAGGCTAATTTTTCCGCACTCTTTTTCTCTTGATGTGGGTCGTGCAAAATTACTTGTACTACCTGATTGCATGTTATTCAGCTTATACCGTGGAGTCCAACCCTCCCCCCTCCCTACTTAAAACTCAGAACAAACTCATTTCCCATTGGGGGAAAAACAATCACCCTCCCCCAGCTCCATTTCTGGACCATGCACTGAGCATTGCATAGAGACAAGTTGAAAGAAAATGTTCCCTGAATTTGTACACCCTGAACATTTATACCTGCCAAGAGTCTCGTGCCTGCTGGTCAAAAACTTCCGATCGATCTCACACTAGCTCATGCTTAAGGACCAATTTCTCACGCCTGGCTGAAAAATTTGAGCTATTATATTATAGTTAACAGACACACTTTCAAAAAATATGTAAACTCGAACCAACAAGAGGAAACATAGTCTTCCAAACCACGACTGAACGCATTGTGGGACTGGATACAAACTCTTTGTTAACATTCGGAAATCTTCAAATCATCGTCGGAAATCTTCGGCAATGTTTGGAAATCATCGAAACATCCAGGCACTCTGAAGACAATCTCGTGCATTTGACTCAGGAAAAGCTGGCAGGAAAATGAATGAAGCTATATATGTATGAAGTCATAAAATCAGAAAAGGGCTTTCAGGATTTCCTTTTCAAAATAATTGAGTTTGCATAGATGAATTTAATAATAATTATTAAATTCATCTATGCAAACTCAATTATTTTGAAATTATTATTCGCAATTGTTGCGAACAAGCAAAAAAATCTTCCAAAAACATTATTGAAAGCCTTCAAGTATCATTTGGTCCAAATTAAGATCAGAATTACTGCAGGCAATGAAAAAAAAACTGTTGCCTGCAGAAAAGGAGCACCCTGCAGCAAGGGTCCCTCGGATGCCCAGCTACAGTTTATTTGTACTGAGATGTAGATTTGCTACTGCTGTCAAGTCAGCAGCCTGGTTTTCATTGTAACTCCTGCCGAGTGAAGCTTCCACCTAACAAATAACCATCCCTATGCCATTGTACAGTCTCCTTCGGGTTCACATAAATAGTCTTACCAGCTTGCGAATCCTGTCAAGGACAAGGTCAATGATTTCCTTGCCAATGGTGTAATGACCACGAGCATAGTTGTTGGCTGCATCCTCTTTACCAGTGATCAACTGTTCAGGATGAAATAGCTGGCGGTATGTACCAGTGCGGACCTCATCTGAAACAGAAAATGTTATCATCTGTAAGCAAATGATTATTAATCTAGAAGAAAATAATTTTAATTTGACAGGGAGTGTTACTGTGAACATTACAGAAATCAATTCATTGAACCAGACAGAGCAGAGCCCAGGTGACAGGGGCAATTTAGCTCCCCTCCCCCCACCCCCCAGATTTTTAAAAACAAGACTGATGCAATGTAAAATTAATATGGTAGTTTTAAATTAGTAATTTCCTTAGACTTTTGTATTTGTATTTGTAATTGAGGACCCTATTGTAAACCACTGACTGTGATGTAGGTAAATTTATTATTATTATTAAAACAGTAACCTTAATTTGGCCATCCCCTATAGATGTTGAGCTTTTCACAAACCACCCCCCCCCCCCCCCCCCCATCACTTAAAATTGCACTCTGTCATCCCCTTGAACATAGAATTCCCATGCAAACCAGACATTCCCAGCGGCTAATTTTCTTTGCTTTGCTGCAATATTTATGTGCTTCCAGTGAATCTCCAGGTTTCAACAGGTCCAACAGAGATCCAAGAAAATAAAAAGTTGTATAATAATATTCAAGACGTTTCGGGACAGAGATCCCCCTGTTTGTTTTGAAACATTTCCAGATTTCAAGTTAGTGCAGTAGGTCTGTTGATGCCATATCAATGTGAGCCAGACATGTTTACTTTTCAACACAAAACATGAATTTTGGGGAGCAATTATCCATTTTCGTACTGATGTTAAATTCACTAAATCCAAAAATATATCGTCCGTTTAACGAATGTCAAGCTCACTTTATCGGACGAACTTTGCCGTCTGCATACTCTAAAAAATATATAGCCACAGCCCGCTATTCAAGTGAAATTACTGACAAAAAGTTCAATGAAAACTTCAAAAGCTTGCTTTGTTCAGGACCTACCCACTACTGTTGGTTCCAAATCAACGAAAACGGCGCGAGGAACGTGCTTCCCTGCTCCGGTTTCACTGAAAAAGGTGTTGAAAGAATCGTCTCCGCCTCCAATGGTCTTGTCGCTCGGCATTTGGCCATCAGGCTGAATTCCATGCTCCAAGCAATACAATTCCCAACAAGCATTACCAATCTGCACTCCGGCCTGTCCAACGTGAACTGAGATACACTCACGCTGAGGAAAAACAAAAAACGAGTTGAGAAAACCTCCAAAGCTGAATCAAGGTTTTCACTTACAGTTCCTCGAGTGAAACCGCGGCGTTGACGAATGTAGTTTCGGGGCTTCTTCACAAAATATGCGACAAAAACACTGTCCTATTCTATAAAAGGCAATTCAGACACCGAATAAAACGCAAAGAAAGGAAAAACCCGAGTAACTAGGGCTAAAACTTAACTGCGTTTGAATAAAGAAAAATTTGACAGCTACCGTTGCTAGTTTTGTCGGCGCGGTCGATCGCAAATTGTCGGCTTCTGAAAGCTACATTTTAGGTCCAACTCAACAACTAATCAGCTATAAAGCAAGTATAAACTTACCATTGTCGATTACTGCGGTTTTTAAATAGACTTCTTGCTCTAAAACGGTGAAGAATTCACAAAGTTTTCTCGTAGAAGAAGTAACGACCCTTCTCAAGAAGACCAACGAAAATATGATTGACGAGGGCGATGGCCACGCAATTTTACCCGTTTCATACGTCAAATACACGTCAATTTGACGTGTGTCGCTAGGCAACGATTTTGAAAAAAGGTACGTCAGAACAAAAATGGCGGGAACTGTTTGCGCTTTTCAGGCCATTTCCGCTTTCGATACATAAAGAAGAAATAATTTTAAATTGAAAAATATATTTAGCTAAATGTGAAAGTCCAGACTTTTCGTGATGCTCAATTTATCAGTGGATGTTCGTTGAGTTGTTCGTTGTAGACACAACACCAAAGTTTTTAAAAACAGGTGCGCGCGCGACAACCTCAACAGAAAGGACACGAAAGTCAACATGCATAGACAGTCTAATTAAAGTCAAAATAAACTAAAATTATTGGCTAGCAATCGCTGAATCCACCTGTGTGTTTGGTTCAAACTTCAGCCAAACTAGTCAAATATTTGTAATGTTTTACTAGCGCCAACTCTCGCGACTGATACAATAATTTAGACGTCAATTCACTAAAAGAAAAAGGAATTCATTTTAGCACCTAGCCGAGCATATGCCCGATACTTTTAAAAGCCTCTGATCTCCAGAGAAAATGTAAGTAGCCTGCGCAGCAGTCGTTTCCTTTCCTAGAGCGCGGGAGGTGCGTGAAGGTCCAAATTTGTTTTGCTCCTTTTCGTGTTCCATGCCTTCACGCGTCTTCGCTCTCGGAAAGGAAACGACTGCTACGCAGGCTATGTAAACCGCAACCAGAAGTACTGGAGCCTCCTAGATCGACATCTACAGTCAATAACTTATCAAATTCCCCGAAATCACTCCGGCCATACTTAGTTTCTTTTAAGAGCTCGTCAAACACAACATATTTTATATGTAATGACTGTAATCAGCGTAAGTTGGGCTAATAGGCTTGTGTGGGTAAATTTTAACTTTAAATTTTAAATTGAAAATTTTAGAACACTTCTACTAAGCGGTCACCTCTATTAAGAGGTCAGTTGGCTATTTCCCGAGGGTGACCGCTAGGTGGAGTGAAGATGGGCCTTTCCTTGCAAAAAAAAAAGGGTGGGGGGAAAGTGGGACCCAAAGTGTAGGTTAAACATTTTTGCTTCAAAACGGAGGGGAGGGGTGCGGGTCCCCTTGGCCACTTCCCTAACCTGCGATCAGGCCAATTTTTCGCGCTCCTTACATTCTCTTTACGGGTCGCACGCAATCTCGTACCCAGAGTCCACGGTCTCCTCGGTCAGCGGGTCGTCGCCAGGTGAAACTCTGGGGGAATGGAATTTTTACACCAGAAATCTGGTATTCCGGTTGTTGTGCGCATGCTTAGCTCTAAAACGGAAGTCAACATTCTCGACCCCAAAGCCTTCGCTTTCTTGATTTCGAGTCAGAACTTCACTCGTTTGGTGTGGAGGCACATTGGATTCAATTCGTCTTTTTAAACGAAATTTGGATTATTCAAATGATTCTTCGAAGAAGACAGCTCGACGACGAAATGTTTATTGTGACAGGGCGATAGGGAAAGCAAAAAAATGGCCGCTGATTCCGGTAAGTTTACTGTCCTTTATGATAGGTGAAGGGGAAGGAGAGCGATTTTATAAAATCAGCTAAAATCTTTAGAATTATAATTTATCGCATTGTATTTCTGTGTATCTTTTTGTATGAGAACTTGTCAGACTTGGGAGTGAGCTAACTGAAATGAGACATATGACCTCCGTTTTTTGCTTTCTTGGGGACCATTTAAGCTTAGGGGCGACCCATTTAACTTCTGAGGGGGGGGGTGGAGGATTTTGAAAAAAAATATCCTGCAAGCAAACTTGTACGAAAAAAAATTTCGTGCACACGACCACTGACGGAAAAAAAATTCATACACGTTCAGTGGGCCGAAAAAAAATTCCTGCAAGACACTACTGGGCTGACTTCAACTTCATCTTCAGCTGCTGCAGGCAGTTGGGATTTTAATAGCATCTGTATTTGGGCAAGAGGGGAACTGGAACTACAATAATTTTTGCATCTCCCTTCTTCAGATAGCTTTTTCTGTACATTAATAATTATTATTATAGCTGTGGTTACACAGTACCAGTCTACAGTTTTGTCAAATCCAAGATGGTGGCCCAGGGGGGGGGGGGGGGGGTACTCCCTTATAAACGGGCTGTGGAGGTCCACCCATTGTGAACCGATGGTTCAAAAGAAGTGAAATAGTAGTGCTTGTGCTCTAGTAGTAGTTTGAAAATGAAGTCTGAATCAACTGGTTCATCCAATAAACCAAACCAATCGCAGCTTTGAACGTGTTTACATATGGTCTTCATCGAGAAAGACAGCATCAAGCGAGTCATTTTCTTCATCCAAATATTCACTCCTTTGGCTTTAATCGAAGGTCCGCAATATGTATTCCTAGTACTCTTTCATCATAAAGTTCCTGTTTGTCAAAAATCCATTTTGAATTTAACTGAACAGTTCCAGAAATACTCATGTTTTTACGTTCGGTTCCATGTCAAACTGCCTTCAAAACGCACGAAATGTAGTCTCGGACAACCTAATCTTTCAAAATTTCCCGGGGGGGCATGCCCCCGGACCCCCCTAGAAGCTCGCGCCTTCGGCGCTCGTATGATTGCACCTTTGGTACTCTTAACGCACCCCCCATTCTAAATCCTGTCTATGAGCCTGTCGGTAGCCACCACTATACCTGCAAGATATGTGTGCAGGGCCAATGGATGTGGTACGATGGAATGAAGGAGAAAGCATGTCCAGGAGCAGGCCTAAGGCCTGACTCCTTTCATCAGTGCAAGTGGAAAGGGATCACCATCTCATTGCTTTTACATTCAGTAATAATAAATATGTATTATTGATACATATGTATTATTACTGAACGTATTGAAAAGCAACGAGATGGCGATCAAAGGTCAGTCACAACGGAAAGGCGACTTTTCCTCCGCCCATACACACCGAAAAAAAAAATCCTGCAGCATGTTACATGGAGAAAAAAATATCATGCACACAAATGCTCCGAGAAAAAAAATTCCTGCAGCATGAAAGGGTTTAAAAAAAAATTCTTGCCTATACCAAATCCTCCACCCCCCCCCCCCTCAGAAGTTAAATGGGTCGCCCCTTAAGTCTACTCTTTGACATTGAGCTACATTGTACATCAGTTCATATTTTAACTGCTGAGGAATGCCTTGCCTGATAAATTGATAGTTCAATCAGGCTAGGATCGCTACTGTATATTATTATACCGGTATATGAGGGCAAATAAATGCATTGTTATCCTGGTGTATGAGCCATGTTAATTTGCTTATTTGTTGTTTCTATTTTAGAGATGTAAACAGAAAAATTCCCATCATGGAGGCTAACTTGGGAGACCCAGTTGAATCAAACCATTATGTAAGAACAATACAAAGAAAAGCAGTCCTGGCCATGTGTGGCAAGAAACTTCCATGAAAAAATGTGAACATGAGGTTACATTGTTTGAAAATAAATCATATATGAACAGAAATTTGTGTTGCAGTTTGTCATGTACAGTCTATCGTCAAATCCAATTTTATTAATATCTTGTGAGAAGTGCTGTTTTAGAACAAACCACAGCACAGGTATAACTGGCAAAATACAACTCATATGTTTATCAGGAACCCCGAACGGGAGTGGTGGGAGTACTTCCTTATCTGGCCTTGAGGGGGATGTGTGGCTCAACCGGGTATGCCAATGGTTTTCAGGGTTTTTTGTCTTGAACAGGCGATTTCATCACTTTTTGTCTTAAACAGGGTTTCTTTATGGTAGCACTTTACAAGACCATCAATGAAAAGGCCTTCAGTGCTTGATGCATACTAAGAATTAATGTAAACAGCTTAGTGACTGCATAATAATTAAAATATCAGTAAATCGGATGTACAGATTACGTCCTGATTTTCATCAACTTTTCCTTCTATTTACTTGCCTAAAATGCCTTGTTAAGCCAAGATTGTCGACGAACATAAACTTTAAGATGCATGTGTCATAAGCTTGATACAATATTTGCATCAGATCTGTATGGGATTTACAATGGCTCGCCTTCGGCTCGTGATTGTAAATGCCCATATACAGATCTGCCGCTCATATTGTATCTATCACTAATTGCCAATGCTTCATTAAAATAAGAAGCAGTTTATCACTATTCTATTCTTGTCTTTAAACTAATTAAGAGTATGATTAGACAGGTCTCAAAAATCGGAATTCTGTCTTTAACAAAGGTCAGGATTTAAGTGGCCGCACCTCCCTACCCGAGCATCTGTTGAGTACCTCCCCCAGGCACTTTTCATGCTTGCAGTCTAAATTAACTGTTAACAGTTAGGTTAAAGTTTGTATATAAACCAACCGGCTTATCAGGCCAGTGCTAAACTCTGGTTTCCATATATATAGCATGCAGCGACTAGGAGTATCACTACTCCTCTGGATGGGATGTTAGTCCTTTGCAGGTACCCACCACCCACCCATTATGTTTCTCAGGGTGCCCATTAATACACTGATCGTGGGTGGAGAGAGAGAGAGCACTGTGACAGTCAAGTGTCTTGTCCAAGAACACAACGGACGTTTTATTAAGAACATAATTTCTCATTACTTTGATTTCCATAAATTTTTATTCTTTGTTCACTCCTGGGAATCACAACAGGGAGTTGAGTAATTCTTTCCATTTTTTGTTATGAATTTCTAACGTTTTATTCTCCTTGGCTATTAAAAATTCTAATTTGTAAGTAAATTTAATCCTGGCTTTAAGCAACGAAAGGGATGGTTTTATGTTGAGACATCGGCATTGATAGATCACTTGCTTACAAAGGATGATAATATGATTTAATAGTAGGAAATCCTTCCGAAAAACCCCAAATGTTATATTAGAAGCATTTAAATTATGAAGGTTAATAAAATAATCTTTCAGCCACTTCGTTACTGAAAGCCAAAAGCTGCAAGTAGTTTCGCAGTAAATGAATAGATGCTCGAGGGATTCGTCAGACTTTCCACAAAAAAGTGCATGTAGGTGAGGTTACAATACCCATTTTGTAAAGTGCTTTATTAGTGTAAACAATTATATTTAAAAATTTATACTGGAATTCTCTGGTTTTAGAGTCAATGGTTACGCTTCTCGGAAGTAGATAAATTACTCCATGTTGTTCAAAACTAGATTTTAATCATATATAATATGTAGTAAATAACTTATATACAGTTACTTCCTTTTTTTTATAGATACGCTGTATGTGTACTGTTTAGTATATTTTTCTTGTATCGTATTGTTTTTTTCCTATATATTTTTCAGTGCGTTGTTTTGTATTTATATTTGGTATTTGCACGTTGAATAAATAAATATGTATGCATGTAATGAGTTGACTTCAAGGACTGAAAGGCAGGAAGCCTTCAAACTTATTTAATTTCTAAAACTTCCATTCATCCACTATGGCCATCCCCATAAAATGTTTTGGTCGGACGATGGGAAACAAAACATTTTATGGGGATGGCCTATGGAAGATTTTAAATTATGGAAATTTAGATTAGCTCTGTATATATGTCACACAATAAATCACCATAGCACAAAAAGTTATAAATATTTATTTAGTGAAATTCCACCCAAGTACGTTTCCTTTGCTATGTCTCCTGACACGATTAGTAAACGAGTAAGTGCCACGCGTATTTGACACCGAACTTTGAGCACTGTCTAGCAGATTCATGCACATTCGACGAGCAATTGGCCGAAATTTCAGGCAAATTCCACTACACAATTTCCTACAAACTTGCCATTTCTGATGTACACTTTGCAGACTGTATGGCAAATGGCGTCAATATAGCGATTGATTTCTTTATAAAAATACAACTTGAGAACTAAAACAATTTACCTCCAGAATATAGAATATCACTTTCAGGTTGATTTTCTTTATGTTGACCGGCAAATATGTTTTAAAATGGCTAAGGCGAACACATAATTGGCGTTGAAAATACGCGCATCTTGCCACCAAACAGCCGCCATCTTGAAAACATGACAAAATAATGCTTTGCGATCACTTCCATTCTCTTTCATTGTTATACAAACAGCCAATCAAAAATTCGACATTAATTCCATTCCCCCAGAGTTTCACCTGGCGACGACCCGCTGACCGAGGAGACCGTGGACTCTGGGTACGAGATTGGGTCGCACGCTAAAAATGGGCCTGACACAATCCTTCTAAAGATTGTCTGCCAATTACAAATCACGTCCAGATTTTGGACGTGATTTTAATGAATCTGATTGGCTGATTCAACAATAGACTTCGCCGGAAGTAAAAGCAACGCGCGTTGCGTGGAGAGTCAAGCGAAATCCGCCATGTTGGAAAGAGGCATTTCTTGTGTTCTTGTTCAACTTTTTTCATCAAAGGTCAATGAAATCAACCTTTTCAGGATTTTTTTTTCGGTTTTTGAGTATTTTGGGAAGTTAACAAGTCTTACAGTTACGAGGTTACGTTGGATTTTCAGTCCACGAACGACTGGAAGACTGAATTTCCGAAGAATACAGCTAAGCTTGTATGTCAGCTATTACCTACACATGTAGCTGTCTGTTATTTGGTTTTGGGTGCTTTACATGTACATGACAGCCTCTGTATTTGACCCTTGTTTCGTGGATGGAAGCCGCTACTTAGGACAAAGGACAGTAAGCAGTACGAGAATATTGTATATTTTAATGAAGTGAATTAAGCTTATTTGTTTCTGCGTGTTTAATATACTTAGTAGTATTCTTATGTAAAATTTTTCATTGAATGTATATAAGCTTATTAAGCTTTTGAAACGTACAGTGTAGAACGACTTATATAGCAAAATCGATATTTCTACACTAATAAAGTAAAGGATATATCAAGTTGCACAAAGTTATGGCTATACTGCCTTGAAAAATCCTTATTTGTTGACAGTGGTGTTGTATAAATTGTATAAACCAAATTATTAAACGACCAGAAATTTATCAAAACGTGGTTGCTGGACTTTTCACTGACTATATTAATAAGACCACTGATCAGATGAAAATTAACCAACGTAATAACAGTAATAAATTTCAATATGAAATTATAAATTCATCGGCTAGGCACTTGGGTCAACCCCCGGGACAACCAGGGGGATATGTTGTAGCCTGTTCCAGGCATTCAGATAATGAGAGGCGGTACGAGTAGGCGCAAGAGCGCGAAGAGTGGGGCCAATCCCCTCGCCGCTCCCAATTATCCGAATGCCTGTAACAAGCTAGATTTGTTGGGGAATAGAAGGAGATGGATTTGATTGATTGCCCCTGGGTTGGGGAAAATACTATACTTATTGTAATATAATTATTGGGTGCATTCCATTTGACCAAAAATTCCAGTTTGAAATTCCTGAACGTTCGGACAAGCTTAAGAGGTATACCCAAATCTCTGCAACTTTTTTCTGGAATTTTGGGTTGAATGGAAAGTGTCCATGATGTTTTAAGTTCAATGAATAGGGTGGGGGAATTCACAAGTTTGTAAAATCATGGACAACAACGAGTCTGTGATCTGGGACATATTACCGGTATATATCAGATGAAAACCTTACTATGACTTTAACTGAAATAGTGATGACATATCAATGTAAATCAGCTGTCTCAAGATGTTATTTTGTTTGATTTACAAATAAAATTTTAAAATGATCCCAGACTATTGCCTGGTCATGAATCACTGAGACAAATCCCTCTCTATTAGGAACTGTGCAATAATTACCAGGAGGGGGGGGGGGGGGGGGGGTGGTTTGGAAAATAGACTTCGTGTAGGACAATATTAGGTAATACCCCCCCTCCTAAAGGAGTGAATTTAGTTATTGCCCCCCCCCCCCTCTAATCAGTCAGAAATTATGTACGACCCCCCCCCCCCCCTCCCTCACAGTATACACACACCTTTATACAAATACCCTGCATTTTCTCTACACGCACCTGTAGATTAAAATTTTATAACAGAAAGAAGAGCTGCTACTACATGTTTAATTGTTGGACATCGCGTCTGGAACAAACACCACCTCCGTAGCAATGTACAACAGAGCCATAGCAGAAGGAAAAGAGCCTGTGTGTTATTTTCAGGTCTGATGAAGTGCCGGAAAATTATTCGGTCCCCACCTTATAAATAGGTATGGATTCGCCAATGTAATATGTACTTGAAATAAAATGTTACGCCCCCCCTCTCTTGAGTGACTTATTTTACCTTGAGCCCCCCCCCCCCCCCCTCCCCATCCTTGCTTTGATTTTATTTTATGCCCCCCCTCCTGGTAATTATTGCACAGTCCCTTACCCCTTATATATAGGTGAATATCAGGGGGAATTTTTGTTGAGAAACATCCCCTACCACTGGGTCAAGATTAACTAAGTTTACAATTCCCCTGGTTGTCCTGGGGGTCTACCCCAGGGGCAAGCTGATGACATGTGCAATTTGCTTTCATTTCTTTTCCAAAAAACATTTTTTTGACCATAATAAGACAGTCTTCTGCATCAACAATACTCATCATCAAAACATGTAGCAACCTCCTGTCTACCTACCTGAGAAATTAAGAATTCTCTGACCAGATATTAAATTCTCCGAATTTTCCCTGATACCATGAAAAAAAAAATTGCTGGCTTTTTCCCGACCTGAAGCAACCATGCAAGAGTAGCTCAACAACTGCATATTAAGTTATTTTTGTTTTAAATCATTAGCAGTGTCCGATCCTGTCAACCCTCATCCATAAAGTTCATGCCTCTGGGTTTAAAAATTATGTCAGACAAGAAATTTGTGTGCAATAATATTATTACACACAAATTTCTGATACTTGGCTAAAATTCCCTAAAATCCACTGTGTGACCAAGAAAGGAATATGTTTCAAATAAAATAATGGGATTAGGAAAAGGATATTCCAAGAAATCACATTCCTTGATCAAAAGTGGCATATAAACATTTAATAATTATTTTAAAATATGTTTAAAATGCTTTCCATGATTGCTTTACAAATTATCTATCGCAAAATCCGGGCGCAAAATAGTTTGTCCATTCAGTACAAGTCAATGATCTAACAATAAAATCACATCAATCTATTTATTAGTTGCTAAAGAAAATGAAGCACATGCCATCGATCGCGTTGTAGTCGATCGCAACAGCCACAGAGTAGGTTCGATCGATCGATCGAAGATAAGCTTACTTCACTTGCCGTGCTGTTTACTCACATAATATCTAATAGTCCTTCCTTCTTTCAATGGCAAAATCTCCCATGTTGATATAAATACCGGAAAAATTGAAAGATTTGATTTCAAACGTTTCCTCTCGAAACATTCACAACAAAAATGGCGTCCAAAGCTGTTTCGTTCCACGCGTGGAAATCCGGCATTCTCGCGAGTGTCGCGTATCGGAAGTAATTTTGATTGGCTATTTAGAAGTCATGTCAATCAATGTCAATCCATCACAAAAAGGGGGCGGAAGGCATTTCGTTAAAGAATTGTGTCAGGCGTTAATTTTCAGCGCGACCACGTAAAGAGTAAAAGAGAGCGCGGAAAAATTCGCCTGATACTCAGGTTACCACTTCCCTAGATCCACTAGAAACTGACTAGAAAATGACAGAGGACTTTGGTTATTGACAAAAATGGCCATGTTTTGTTGCAGATATACTGTTGTTTAATACACCCCAAGTTCAAAATTAATATTTAGTAAATATTCTGAAATTTGAGGTCCAAACATTAGCATTTTTAAATTGTTTTCCGGTTAGCTAGAACTTTATAATACAAACTGGTTTGGGGGTCAATAATGGGATTGCGTGATCAGAATTAATTATTATATTTATGTCATTTATAGACATGCAAAGTACTGCTTGCTTGTGATTTTATAAGGCGGATTTTCCTTCAGGATCCTTCAGTCACCGCTGCTTTCTAGCTACGCTTGAATGGAGACAATTAATTCTTTTATTTCCCCCAACACGCTTTCTCTCGAAGGATTAATAGGTTGTTTACACGCTGGCAACTGAACGAAATTATGCAAACATTATGGAGGCTGCTACGACCGGACCAAATCTATCTCACCTTGCCATAATTCTAGGATCTGCAGTGGCATTCATCTATCTGTTATACTGGTGTGGGACGTATCGATTCTCAGTGCTCAAACGACTTGGCATCCCTGGACCAAAACCATGGCCATTCTTGGGAAATGTCCTCGAGTTGAAGACATACGGCGGGCTTCACGCCATGTTGTTCGAAAACATGAAGCGTTACGGTAAGATCTATTCCGTGTGCTTGGGTAGAGTGCCCACCATTGTCGTCGCTGAGCCAGAAGCCCTGAAGAAAATCTTGGTTAAAGAATTCTGGAGCTTTAGGAATCGTTCTGTCTCGATGAAGCCTCCACCACCACTGAACTGCGGTCTGCTGGCCGCCAGAGATGAACAATGGAAGCGAATTCGCAGCATCTTGTCTCCTTCGTACACAACCGGTAAGATGAAACAGATGATTCCACTCATGGAGGATGCAGTGAATGTACTAATGGAGAAATTAGAAGATGTTGCTGACACAGGTAGGCGGTTGAATAAATGACGATGTAGCGTGACAGTGGAAGGAAAGAACGCGTGACATGTAATGGACATGACATTGCAATAAATACCGATCAAGCGCCCGGCGATCAAGTGATATAAGAATTTTAGGAGTAAATGGTGAAAAAAGTGAAGATTTTTTTATTCAGACCGAGAGTTTCTAACATCTCGCACTCCCTCAGTTGATTTTATAACTCCCCTTGTGTTTTTTATTTTCACTTTTTTTTTTTATTCGGAGAAAAAACATTGGGCTTACGTTGTGGGCCATTGGACTTTTTGGGGGGACTTTTTGGGGGTCTGAAAATGTGGCCTCATTCGCACCTCCCGGTCACTTATACGGATCCGCCTCTGATTAACGCAACCTCGTTCCCAGGGTCTCTCTTCTTCCCGTCAAAAGCGCCTGGGAACGAGGTTGTGATTATTCACTCGCCCCATTCTCCGCGCACCTTTACAAATTTTGCGCGCACTCGCAGGCTAGATATGACAATTTGACAGTCAGATTAATTATCTGGTATTCTGTGCTTCATCCTACAGAACGAAGTGTGGATATGTTAGATTTATTCAGCCAGTTGACCCTTGACGTGATTTTGTCAACTGCATTTGGAATCAAGACTAACATTCAAACAGATCCGCACTGCCAGGTCACCAAGGAGGCCAGAAGGTTGTTCCGTAGGGTATGGTTATCCCCTTATCTACAGATATTCCCCTTTAGCTCTTTGATCCGCAGAACTATAACTTTCTTCCGGCGAGGTCTTTCATTCTTTGTGGACGCCGCTATAGAAATCGTAGAAGAGCGCAAGAAGTCTCCCACCAAGGGGCGAAATGATCTGCTGCAGCTCATCCTAGCGGCTCACGATGAGCCTGCAGTTCAAGGAGTCAGTAAACTCTCCGACGATGAGCTTATAGCACAATTGATTACGTTTCTGTTGGCGGGTTATCACACATCCAGCAACACGCTTGCTTTCACGGCTTATCACCTCGCTATGGACGCGGATGTACAAGAGAGACTGCGATGCGAAGTAGAAATCGCAGTCCAAACATTCCACGAGCTGCCACTGTACGATCTAGTGCACGATATCGAGTATCTCGATTGCGTCATGAAGGAATCAATGCGGCTTTTACCTCCCCTTCACGTTTTCAATCGTACATGCGAGGAAACGTGTGAAATAAGCCCTGGGGTAACGATACCCGCCGGAATGGAGATTACCGTACCGCTTTACGCGCTCCACCACGACCCCGACGCGTGGCCCGAGCCGGAAGTATACGACCCGGAGAGGTTCCGGGGCCCCGCCAAGGATGCCCGGCACCCGTTTCAGTTCCTGCCGTTTGGTGCCGGGGCAAGGAACTGTATTGGAATGAAATACGCTATGATGGAAATCAAAGTCGCCTTGGTGAGAATATTGAGGAGGTTTAAGTTTGTTCGATCACCCGAGACTCAGATGCCGTTAGTTTTGCACTCGGGCGTTACTCTTTCTCCCAGAGACGGGATACATTTACGAGTCAAGCGAGTTAAGAGCCTGATTTGAGGACAGCCCTCTGAGATATCGCCTCGAGAAGGGCCTGGCACAAACATTGTATCTGAAGTAAATATTTAAAAGAGCGCATCAGTTCGTCCTGGAAACTGAAAATCCTACGGAGAAGACTACTTTCTTGGTATATTTCTGGCCGTTTTGTGGGCCCTCGTTAAACTGGACTGACAAAACGGCCCAGACTGAGCTTTATAAACGCGCAAACACAACATAGAGATAATACTTGATCCAAATTGTTATCTACCTACTAAATGTCAGCCTTCCCTCTCTCCCACTCACAACGTCGCGTACTTATGACGTCATAGACTGGCATAACCTTTAGTAAACAGACGTCTCTCTATGCGCACTCCGCTGAAGGATTCGTCAAGAAAAATTACATACTAGTTACATGGCATACGGATATCTGTGATTGTCGCTGATTGGCTGTTACTTATGAGTGAAAATTCGAAACCGAGTAGCAGCCAATCAGAGATGGCTCTCCGTGGAGTAGTCTCCTTCGTAGCAATCTCGTACCCAGAGCCCCCTAGACCAGCGGTGGGTATGAGATTGCCTTCGCAGCAATTATTTGAGTCGTCACGCAACGTTTTTCCCCGTTGTGACGTGAGGGAGGAGCATTGCGTCACGACCCCAAGTACGTAATCCATATGGAAATTTTCGCGTCAAATCTCGGATGTCTATTGAGCGAGGGAAGAACAGATAATGCAAAAAAGTCAAACAATCTCGTGCTATGATTTTATTGTCCTCTTTTTTGATATAAATAATACTTATAAATAAACAAATCAAATAAATATAAAGTTGTGTACCTAATCCACATGTATATCTACAAAAAGAAGAAAAAACAGGACAAATTAATCAGCCACCACGACACTGGAAACACAAAAGCTCGCATATTATTCCAAATCGATAATATTAAGGGGGGTGCAAGGGGGTCTAAGCCTCCCGCTTCCCATACCTTTGATTCCCGGGCCCCCCCCCCCCCTTTTGTTGAGGTTCCCGCCCGGTGTAATGTTAAGCTCGGTCGCACTAGTACTGTAGTAAATAACTATATTCAGTTTGTCTCGAGCATGGGACTACACGAGTGTTTTAGCCTGATGCAAACACGAGAGAAAGTTTGGGAGAATTCGAAGTTCAGAAAGTGGGTTTACATATGAGTGGAGACATTTGAAAACGGAGCCCTGTGGTATTAGTGTGAACAGCGAAAACGGATCCGGGCTTTTGAAAACGCTAACGTTATTCACATCACATGAACTCCGATCCAGTCTATTTGCGTCTATTTGTCGTGTGCGCAGATGACTGTTGTAGCGTATTTTGTAGTGTATATTAACGTATTCGAGCGTTTTTAGTGTGGACGGGGAAAACGCTGCGAAAACGATAGCTAGTGTGGATACGAAGCTTTTGATGCGCGGGGCTTTTCGAAAAGGCATTAGTGTGGATTGAGCCTAAAATCAAGTCAACAAAATGCAAACGACTACACAACCAATCAGAGCGCGCGTTCGCGCGTTATATGATCAAAATTTTATAAACGTACATGTATACTATATTCTTTGCACCGAGGCACGACTTACCAGTCTGTGTTATTTGGAGACGCTAGCGCTTCAGTAATGATGATAGTCGGGATTCTAAACTTAGACTGTTTCGGTTTCTTCCCGAATGGCTAAAAAAAATAGAGTTACAAAGTGATATATGAGTACACAATCTAAAACTATGGCATAAAATTCCAAAATGTATGCACATTAGCCTCCAGTTATCTAACTACAACATAAGGGAGTCGCTATGAATGAGACACTAGTGTGTGGCCATTCAAATGAAAGCTATTGAGCAGTACTTTCATGTGGTACTGTTTATTATGCTGTAGATAGAGGTTATTCAGCACAGAAAGTTGTGTAATACGGCTGGGTATATTTTTACGAGTCAGTTTTTATCTAATAAACATTGACGAGTAAAAATGCCCAGCCGTATTACACAAATTTCAACTGAATAAATTGTTTATTATACGACATAATTGTTTTCTAAAATATAGGCTTTCAACAGTGTTTTCCGTAGCGCACGGTCAGGGGACTAAGACGAGTGTAATACGGTCTCATATTTGCACTCGTTTTGGTGCGTATTCACACTCTAAAATGCTATGTCGTATAATAAAACAGCATTCAGCTCCGATCTGTTGCTTACCAATGTCATCTGCTTGAGTTTGTCTCGGATACTGATCCCGGAGAAACAAGACGCGGCAGTTTTTTGTTTTTGTTTCTCTCGCCACTCAGGCGTGGTGTTTTCACTGCGCATTGCAATTTCCCATTTGTAGTTGAACTCGCTTTTGAGATGAGCCTGGGGCGAAAAGAAAATCAATTTAAAAGTTAGTCGATATTGCGCTATACGAGGCAGGGTGCCTAATGGTTTGTGCTGTGCTTCAAACTCGAAGTCCAGCTGACAGAGATAATAGATGGCCGGTTCGAGCTTGACCATGTTCTTAGGCAAGATACCTTACTCTCAAGTGCTTCTTGGTTTGCACCTGACGTCATCAAAATTCTAAAATCTAAGCTGTTAATTCTCCAAAGCTATTCTTTTCACATATTCTAGACATACAAGACATTAATCTCTATGCAAAGTTTGGTATCGATTCAGTGCTTCGTTTCGAAAATAAAGCAATTTGAAATTTGCGATGTCCCGGATGAACGTGGTTTTGAACTGTCACAAAAACGACCAAAACTGATATTTTTATGTCATTCAGTTTATTCACCGTAAACGTTATCAAGAGGTTTCTGGAGCCAATCAGAGCCACGTATACCTTATGAGAACTCACAAGAAATCAATCAATCAATATCCTTTATTTTTACATTATTAGTGTTTGTGTCGAAAAATTATTGACTTGTTTCACTTTAGAGAAAAACTGCTTGAAACTATTTCCTGCATGGCGGTTGGGCATGTATAATGCTCAAAATAAATATTTAAAATTATTTAAGGTAAGGTCACATTACAAAGATAAAATTTTTCAACTAGTATTAGTTGAAATGGTATTGTTAATAATAACGGGTCCTGACTTACTCGTTTTCTTGAGGTCGCTTGGTTGAGCCAGTCTGTATTCCAAGTCTAAGGAAAGATACTCTGGTTAGACTGAACCGCGTAAAATAGGATTTGAATAAAATGAAATAATGAGCTTTTTATTTAATAAATGTTCTCTTATTTTTCTGGTGCATGGTTTCAAATATTTTTAAAAATATAAATAGAGTACTGCCTGCCTGGAATATCCAGCCAATTAAAATAAATTACGGTCGGCAGGGTTCAGTTAGTATTTGTTTTGGTACTACGTTAGTTTGCATAGCCCCTTTAAGTGTTTTAGCGATCGGCAATTTAATAGCAGTACTTTCGTGAGGTGAACCGTTCAATAGCTAATACTGCTTGGTATAATAAACGTTGTTGTTGTTGTTGTTGTTGTTATTGTTGTTGCTGTTGCTGTTGTTGTTGTTATTATTGTTGCTGTTGCTGTTGTTGTTGTTGCTGCTGTTGATGTTGTTGTTGTTGTTGTTGTTGTTGTTGTTGTTTTTGCAAGCAGCGCAATAAACCAATCAAAACACGAAGCAAAAGCATGTAACACTTTAGGCAAAAACTAAAACCAATACTAGTTTGCTGATAAAGCAATTACAAAGCAACTACATTATTAATTTTGAATGTCATTGGAAAACCGCTCGATCAGTAGATACAGGGATCTTTCGACCCATTTCATATCATCAATAAATTTTAATTGATTCGTTTTTTCCCCTTACCATCATGTTACGCCGCCTTGAGCAACTCAGCCACATTTTCTCTCTCGCCTGCAAAGCAAAATAAGTAATTCGTCACTGAATAGACCCTTCCAAGGTTTTTGCAACTTTTGATATTGTCCAGTTAGCAAAAATCTATCGACCGCCGGTGCTGGAAAGAGCACCTTGAAATTAGCAAAATGGCCAAGTTTGATTATGATATCTTGCAAAATACCGAAAACATGGTTCGACAAAGTCGCGAAATTTTACAGATGTTTGTATGCTGGGGGACAAGTTTGTGCTCCCAGCATACAAATTACGTCTGTAAAATGTTGCGACTTTGCGGAACTATATCTGCGATTTTGCAATATATCAGATATGAATCTAAAATTTGGCCAATTTACTAATTTCAAGGTGCTCTTTCCAGCAGGGTCGATAGAGTTTTGCTAACTGGCCAATATCAAAAGTTGAAAAAAACCGATTGCAGTTCTGAGCCATTTTTCGTACGGTTTTACGGTATGTTAGATCGAAAATTGCGGTATTGCGGTTTCACCTAGTACAACGGTACGCGGTTTTTCTAGCATTTGAGCAGCGGTAATTAGGTAAAAATTATAATTTTGTACGGTATTTCGGAGAGGGAAGTTTCCTTGCAGCGTGAGTAAGAAAGCGGGAATTCTTCTCGAGTTTCAGTGCGATTTTTTGCTGTTTTACGGTTTTGGAGACCCCCAAAGTCCCCCTCCTTCAGGGGCACCCAACGACGGTTTTCTCCCAAATGCTTTGAAACACTATTTTAGGCTGTCCGGTGTGCTTTTAAAGATCTATAAATGAATTCTAAGCTGCGCTATAAAATTTATATCTGTTCGGTCATTCTAGGGGAACTTTAGACTTCACGAATTTATTGGGGCTTTTTTAGTCATTTCCCGAAAACCTCAGCTCTTCCTTGCTGATTTTTCCTTTCCGAAAATCCTAGCTGACCTCTTTTCCTTTCCGAAAATTTTTTCGTTCCTGAGCCTGGGGAGGGCAGATAGTGCCCCCCCTATGTATCTCGAAAAATATTGACGCTACGAAAATGAAACTTACATGGTGTGTAAAGCATCCGAAAAACTTTATTTTAGCGGCAGTCACGTGTCAATTATGACGTCGTACACGCCACAATGACGTCATACGTTAAAACAATCCGCCGGCTTGGATCCTAAATCTTGGATTTCTAAATTGTTCAGAAATGTCAGAAAATCTCCAAATTTGTTTTGAAAAAATCAAGAAAAATATAAATATGCTAAAACGGCAAAGATTTTGGAAGGATTTCATCGTAAAAAGCAAACATTTTATGAAAACTGAAAATTAAGCTAAAAAAAAAACAAATTTGGGTAAAACGATCTGTATCTCGAAAAGTATTTGTGCTATAAAAGTGAAACTTATGTGGTGTATAAAGCATTCAAACATGTTTATTTTAGTGACAATCACGAATCAATTATGATATCATATCACGCCAAAATAACGTCATACTTTTAAAATGTCCGCCATCTTGGATCCGTCATCTTGGATTTTTAAATTGTTCAGAAATGTCAGAAAATCACCAAATTTGATTTGAAAACATCAAAAACAATATAAGGATGCAACAATTGCAAAGATGTTGGAGGAAACTATTCGTAGAAAGCGGAAATCTCATGAAAACTGAAAATTAAGCTGAAAATACCAAATTTGGCTAAAACGGCCTGTCAAAACTTGGTTGCCATGGAAACATCAAGTCACGTGATCAAAATATTGACACACCAAAATGTTTCCAGATAATTTTTAGGAAAAGTCATAAAGTTTGGCTATGATTGCTTGAATGCTCTTTAAGTACGATACATTTGAAGTCAGCGCGGGCACTTTCTGCCCCCCCAGGCAGGATAGGGTTAATTTTCCCATATTAAGAAAGTTCGAGATGATATTTCCCTAAAGAAAACTCCAAACTTTAATCCGAATATCTGAGGCGATTATAGGCCTTCCGAACAGATATTTCACCGAAACGATATCCGTTGGGTGCCCATGCTCCTTTCCCAGTCGACGAGTTTACTCCGACGAAGAGCTAACACTCGAAAAGTCAGTGTTTTACTCTTCATTCACTGTTCATCTGGACCCGGTTGTTCGAAAGCCGATTAAACTAACCTGTGATTAGCGGTTATTCCGCGGTTAAATTTCTTATTCCCGGGATAACTAATCGATGGATAAAAAGGTGTAGAGTTAGCCCTCGATTAACTTTCCCTCGGTTAAACTCAGATTAAACCGGTTAAACTAGTCATTCTTCAATGCACGATCTGGAGAAAACGGCAGAACGCCATTGAATAAAAGGAAGGGTATAAAATTATTTTCTTGCTTTGTTTGATATAAAAATGGCAGATTGTTTTCCAAATACGCGCATCCACTGTCTTCTACACTTCATTTAATTCAATTCAATGTTCTACACTTGCAAACCCGACAAAAAAAAGCTAAACTAAACTATAACCGGAAAGATGAACGTAATAAAGAGCACACATTATAGGGAGCAATAAAAGTAAACAGCTACAATCATGTAAAAAATGTCGGCAAATTTTATAGCACAAACGCCTGGCGATGCACAATGGAAAAATTATCCAAAAAGTTCACTAGAACGACTTCGTTGAAAGAGATTTAATTCTCCGCCTTTCATAAATAAACATTTACGGTAACTAAAATATATTTTCAATCATCTCTGAAATAAAAAGTTTGTACATTTCCCGCTCACGGAATGGCGTGTACAGCATTTCGAAGAACTGCAAGTACAAACAAGCTCGCTTGACTTTGTCTCTAAAATCAAATGAATACTCGCCTTGTTGAAGAATTACAAAGCCTTTAATTCCACTGCTGATTTTCCTTTTCACATTACAGCGGTTAGTGAGGAAAATGCCGAAATTTCTTCGCGCTGTACAAATGATTTTGTGAAAAACACCGCTGCATCGCGCTTCTGATCACGCCATAATTTCAATTTTAGGATCCGGACCGCTGAGAAAATAAAATCTGTTATGGAAAAGTCGTCAGGTAGCCTGAATTGCGTTTCTTTCCTCCTTGGATCCGGCAGTAAGTGCTCCATTTTGTTTTGTTTGCGAGCTTTTATTCCCTCGATTAGCGAGTTAATCGACCTCGCTAGGTGTGTTAAATTTAACCCTTCGTTTATCCCTGGAATAGCGTTAATCGCGCTTTCAGGAACAGAATCTAACCTAGGGATAAATTTTATTCCTCGATTAGCGAGATTTAATCCTCGATTAGCGCTAATCGGCTTTCGAACAAACCTATCAGTTAACATTTTGGTTATTTCTCAGCTAATGTTCAATTAATTTTGACAGCTCTCAGCTTAGTCCAGTCCCTGAACTCTCTCTTACCCCCGCCCATAGGGACTGGAACCCAGCGGGAAAAGAGAGAGTCCAGCACCACTTGCATGCGCATGCGCCATTTTTTTTTCCCCCAAATCAGGGGAAAAACACCATATTTTGGTAGTCTCTGATTTGCTTATAGCGGCTTTCAGATATATAATGGCGGCCAGCTCGATGAAACGTTAGAAGCTATTGATTTTACTTTCAGAAAAAATGTGGAGTTAACTTTGTTTCGAGCTGAAGAACAGCTAAGCGATTTATGCTGTAGTGTCAGGAAAAGATGTGGCAACGTGTGTGATTTTTTTTATCCCGGCTTTAAGCTTTGGGAAGCCTTGTTGAATTTTAGTTCGCTGGTCTTATTGAAATTATTCCCTTAAAATTAAGCTTAAGCTTATGGAAGATCAGCTGAAAGAAATTAGTAGCTTTGGAAGCATTTGCCAGAAGCTTCATGCAGGACTTTTAGAGGAATAGTTTCATTTGTTGATCTCGTCTCCCGAGAGTTTTGAGGAAGGAAAGATACGAGTTCAGCTGCTGAAATTACAAAGGAAAATTCAAAGTCTGACCATTGATGAAGGTCATTGTGTGCTGCAATGGTTAGTACACTTGTTGTTATTTTCTGACTTTGTACAGTGAGGACTGGATCGTTCAGTCTTTTGACACTGATTATGGAGAGCGTGAATACAAAATTATACTAAGCTTACACAAATTACGTTTTCGTTTTGTGGAAACTTCCTTCGAGTTCAAATTTAATAAGCTTAAGTCACTTGTAATCTAGTGAACATATGTAAGCCTATCTTTATTTGCAATGTAAGCTTATGTATAAAGCTTAATAAATAAAACATTTTGCAGAAAGGCACTGTTTAATTTTTTTATTCTATTTTATTTTGAACAGAACCTGACATACATGTAGCTGTGAGGTTCTTTAACATGACTTTCATGTTTTCATTTGCACTATATGTGCAGCTGTTACTAAACACTTCAGACATTTCTTTCTTGAGATGTGTATTACTAGCACATGTATTATTCCCCAAGTAGAATTCAAGACCTTCTTTCCAATGCAGACAATTTTTGTGAATTTATGACTGTATATATGATGAGCTAAAGTTCTACTTATGTGTGGTGACAGCATGTTAAAATTTAACTTTATTTATTTTTATACATAACTTTATATGTATACAATCCAGCTCTAAGGTTCTTATACGTGTAACTTCATGTTTTTACATTATGTTCAGCTTATACTTAACATTTGAGACATTCCATTCCTGGAAGGGGGGGGGGGGGGGGGGGCGTACTCTATTACTCTGTAAATGTTTGGGCGGGGGTGTTCCTCTGGGACTCTGAAACCCTTATACCAGACCATGTTCAGTTGCATTTTGAAATCCTGTTCTAGACTAGACACCAAAAATCCCTACCCTATCCCAGACTCGCTATTTTTCAGAAACTCTTTCTATTATGAAAGTTGCGCTATTAAAGTCACCATAATGATTTGTATTTCCATTTTGTATAGGGCTCTTTCAATTCCAATTAATTGTCAATTCCTAGACTAAATTTGTTATACCACTGAACAGTTGATTCAGTTCCCAGTAAATGATACCCTATTCTAGACCAAAACTCTCTGATTTCTATACCCTATCCCAGACTAAACTGCTTGAAAACCATACCCTTCAGTGGCACATACCCTTATAGCTTATGTATGTAAGTGCCCCCCCCCCCCACCCGGGAGAAATATACATTACATGGGTGAGGACAAAACATGGACCCCTTTTGGACCAGGTCCATGCACCACTAAGTATACTGTATGGACCCGGTGACCCCATATTTTTCTTACCCCCAAAATAAATAATAATAAAAGGTAACAATTGAGCTAATAAGCCCTCATTTCAGCTATGAAACATTAACAAT
The DNA here is from genome assembly GCA_029204205.1 of Desmophyllum pertusum. Lineage (NCBI taxonomy): Eukaryota > Metazoa > Cnidaria > Anthozoa > Scleractinia > Caryophylliidae > Desmophyllum > Desmophyllum pertusum. Next base: position 954,260 of record MU826849.1, read on the forward strand.
ATTTTTTCTTACCCGAAAAAATGTGTAACAAAATTAAACAGACATTAAACATGATTTGGTGAAGATAACATTACAACAATAGTCTCAGGATTTAGAAATACAATGTAACAAAAATAAATATTTCCTCCAAGTCAGTCATTCTGTGGCTACCCAAGAGTAACACAGAGATAGCCCGCCTAGGAAGGTGATCCTGGGTGACCGTTTACATGCAGAAAAGATAGCCCGCCTAGGAGGGTGACCCTGGCAAGCAGACAGGGTGACCCAGGTAGGCGGGTGACCCTGTCTATCATGTAAACACTTCAGTGTGTTTTGTAAAGAAATGTATGACAAGTTGGCCCTCCCAGGGTAGCCCGGCTAGGAGGGTGACCCTGCTTCCCGGGTCACCCTCCCTCCATGTAAACAGGCCCTAACAAAGAGTTTGAAATCTATTTTTGCTTCTTAAGTTATTTTGGAGAGGCTGATGCAAAGAAGGAAATGTAAAATTTATACGTAACCAGACGTACTAGAAATAATTATTGTTGCAACATTTGGGATCAAAGCGATGGAATTTATGGAGATTGAAGAACATGTGCATACAGGTAAACTGTCAGCAGAAAGTGAATGCCATAGTTTTACTAGTGGACATAAAAGAAGCATCACCAAATTCAGAGAATTGTAAAAAAAACCCTGCAAGGATCGCTTCTGAAGCGATCCTTGCGGTTCTCTTTATACATGTAAATTCTATATTAATATTATCCAAAATATGACAATTTTTAAGATCCCTGGCCAAAATAATGTCATAACAAATATCTACCACTCTACCAATCTAGTTGCTTTGTTATCTGTTTATTATTATAAGCAGTTATAACCGGGAGGTACAGTATAAGTATATTTCTTTAGATTATGTAATATTCCAGAATTTCAAATATTTTTACAAGCAACTGTTCAAATATAGTGCCCAATTTGGCCAAATAACCGAACAATAACGCTAAAAAATTATCCTTTATCAGGAAAACAAACCGTGCACAATAAACAATAATTGTATTCTACACACCATTAAACAGAGCTATCAGCTCTGATCACAATCCAGCTCAGAGGCAGACTGTCAGCCACAAGGAATCATACCGAATAAAACACCACATCGAGTTGCTTTCTTGCAATTCCGCTTTGAAATTACGGTTCAGGAGATCGTGGAACAGCCCAAGTTGAATTACGTGACAATCATATGTCATCTAATCCATGAAGATATCGGCAAAGAGCTTCACAATGATACCAAACGTTAACTTCACGAGCTCCAACATACAGCCGCCATCTTGTTCTTAGCCGTCATTTCCAGCATGCCTCGCGTGTCGTAGCCTGAATCTGAGCCGCCAAAATAATAGGCTTAAATCCCAATTTGCTGCAATTTGTTCTTAACATTTTTAACGATTCCTTGAGCTCTAAAATAGGTAATTTTCCATTACATAAGGTGATCTGGGATGGTAGATCGGTAGATTAGCTGCGAGAATAAACATGGGGCCGAGCGGAAATGAGCGTAGATTGGGATCTAGTGAATTGTGATTGGTTCGTTCTGAGCATGCGCATGCAAGTGATGCTGGACTCTCTCTTCTCCCGCTGGGTTCAGACCCAATATAGGGCGGGGGTCAGGGGCGGGGCAGAACACTCCGCGACGCCTGGAACATTTTTTGTATATGAATCATCCAACAAAATATGACGTCATATCCGGTAAAAAATCCCCGCAATGCTCGTTCGCCGAACTACAGAAATCCAGTTTCGAGTAGGCATGATTTCTTCGTTTTTTTAACCTTTGTTTTGGTTGCATTTTATACTGTGGATATAAAGAAGTTGCAGAGATATTGCTTCGACTTTTCAGCAAAAATTTCGGCAAGAGAGAAAGGTTTAGTATTGTTTTGAAGGCAAATAACACAACGCGAAGTGCCGTGTCATGGCGGATATTTCACGCTCTCAAAACAAGTTCGTTCCATATTTTAGCTATAGCAGTTCCTGATTCAATAGTTACATCGATTTCTATAGCCTACGAGATTTACAACATCATGGATGAAACACTGCTGGTCGTAGTTTGCACTGTTCACTTCGGGAAGGTAATTATCTCTCGCCGTAAAGTGTTAGAAGTCGCCGTTGTTGCTCTTGGTCCTTATGTGTTCAGTTGAAGACACAAGCGAAATCTTTATATTCTACTGAAGGTTGGTATTTTTTTTACATCTCCTTGTTGATTATTGTTGTTTCCAGTAATACACAATACATGTATATTTTATTATTCTAGTTTTGGGGTAATCGCAGTTGGTTTTCAGGGCCGTAGCTAGAATTTTTTGAATGGGGGGGCAATGAAGCGAGTGCCGAAGGCGCGAGTCGCTAGGGGGGTCTGGGGGCATGCCCCCTCAGAAAAGTTTGAAATCTAGAGGTTCGGAAATGCTATTTTGAGCATTTTCCATGAGATATTTTGTCAAAAAATCAATCTCGATTCAGTGTAAAATGACAGGTATTTTTAGTGCTTACAGCAATATTTCCGAGGTTTTGTTACCTTGATACATACCGTATATCGGCCTGAGTACACTAAACATTTTATTAGTCTATTTCGTGTGTAAAAGATGTCTCCAGTTGGATTTACGCTCCAAAATATATTTCTCAATCAATCGTAAATGTTCAAATTAGTATGGTACCGGGCAGTCAAAATATAACTACTTACTTAGTTACCTAAGAAGTAAGAACAGTTCTCGCCTCTTCGTTCCCCATCATCTTGATTAATATGCCGAGCAAAATCTGGGGAGATGGAGTACCAAGCCTTTGAAATGTTCAATCTTGTTTTTGAAAGACCCTCGGCATATATTTTTATCAAGAAGGCGGCTGTTTGAACGCGAAAAAAACATACGCAGTTTTCGTTTTTCAGAAAGCATTACCCATTCTTGGGGGGGCAACTGCCCCCCTTGCCCCCCCGCTAGCTACGGCCCTGGTTTTGTTCCGTGAATTAATCTTAATTATTGCATGAAATTTAATAATAATCACAATTCTATTATTTTTATAATAATTATTCGAATCATTTCTAGTTTCTTGTTCGTTTGTTCTACACAAAGTAGATCCTTAAGTTTAACATTTTTTTTAATCATCACATCCCTTAGGGTAAATATTATGTAACTAATTTATGGCAAAACGGTCAGTATAAAATGCAGGCTAGGCATAAAAATATGCAGATAATTAAAAATTAGTGCATTTTGGTTAAAATGCATATGATTATGTATACCTTATTTTTGAAAAAAGAAAAATTGATATGTTTTTTTTTAATTTAGATTAGTGAAAGAAGAGTAGTCTGCATATCAGCTAGCCTCCTACGCATACTTTCTTTGGGCTCATCACGCAATCTTTTGGGGGAGGAAAGATTGTGTGACGAGCCCAAAGAAAGTCTGCGTAGGAGGCTACATATCAGCAAAGAAACAAAAAATAACTTAAATAATATATACAGTACAGCCAAAGCTCCTGTAAGCCTTTACACCCTCGGGAAGCAGAAAAAGTGTCTGCAACTAGCTGGAGCTGGCCGCTTACAGGACTACAATATGTGTAAATACAGAGCTTGTATGAGCTATAGTTCAAACAGGGTTTTGTCATGGCGGCCATAAGTAGAGCTGTCTGCTTACGAGAGTGTCCGCTCAGAGAGCTTCGACTGTATAATTTCTTATAAAGAGTGGGAGGGAGATTAGGGGGAGGGGGAAATTTTAGAGCAAGAAGGGTGAGCAATTTGAGGGATTTGTAAGGATAGGGCAAACTAAAGGTAAAAGTTGAATTATTTTCTTTTCATTTCAGAGTTTCCTGTTTCGCTAACTGATTAGCAGATGACATCTCAAGAAAAAATGATAGGATTTGAAAAAAAGAAAAATTGATTCCAGAGAAGTCATAATCTTTATATGGAAGGGTTATTTTCCATCTTGTCTGGACAGAATAATAAATTATTTGTACAGCTTACGAGAACATTTATAATGATCATATCAGCTAGTATACATATAAATTGGTCTAATTGCCCCCACCGAATCCCCAATTCAAGAAGCCTGGTGGCATGGTTGTGCCAAAAACATAGGACAATAAAGTTGATATTAGTCATATAAATTATATAATAGATATGTTAATAAATCATCAAAAAGGTCTACACGTAGCCAATTCAAAATGCATGTTTTCTTGACTTGGAATGCAGCAATAAAATGCATGATTTTAACTTGCAACAGCTATCTAATGGACTCAGTTCATTTAGAATAAGCTTTGAAAGTTGTCATCAGTTGTACAACAAAATCTTATCAATCATATTTGTAGCAGGTTGAAATGGCATTCGGTACTCAAAAACTGTTCCTATCCCCTTAATAGAGGTGCCTTTTTAATTTATTAATTTAATATAGGTCATAAATACAAAGATTATTATGAGCGTTTTGCCAGGACAAAATTAATGGTTGACACTGTTCCCTTAAAGTATCAGTGTCCCCTACTGTAGTCTAGTTTGTCTCTCACACACTAGACAGTCAAGTAAAAATGAACACGGACAGTATTAACCCTTTCACTCCCAAGAGTGCTTAGCTGAAAACTAAGTAAAAAAATCTTAAAATTCATTTTGCAAAATTTTCTGTTCAATCACATCTGTTTGAATGGTCTCACACTGGGGTTTCACCCACAGACAAAATTAGAACCACATTTATTGACTCAAGATTTGACTGTGAGAGTGAAAGGGTTCTTGCACTTACATGGCTATAATGGTTATGTTTTGTTGCTTGATAATATAGACTATATACATGTAGGTCACTATATTATAGTATTCTTTTGTTTCATTTGTACTCGTGATGTGAGAGTGATGTTGAAAGTACAGGTAGGTTTTTTTGTCAATTTCACTTCACCGCCTAATTATCTGCAGACTGTACATCAGTAGATGAAGGCCAATTCAATAAACTGTAATAATTATTATTTGATGTGTCTAGAATACAGAAAACAAATGCAAAAATAGTAGTTATATTTCTGGTACTCAGTGATCAAACTAACATGTACAAAGATCAAAGAATGGATGTTATACTGTGCCTTTCTGAATAACACAAATTCTGAAGTTCAAAAACCTCTCCTCTCCCTCGTCTCCCCACCCTTGTCCCCTTTAGCTAATAAGGAAGGCCTCGGATACTCAGGTTAGTGTTGAGTTAGTCAAACCGAACAGAATGAGCTGAGCATGAGTTCACACCAGCCTCATATTATTCACACTCTTTGAATAAGCCTACTTTCGATATATTAAACTTCCACTTGCTAGCAAGGCATGAGAGGACACAAACAAAGGATAATTAAACAAGCTGTTTAATTTATTTATTTTGTTTGTGTCCTCTAATCCTCACTATCAAGCTGAATAAAATAATTTGTAATATATCAAAAGTGGGCTATTGACATTCTGGTATTTACAAGCAGTATTAATTCAGCATACTGCTAGTATAGTCATGTACATAAAACATCAACAAAATCAACAGTCATGGACATAGAGGAAGACCTATAGCAATAACATTTTTCCACATATTTTTATTTTCTAGGCGAGGTTCGTGAAATGTTCACTTTGGTACAACTGGCTATTAATAAAATTACGAGAAGTATGAAGGCTCCATTATTTTATTTTTTATTAAAAAAAGAACAGATTTGTTCCATTACTAAATGACCATTTTACTAGCCTGCAAACGCACCGAACGCAGACGTAATTTTCGGCTCGAGTTTCAAAACAAGATCCCGAGAAAACCGGCTGCTCTCACAGGCTAGCATTTTACAGGATGCATTCCAATATTTATTCAATGTACAGATATTGCTAAGTCTGTTCACACTAAACCTTAATTATATTCAACTGAAGTATAATCAATGCTATAATTCTCTATTCAATGTTGTTCAATTATGTTTCAGTTCACATCTGTGGAAATATAAAAACAATATTACATAATAGAAATAGGCAGGGTAACCTCACAATCTGAAGAAGAAGAAACTTTGGCTAGCCAGAAGAAGAAAATTTCGCCTCTAATCACTATACATAAAGTGATGAGAAGTTTGGTCTCTTTGTGCCACCCCATTTTGTTCAATCATGCACTGTAATTACTTCAAACAACCCCCTTGAGGTTGTTTGAAGTAATTTATAATCCAATTCACAATCAGGGACTGATGTAATATTAATTTATAATGTGAACCCTTTCCAAATATAATTTGATCATATAATTGAAGCCTGTGTGTTTCCAGAATATATCCATACCTCCCCCACGGAAGGTTTTTTGGTTTGAACCACCCTCCCCAACCTCGTTCCCAGGGTCTCTCATCTTCCCCCTGGGAATGAGGTTGCCCCCTCCCCCCAGGAATTTCCAGTTAAGCTTCATACTTTCCTTTAAAAATTTTGGCTTTTGAGACCCCCCTCCCTCTCGGAATTTCCAATGACCTTCCTTGGGGTGAGTTTGGATATTTTCTGGAACCGCACAATGTGAACATGGCCTAAGACTTTCACAAATATACGCCAAGAAGCCAATGCAAGTCGGTCGTCAGCTTACTCAAACTAGGGGAGGCCCCTCCCCCTTCCCCCCATTTGTGGGCAAAATTTTTCGGGCCCCCACCTTAATTATAAACATGTCTGGATCCACCACTGCCTATAATTTGGTTACGCGCTGGTAAATGCCAAATACTGCGATCATTCACCATAATAAATGTGCCACACACTTTTAATTTGAAACCCATGCCAAAACCCTTATAAATATACCCTGGCCAGGAATTTTATATACCTATTAATTAAAATTATATATAATCTGCATATTTTTATACAATCTGCAGTCTGCATTTTATACTGACCGTTTTGCCATAAATTAATTACATAATATTTAAGGGATGTGATGATTCAAAAAAAGTTTTGTAGAGAAGAAACGAACGAAGAAACTAGAAATTGACTCGAATTGTGATAAATTTATTATTATTAAATTTCATTCAATAATTAAAATTAATTCAGGGAACAAAACCAACTGATTACCCCAAAACTAGAATAATAAAATATACATGTATTGTGTATTACTGGAAACAACAATAATCAACAAGGAGGTGTAAAAAAAACCCAATAGTATAAAGATTTCGCTTGTGTCTTCAATTGAACACATAAGGACCAAGAGCAACAACAGCGACTTCTAACACTTTACGGCGAGAGATAATTACCTTCCCGAAGTGAACAGTGCAAACTACGACCAGCAGTGTTTCATCCATGATGTTGTAAATCTCGTAGGCTATAGAAATCGATGTAACTATTGAATCAGGAACTGCTATAGCTAAAATATGGAACGAACTTGTTTTGAGAGCGTGAAATATCCGCCATGACACGGCACTTCGCGTTGTGTTATTTGCCTTCAAAACAATACTAAACCTTTCTCTCTTGCCGAAATATTTCCTGAAAAGTCGAAGCAATATCTCTGCAACTTCTTTATATCCACAGTATAAAATGCAACCAAACCATAGCTTCAAAAAAACGAAGAAATCATGCCTACTCAAAACTGGATTTCTGTAGTTCGCCGAACGAGCATTGCGGGGATTTTTTACCGGATGTGACGTCATATTTTGTTGGATGATTCAGATACGAAAATTTCAGAAGTCTTCTGCCCCCCCTGGGCGGGGTAAAGAGAGAGTTCAGGGACTGGACTACTCTCAGCTATAAGTTAATTTTGATTTAATTTTGACAGATCTCATTCTCCGCTATCAGTTAAAATTGTAGTCATTTCTCCGCTATCAGTTAAACCCCATCAGGACCTTCTTACTATGTTAGGCGTCTATGTTAGAATAGTTTGAAATAATTTAACAAAAAAACAGCTAGTACATACCGCCTGGTCAATGCGTGGTACTGCCAACAACATTTCGAATTTCTCGATCAGGTATAATGGGATCTTGGACCGTTCTTTCGTTGTGTTCCTTTGCCGGGCCAACTACTGGACTTATATAACCTAAAAACCTCGGAAACTTCGTCACATCGTGGAGGGAACATGATTGGATGAATTATTGACGTCCTAGTATGTGTTAAATACGCCAACTAATGCAATTTTGTTTTTGTGATATGCAAATAAATCGCACGTCATAGGGGGATGTTCTATTTACGTAATATAATAATAGATTAAATTAGAAACTAGTTTTGGCAATGTTTATCAATAAATCCTTTATTTTTATCTTCAAATCGCTGTTTTGAAATTCTAGTTTGCTTTCGGTAATCTCAGATCTGATCCAACTTACATTTTATCATCACGATCATCAATAATTAATTTACCCACATTTGGCAAAACAAGCCTCGGAAACTACGTCACATCGTGGAGAGAAAATGATTGGATGAATTATTGACGTCATGAAGCCCTAGTATGTGATAAATACGTCGAGTGATGTCAATTTGTTTTTGTGATATGCAAATGATTCGCACGTAGAACATTATTTAGGATTATTTAAAACATTTTCTTTCAGTAATTATGGTAGTAGTTATTAATCAGGACAGTTCACTTGGTCCCGTAGAGAACAGTAGTATGAGATGGATGGAATTGGTCGCTTTTTGCGTTAGAATAATAAGTTAACGCGCGCGAGGGGAACGTGATGTCGTTGATGTCATGCTCTATTTTTATTGCTGAAGGTATGACGTCATGATCTAATTTTAGATACAAAGTCTCTCTGCTCCTCTTCTAGCCTGTGGAGAGTGCGACTTGGAGGGGTTGGAGTTAGAGGCACTCTTTATTACTCCAGCGAACCTAAAAGGTTGCAAATCACTGTTGTTAACTCGCAAGAAAGTTAGAAAGAACATACGGCGTTGCCACAGCAACTACTCAACCTAAACTATGAGGGGTTCATTCTGTTTATTTGTTTGTTTTATGTTTTGTTTGTTGCTAGGAGACAAATCCGGGAATTACCGTTTGCGTCATAGGGGGATGTTCTATTTTCGTAATCATGGAGATGTTTTGACTTTGATTTTCCTTTGTCTAATTTTCATTACCATAATCTGAAACAAAGGAAAATAAAAATCAAACTGGTTTGCAAAATTTTAAACCAAAAATAAATTTAAACCACAACATCCACAAAGGCTGGTAACGAGGCTTGCGTCATAAGGAGATAAATGTTTTCTGTTATATGCAATACTACTAAAGAATACACCCGGCCTCCTCTACAGGCGCTTTGTTTGCATTTTAAGAGCGCGAAGGGCGAGGGATCATGAGAAGGTGAAAGACGACACCCATTTCTTCGCAAAAATATAAGAGAGACGTCTGGGTACGACGCAGGCATACACCTTAAATTCATCAATGCAACTTTGGAGTCGTTAAAATTAAAACAGTGAAACTTCTCAAGATAATATATTTTGCAGTGCCTTTTCCCATCTTTCCTTTCGCCGCAGGCGTTTTCGCCATTTTTCCAAGCAGACATGAGCGACTGGGGACGAGGCAGCCCAATTGGACCCCAGAACTCTTCTCCTTTGCGCATGGCCGCGTAGTCAAGAAAAACGAAGGTCTGGGGTCGAGAATGCACTCATCCCTGCCGCCAGAAGTAGAAAAGCGGAAGAGGGATGAAGGGAGAATAGAGACTTGACCAGGACCAGAAGCCGCGCAATAATTGAACACAGGGTAACTTGCGCGCAGAGGTACCCTAGTTCTTTACTGCGTCGGAAAAGCCAAGAAATGTCACTTTTCCAACGTAGAAAGGAAATAAGAGCCGTCTGCACGCAGGTTATGGGTTGGAGTTCACATCACAAATGTTTGCTTTCCCGCCGGCGTTCCACCACAGACTACGAGCAGTCCCTCGTTTTTCTCAGGGATCGAGCACGAAGCGCGTGGAAATCACCTCCCGCGTCGCGTGTTCTCGCGGGGGTTGATTTCCACGCGCGCGCGCCCACTCGATCCTTGAGAAAAATGAGGGACTGCTCGTAGTCTAAGCAAACCACGACGGCAACGGCAACGAGAAAGTCACTAAACAATAGTTTGAATGAGCAGTACAATGGCTCTGCACGTGCATTTTCCTCTGCAAAACAACAACGTGAAATGACCAAATTCTGGGTTTTCGGAGAACGTGAACCGCGCGCAACAGCGAATTTTTGAAGTTTCTCTTTGGATTTGGACGCTGCCTTTACATATTCAGCCGAGGATAGTTCTGACACCGATAGACAAACTGAATGCAACTAGAGATTCACGAGATTCTGAAGTAAAATATAAATCCATATTTTAATCGACGTTGTCCTCGGCGTTGCCCTAATAATTATTAAATAACAGATATGGGGGCAGGACACAACCTCGATCCCAGGCTCCCTCTCCTTTTCCTCCTTTGTCGTCGAGGAGAGAGAAAAGGAGAGAGAGCCTGGATCGAGGTTGGGCAGGACAATAAACCAGTAAAAGCGTGAAGTAGCAATATGTTTAATTGGTGGCAAGCGCGGGAAAATTCACGTGACCTAATCACGATCGGTTTTACATCTAAAGTAAATTGGACGCACAAAGTTGCTTGAGTTTGATTGGCTAAAAGCCCGGGCTAAAAGCAAGAGAGTTTATCGGAGTTTTAGATCCACGTTTGGTTAGTTAACCGCAAACCTCAAACCGCGGGTAGCAGTTTGCGGTTAGAAGTTAGAAGTTTTAGATTTACCTGAGAATATGCAGAAAAACGCTGAAGGAATCGACTTACGTGAAACTCCTTTTCGAGCGGCTCAAACGTGAACGGCAAACGTGACCTCAGGAGTCCGGTCACGTGACGCCTATAGGTTTGCGGTCAGAAGTATAAAAAAACAAACCTCGATCTAAAACTCTCTACTATAAAGTAACTGAAACGGTAATTCACAAATTGCCCTGGCATTCATATATGATTTCTTTCCTGTATTAATTTTACGATACAGAGCCCCGGTATGCGTAAAAATTTGGACGCACTGTTACTGCGTGAATAAAAAAAGCGTGAACATTTGATTTAACTTTGACATGATCAAACCGCAAGAGGAATAGTCAGAAAACCTAAATTCACACTTTGTTTTTGCAGAAAACCTTTGCGAAAATAGCAATAAAATAAATACAGGAAAAAAATAGATAAATTTTTGGCAAAGGAAAATCCAAGCTTAACTCACGCTTTTCTGATTCTCACAGTAATTGAAGCACTACTTAGAGTGATGAGATTTTAAAGGAGCTACGTCACGATATTTTAAGTCATTTTTGCGAAGTGCAAAATCACCTTCAAATTGACGAAAGCCTCAAAATATCAGTTTACTAAGGTAGTAAAACACCAAAGAGTTAATAATAAACCAAACAGGAACAAGGATGGTTAAGGATGGAGAAGATTAAGACAGTGCGAACGACAAACTTGAAAAAATTGGCCATTTTTTTCAAGATGCGCCATCCGTGACGTAGCTCCTTTAACAACGTTTCGAATGTGTGCCTCTCATTTGTAAGATAAAATGACGACTGAATTTGGGAATTCGCTGTTCTTGCTGCAAGTAGCGAGAAGTCTGCCATCGGGCGTGGCAGTGAAATCAAGGAGCCCAGATACTGTATCAAACTCCGAAACACAGGCACCGGTGACGTCATAAGCCCTCATTTTGTTGGAAAACTGTTGGTAAACGAGAACCACGCAATTTAACGGGTCAGCGGCAATACGGAGGGGATGTCCCAGGCCATCCTCGTTCCAAAGTGGCTGTTTTCCAAACTCGTGGCTAAATTGCCCATCGACCTCAAAAACTTTGACGCATCCTTGGTTTTCCACCTCGTTACTGTCGGAAAAGATGAGTTTGTCCTTTAGAAAGACGCCTTTTTGAGGGTGGAAAAGTCCATGCTTTTCATCGGTTCCTAACGGAAGTTCGAGTTTGCTTTCATCGCCTAAGACATCCGGTGCATCCAAGCTGTTCGTGTAGTAAACTGCAATGATTTTCTTGCTTCTATTCAAAGTAGAAGTGAACGAAGTAACGAGGGCTGGCCCTTTGAGATTAGCAATGACGCGTAAATGCTCCCCAGAAATATCCATCTCCAGGAGACATCCGCTTCCGGTAGACGGCGAGTACTCGGCGACTGCAAACGTGTTGCGTGACAGGAATGTCACGCCATACACCTCCAACGATTTGCTCTGGCTTCCGTACGGCTTAGCGACGTGACGTAAAAAGTCGCCTTTGGGGTTAAAAATATGAATGCAGTTATTTCCGCGGTCCACAACAGCAATGTGTCCACTTTCGCTGACGGACAGTGACCACGGACGAAATTTTTCTGTGAGGGGGCTCGGAGGAGCGATTGTGCCAATAACTTGCCCTTGTTTTCTCTTTTGCTCGGCTCTGGATGAAAAGCGTCGGGCAGTTTTTGTTGAGGACGGATTGAATCTTTCATTTCCGGTTTGTTTTCCCCTTTGATATTTCACCTTTCCGAGCGGCTCTTCAAAGCATGCTTCGTTCACCACAAACGAAATTTCAGTCGAAGAATCTTGAGTCTTTTCCATTAGCGAGTTCTTGCGTTCGTTGACCTCCTGTAGCTCGGCTTGCAGTTGATTCATAAGCGAGGCGTTCTCATCCCTGCTCCCTTGCTTAATCTGTGCTTGGTGTCGCTGTACAACTTGAACGATGTGGTGCGTCTGTAACGCGAAATCTGCTAATTCCTGCTGTTTGTCTCGCTTCTCGGCCTCGATGAGTCGATCCACGTCTTTGTACAACTCCTGCTCTTTCGCTAGAATGACCTCAACTAACTCTTCGGCGGTGTTTCGAATTTGCTGTTTGACATGGCTCTCCTGAAATGATAGCGACGCTTGAATGCCGTGTTCCATGTCTCGAATGCCAGATGCCAGATCATTCTTGTACTCCTGGGTGAACGTCAGCAGTGCTTGCATCTCCGTGTGTGCGGTTATCGACTGACGTTTACTCGGCGAAACTTCAACCAAATGCCCCTTTGTCGGCAGACTGTCGATTCCAATGTTCGTCAAATGAAATTCGTCTTGGTCAATTGGACAAGAAACGGATGTTGACGCAGCAAGACAATGCGTGCATACGCTATGCGAACAAGGAAGGCATTTGAGTTCATACTGCGACCCGCCGCACAGAGAGCACTGATGCCTCGGGGAATGCATCGTAAGTTAAAAGCTACTCGCTAAATTAGCTAGAAGATGAAAACTGAGAGCGAAAGAAGACGAAAGTATCATCTGTCTATGAAGTAAAATGTGTGGTATTTACGTGTAATTGTATCTCCATTAAACCGGATCTTAATTGTCTTAAATTTGCGCTGTCGGAGTTCAGTCACGTACTCAAAGGTGTAAAGAAATAGTTAATTGGTAATTGATTTTAAATTGAATTGAACCGTCAACACTTGAAATGATGATTTTAAATAGACGATGATTAGTTGTGCAAATGCATATCTCATGCATATTATCAGAGGTCTATAACTAGCAGCAGCCAATCACGCACCATGCCTGACAAATATGGTCATTGAACGCGCTAGCTCGACAATTTTTGTTCAAGACGGTTTGTTCGTCGATTGAAAAGATGGCTAAAATCACTAAGTAAAAAGCCTTGGCCCTTCTAAATCAAACAAAAGTTAATTCTACTAAATAATGCACGAAATTTGGAACGAAATATTTAATGGGAAATGCCTGTAAAATGTACAACTAATGCGACTGAAAGAGCACTAAAGGCAGCCTGAAATTAATTTACGGGAAGACCGCGGACACAATTAATTCGTCCAAAGAATGAAAAACCTGTTTACAACACAAGTTTAAGCTTAGTCTATTCAGTATTGTTACCTTGTATTTCGACGAGGCTTGTCAATTCCAGCTGAATTAAGTTTTAAAATCAGCACAATAAATATCCATGGATCAGTTAAGCCGTTATAAGCTTATAACTTGAGCTTACGGCAGTTCGTCAAGCGTTCGTGACAGTCAATCATTCAAAGATCACTTCATAGTGAAATTCTCTTTCTTTCCATCCATGTAGACATTGAGGGTTTCCTTTGTTCTTTTACTTCAATGAACTTGATTTCAAGCTCAGTTCGTTAATTCTGTAGTCGCGCAAGTTTCGCCCGCCGTATAAACAAGTGAAACCTTCGGCTGCGTATAGGAGTGTTCACTGTTGATCAACATTACGTCAAATTTGTTTTGTTATTCAAATTTGCCAACCATTAAACAAAAGAACTCTTTGTTTCAACAGCCAATAGTTCTCTGGTTGGCACATTAATAACAATAGGTGACGTAACGAGAAACAACTATTACATTCTGCTGTGACGCTTTTCGCTTTTCCTTGGCCGGCAAAGTTTCTGCCTTTGCGTACCTAGCGCTCGCATATTAAAAATAGTTCAACGTGATTGGCTGCTGGTTTCGCGCGAAAAATGTCTAAAAATAGCCTAACTCCTAATCTGATGGGCCAAGACCCAATACCAGAGATGGAAACCTCTAGTTATAGACCTCTGATATTATTTGATGTATGTCCTATAAACTTACTTATAATATACTCAACAAAATATGCAGCTTCTGATTGGTCAATGACGAATGCATAAATAGGTTATAGAGTGCAATACGGAATTGTGATAAACGGTTCCGGAGAAGTAGAGACGTTTTTGCCCCTTAATGGCATTGAAATAAGCTTTCAAGTTAATGGTTAAATGTTTTTTAAACTATAGTACTGTAACTCTTTCAAAAAGTTCCCGTTTGGTTTGCCTGCGCGTTCAAATAAAACATGTGAGCAATTTGGAAACTAGTGAAACGTTTCGTGTGCAGAGTAGCGTGATGGCCGCAGCAAAATTTTGTTGAGAATATTATAAACAAAAAATCGTATGAACTGCTCGTGCAATTCGTGATTTATGGTCACTCGTGATGTTTTGAAAGTTCTCAAATTGCACTCGCCTAAAGGCTCGTGCAATTTTGAGAACTTTCAAAACATCACTCGTGCCCATAAATCACGAATTGCACTCGCGTTCATACGATTTCCTATACTTATTATAACAACACCCCTGTGAAACGGTTTCAACATTTGTCTCAACATTCTCTCAACCGATGTCGAGGCAATGTTGAGAGGTGTTGACAACCTCGTTCCCAGGGTCTCTCATCTTCCCGCGGGGCGGGAAGATGAGAGACCCTGGGAACGAGGTTGAGGTGTTGAGACATGTTGAGAAGAGTTTGATTTCGTTAAAACTTCTCGACATTTCTTTTGTTCTCGAAATGTTCAAGCCTCTCAAGTACTCTCAGTATTGTTCTCAGTCCCAGACTTCACGCATCTCACTTGTTGAGCATTTGTTGAGAGGTTGTTGAAGCCGTTTGACACGGAATGGTTTCAACATCTCTCAATATGACTCAACAAAGATGAAAAAACGTTGAAACAAATGTTGAGACCGTTTGATAGGGGCTTAGGAATCACCACAACGATATGAGCAAATATGCTACAAATTTCTGTAGTGATACGGTTCGTTGCAACTTGTGTCGCAAATTTGTTGCGAGGCAAGTTGCACGAAACTTTGCCAGTGTAACAGCACTTTTTACAAATTAAACGTTACAATTTAAACGAATGAAAAACTTTCAAAAAGTCTCGAAAAAGTTACGTCGATAACACGAAAAGGACAAAGTGTGATACTATCTTCTTTCGAGTTCTCCAAACTTGACTTTGAAGAATAAATTTTTTAATCACGTTTAAGGTGGCCCGCGGTTATTTATTGGAGCGGAGGTTCCCTTTTTTAAAACTACTTTTCGGCAGGAAAGCGTCAACCGATTTCTCTAATTTTTGGTATTCAAAATAAGGAATCTTTAAATTTTAGAAGGCTTTTAATTTTAGGGCAAAAGATTTAGAGATACAAGCGCTATTAGAAAACCTTGTTTTTTACGAAATCGCGAATATTTTCATAAAACGAAGATAGATTTTTTTCTAATTACGTTCAATAAGTTCCAAGACTTCAATGTTTACTGTGAGCAAGTTTCCACAAAATCGGCTGCATAGAAATTGCTGCACAGTTCACTGCTGAATTTTAGCTTCAAAATAATATGCTCGTGTATTTGCTTCATCTGTTGCAAGAACGCTTCAATAATGCTAAGATCACACCTATTATTAGAAAGCTTGATACCACCTAAACCTTTGCTGAATAGTCGGAAAAGATCGGAAATTCCCAGTAAAAGTTATAACCAAATGAAGAACAAGTTGTTTATAGTGCGTAATTTGTGAATTTCAAAATATTCACGTTTGTTCGACTTGTGAAAAAAACTACCGATTTGTTTTTCCGTAATTGTTAAGTATGATAAAATCCAGCATATATAAAAACGACCTCGCCTAGTTTTGGGCGTGTAGCCTCGACGAAGCTCGGCGAATTAAGTCGTCAAGTTAGCTACTTCGTGTCCTCCATTTTATCAATGCTTTGAAAACCCCTCGTCTTCCGTAAATTATTCAAATTTGCCGCGTTGTGGGATTTATTTTGCACTTGGGAATTTTACGGATCATTGAAAATTTAAATGATAATGTACGATCAATGACATTCCAAGGAAATTTTCGATGATCCGTAATTCTCAAGTGACAAATAAAATTCCAGAACGCGGCAAGTTTGAATAATTTACGGAACACGAGGGGTTTTCCTAGCATTTGCAAATGGAAGACATGAAGCAGCTAAATTGACTAGCCAAATTATCCGAGCTTCATCGACGCTACACGCCTGAAACAAGGTTAGGCCGTTTGTATATATGCTCTATTTTATCATACTTAGAAATAAGCGAAAACAAATCGGTAGTTTTTTCAAAAGTCGAACAAACTTGAATATCTTTAAATTCACAAATTACGCACATAAACATCTTGTTCTTCATTCGCTTATAGCTTTTCCTTGGAGTTTCCGATCTTTTCCGATTATTCAGCAAAGTTTTAGATAACATTAAGCTTTCCAATGATAGGTGCGATATAATAATTATTTTAGCGTTCTTGCAACAGCTGAAGAAATACGACAAGCATATCATTTTGAAGTGAAAATTAAGCAGTGAACTGTGTAGCAATTTCTGTGCAGCCGTTTTTGTGGAAACTTGCTCACAGTAAACCTTGAAGTCTTGGAACTTATTGAACGTAATTAGAAAAAAATCTATCTCCGTTTTATGAAAATATTCGCGTTTTCTTCAAAAACAAGGTCTTTTAATAACGCTTGTATCTCTTAATCGTTTATTCCGATTGAACTAAAATTAAAAGCCTTCTATAATTTGAAGATTCCTTGTTTAGATTACCAAAAATTACAGAAATCGGTTAATGCTTTCATGCGGAAAATTAGTTTTTAAAAAGGGAGCCTCCGCTCCAATAAATAACCGCGGGCCACCTTAAGAGCACACGTCCTGTCGGAGCTTAATTAAAATTAGAAGAATTTCCGTTGGTCATTTCACCCTTAAAACCAAGAGCAGTTCCGTAATAAGGGGAACAAATCCTGTAATAACATAATCTAATCCCGTTATGATAGATACTATAAACCCCGTAAAAGAGGTAATCATCCCGTAATAAGATGTACTAATAATTATTAATCCCGTAATAAGAGGTACTAAACCCGTAACAAGAGGCACCAATCCCGTATTAAAACACACCAATCCCGCAACAGTCTCATAAACATGAAATCACGAACATTCAGTCATTTTGAAAGTTTATTGAACTAAACAGAGGTCTATAACTCTGATCTAAGATGATATGTAACATCAAGAAATATGGATTATTGGCCAAGCGTGAGGTCAATATGGCGGGATATTGGCCAAGTTCTTTTTTTGCGTGTTTATGGACCGAGACGAAGTCGAGGCCCATAAACACGCAAAAAAAGAACGAGGACAATATCCCGCCGCCATCTTGACCGAACAAGCTTGGTCAATAAAGGATTTATTATATAGAATATAATAGAATAGAAAACTTTATTACCGTGTCAATGCCTTATAGCCTGGGAAAATCCCATACTAATTTGGGGACACAATATGACTAGAAGGACGCGGGAAAATAGTTTTCTTGCGGGAACAGAGCGGGCAATCCCGAGCGGTCAAGATGGCTCCATCTTGACCGCGCGGGTAGCCAATCACAGCACAGGATTTGCTTCACCTTGCCCGCTCATGGAGCCAGCCATAAAATAAAATTAGATATTTCCATTGATTATTTGATACATATATAACATTGGTAAATTTTACCCACAAATTCCCCATTCAAGTGATAAAAAAATTCATGTCATTACTCCCCACCATGACTTGAGAAATTGTAAAGTTTATAAACTTGTATACAATTTAATATATTACAATGATATTTTGCTATTAAAATAGCAAGAAACTTGGTGAATTATTGTTAAATACAGTGATATCTTTGACGAAAATTATTGAGCCTTTAAATAACTACACTGAATATTTAGTGCAGTGAAATATCAAAATACAAATTACAGTGCAACTTCAATTTAACACTTGGAATTTTATGAAATGGTATAAATGAGTTAATATACACCACAAATAGTCCATTTCAATCCATTTTGGTGTCCATCTGGGCTAGTAATTATTACATGTAAAAATTATCTTCATTTCATTAGTTCCCACACAATTCTTATAGTACTTATTCATTGTACTTCAATTTGAAGAACAGGACCCGGTTGTTCAAAGGACGATTAAGCTAATCCAAGATTAGTGTGAATATTGTTTTGCAACTTCTCAGTGAGTTTTTTGTTTATATTTTTTGTCCTTCAGTTTTGACTTTGAGTAATCTCAAACTCTACAAAACTTTAGCAGTAAAAGACACTTCTATACAAGAGAAATTTAAACCTCGATCAATTTTTAATCCTGGAATAGCGTTAATCGGCTTTCGAACAACTGGGCCCAGTGGAACCCCCGTTAATCGGCAGGACACCAAATGGCCACCAAAATGTGGCCAATTTCATGGCGTTGCGATCACCAGTAAGATTCAAAATATAATAAACAATACCAAGAGAATATTCTCTTGACAATACCAAAAGAAAATTGTAACCAATAATGGTTTCCGCAACACGTAGTACAGTGGAACCCCCGTTAAAGGGACACTGTCCCGGCGCATTTGCTCAAAACTGTTATAAATGCACGAAATGGTCCCTAAATCTATCAAATAAGAACTTAGTAAACTCTAACTAAATGATAAAAAGCAATTTCTTCAAGAAATTTCATACTGCAACAAAATGTTTGCAAAATTTCAAAGATTTCCGAGCCAAATTTGAAACTTTGAAAAACTGACATCCTGACGTTTTTTCAAAAATCCATATTGCAATCCATTTCCATCCATTTCCATCCTCGCTGTCGTTTGTTATCCTCACTTCCTAATGGGTTCCTGTCATTTCTCGAGTACTATTCTACAGAATCAAACCATTATTGTTCAACTTCCTATGATCTAGATATGTTTCTGAGCTTCCCAAAATCATGCTAAAATCAGGACAGTGTCCCTTTAATACGGACACCTACGGGCCAAAAAAAAGCTGGCCGTAATAACGGGGTGGCCGTAATACGGGGTAATTGTGGGGTTTATTGTAAATGTACAGCAAAAGCGACTGAACGAGCACTAAAGGCAACCTGAACCAATTTACAGGAAGATCCGAAAACAGACACAAATTCGTCAAAACAATGAAACCTTATGAAAACCTGCTCATGAATACGGAGTCCTTGTGTCAATGATTTGCAATACAGTAAAAACCCGCAAGTAAGAACCTGCATTTTCCCAAGTTAGCCTAAACAGGTTCTTACATAAATGGTAATTAGCACAAATTTAGGCTATTTACTAGGCTCTTAAATAGGTTCTTATTTTCTGAAGAAAAAAATTACATTGTAGCTAATAGAATTTAGTGGTTTTCAGCCTATTCCTTATATAAATTCTGCATACCAAGTAAGTGATAAGGCACCTGTGTCTCCAAAGAGGATCCAAAATGTTGACCTATCTTATTTTCCCAAGTGTACACATTTTTTTATATAGATTTTAGAAAATAAGAACCTGTTTCAAATTTTAGGCTAAACACTGAGGTTCTTGTATAGAGGGGGTCTAACTGGCAAATTTTAGCCTAACAGGTTCTTAAAAACTAGGTTCTTACTTGCGGGTTTTTACTGTATTTAATCCATCGCCGAGTTTGTGGCCGTAATGCGGGGTAAAATTACAAAGAAAATAGGCGCACGGCGATCGCAAAATCTGGCCTTTGGACGTATTACGAGGTGGCCGCGTTAACGGGGTGGCCGTGTTAACGGGGTGGCCGTAAGGCGGGGTTCCACTGTAATACCCAAACTCTGCCATCTAACGGTCTAGGTAAGTCACTTTTTTCGATGTACAAAATTGTTTTAAAATCGAAGAAAACCTTAACATAATAGTTTACTAAGGTAGAAAAACACCAAAGAGATGATAATAAACCAAACGGGGACAAGAATGGTTGCGATTGGAAAAGATTGATGACCTTGAAAAATGTAGGCTAAATGTTTCAGGTTGTGCCATGGTGACGTAACTCCTTTTTAGGGTTTCGTTGAAAGGAATGACGTCTTTTCTGGGTCAGACAAAACGTGGCTTTACTGTGAGGTAGATGTATCAACCAGATTGAAATATTTAGCCTAAATTTTTCACGTTTGTCGTTCGTAATCCGTAATACTCACCAATCTTAACCATCCCTGTTCTTTTTGGTCTGTTTCCACTACTATGGTGTTTTTCATCTCAGTAAACTATTATTTAGAGGTTTATTTCTATTTGAGAGTAATTTTTCGCATCAAAAAGGCTTTAAAGGAGCTACGTCACGGATGGCGCATCTTGAAAAAATTGGCCAATTTTTTCAAGTTCGCCGTTCGCAATCCGTCTTAATCTTCTCCATCCTCGACCATCCTTGTTCCTGTTTGGTTTATTATTACCTCTTTGGTGTTTTTTCTACCTTAGTAAAGTATTATTTTGAGGCTTTCTTCAATTTGAAGGTGATTTTGCACTTCGCAAAAATGACTTAAAATCATCGTGACATAGCTCCTTTAACTAATAACGCCGGTGACATTAGGCGGTTTCCACATTCGATAGCTTACACTTCAGAATGAGTTGACCCAGTCCTATTTCTGACCTCACTGTCACCCATACCTCCGCCGCCATATCCTATATCCAAAGAGGATATCAAAGGAGTTTGTTCGTCGCTTCTCAAGGTTTGAACTGCAGTGCGTTTGGCTTGCCTGTTTGCCGCATCCAGTTCCAGACGTGAGTACTGTTCTTTGAACAGCAGTAACAGAGGAATACATCCGCCACAGATTGCTACCATACACCAGTTCATCCACAGGGTGCCTGTACAGAAGATGCAGATAAGCAACCTCGTTTCCAGGGTCTCTCATCTTCCCGCCCCCTGGAGGGCGGGAAGATGAGAGACCCTGGGAACGAGGTTGGAAGATAATCATATTTTAGGGTGCGCAGTTTTGATCACAGATTTTTTACGATTTTATTCCTCTGTTTACTCCTTAGTTTTTGTTTCGATTGAGAGATATATCAAACACTCGAGAGCGTGCTCCCAATGTGTGGCTTCATAGCTCAGTTGGTAGAGCATCGCACTGGTAACGCGGAGGTCATGGGTTCAAATCCCGCTGAAGCCTGATTTTTTTTTTTCAAGCTTAAATTGCAATTGCAAAAATTGCATTTATTTACTGCGATGATCACTTATTCATTTAATTTTATTTCCACAGTTCACATGTATGATTTCATTCATATATTCATCATCACACTCGAGAGCGTGTCTCATCCGATTTCCAAACATCTCGAATTTCGTCAAAAATACTCCGCTACGCGTCGTATTTTCAACTCTCTTCTCGGTGTTTGGAAATCGGATGAAACGCCACTCTCTCTCCTATCTACAGTACATCCAGAAACTGCTAAGGGACGAATGTGGGCTTCTGTCACCATTTTAGATTGTCAAACTTGCAAGCGATAGGAAGGGTTGGCCAAGGAGGCTTGAAGTTGCCTGTGCCGCAGCCGAATGTTGTGATAATGACGAGGACGAGCAAGCTATTGAGCAGTACTTTCATGTGGTCTGTTTATTATGCTGTACAAGGTGATTCTAACTTTCGAGTCTGTAGATGAAACCCTAGTGTGTGACCATTCAAATGAAAGCTATTGAGCAGTACTTTCAAGTGGTGCTGTTTGTTTCTTACCTATGTTTGGAATCATCAGTGCACCCAGGAACAGAAGACAAGCCACGTGGTTAGAGGTTGTCACCACAGCCATGGGAATTCCTTCCGCGACAGGATAAGTTGTCTCAATAACTAGCTCATAAAAGAGTGGAATGGAGCCATTGATGAAGCAGCCACCCAGGACTGCCGAGATATACAGCCAAACTATGGGTGAAATAAAACGCATGAGTGATGTAAAGAAAATAATTGCAGAT
Organism: Desmophyllum pertusum; assembly: GCA_029204205.1. Lineage (NCBI taxonomy): Eukaryota > Metazoa > Cnidaria > Anthozoa > Scleractinia > Caryophylliidae > Desmophyllum > Desmophyllum pertusum. The sequence goes on from MU826849.1 coordinate 976,537, forward strand.
GTTACCATGATCATACATGTAGAGGACACATAAAATAGTGACACCAGCCAAAAATGGTTAACAGAAGTTTTAAGCATGATAAGCCATGCGGCAATAGCCCATCCTCGTTCCCAGAGCTCCTCGTTTTTTTTCTTTGCGCCGGAAACGACAGGGCTGAATAACGTCTGCGCATGTGCGGGATTTCATGACAGCAATAGCAAATTTTTGGCGCGAACGTGTTGTTGTGCGGTTTTGAAACACGACGGCAAGGAGAGATAAATGTCTTATATTTCCGCTCCAAAACGGGAATATTTCCTTTTCCTACTTTCGCAAATAATAATTTGAACACTTCAAAGTTTACATCGAGATTTTTCGCCATGAAATGCCGTGGAATAAGAGAAACTTGAGTATATCATTACTGCTTCGTTTCTGCATCTTCGCGGACTCTGACATCGTGGGGCGCTTCGTGGCTATTTTTCAGCGAGTGTTCAGAAAAAAAACCCTGGTGTTCAAAAGATATGTTTTCACTCAGTAACAGGCGGATCCACTGCAAGATTTTAAAGCTTAAGTTTACAGGCAAACTCTTATTCTTTGGCGAAAACCTTTGCAGTGTTTCGTATTTTTGAAAATCACGCCATTTTACCTATGTTGTTGCTATGGTTTCCTGGCAAGCGCTTGGGGCATGCGCAGACGTTATTCAGCCCTGTCGCCGGAAACGAGTAGCCAGCCTCCGTTTCGCCAACCACGTGACCGAAAGAAACAGAGGATCTGGGAACGAGAATGGTAACAGCCGTACTTTTAGAAAAATAACGGTACATGGGTGTGCGGAGATATGAAATTTATCTTCGAGTGTTCCACACGAATATCTCACGAGTGAGCGACGAAGCAAGTCATGCGAAGTCATGCGAAGGTCATGTGAACGTTTCCGAACATTTTCCGGACATTTCCGAAGATTGCCGAAAATTTACGAAGGCTACTGGTCAAACCTAGTTATATGCATGGCCTAAGCTCCCACAAGTCTCCTGTAGCTCAGTGGTAGAGCGTCCGACCGGTGTGCGGAAGGTCATAGGTTTGTGTTACTGACTGAATGATATCTTACTGGTCAAAGATCCGAAAATGTTCCGAGGTATTTTCTTAGGTCTTAGGCATTTGAAGCAAGTTTCAAGTTGTTTTCTTTCAAACTTGGCACAGTAACTAAATCATGCATGGTCTTTCTGGTTATGATATCTCAGTGTTTTTTAATCGGGTGAATTTCTAATAACGCCAGGAAAGATCGCCATCCTAACAACTCTTTCTAAAAAGCTTAGCCGGTACATGCAACTCTTTCTAAAAAGCTTAGTACATGCAACTCTTTCTAAAAGCTTAGTACATGCAACTCTTTCTAAAAAGCTCAGTACATGTACATGTAGATAGTATACCCACCTATTGAAAATGGAATGATCCCCTGACAGAGAAGAGAAAACCAAAGGAAAGAACCAGTAGAACCAAAAAATAAGAAAATAAGAAACAACTTCATGTGCCCAGTAAATGCATCAGCAAACCTACAAAGGAATCATATAATATTGTTGTTACATGGGGTTTTGACTCCTTTACAAATTATCCTTATGGCAGTTTTATTCTTTTTCTTTATTTGTTTATTTTGATCAGATGTATATACATATTATATGCCATTAAATTGTAATAAATAAATAATTAATTAATTAATTAATTAATTAATCTAATGGTGCACAAAGGTTTTGTATCTTGCTATGCCGGCCTACCGGGCTGGTAGACGGTAAGCAGTCCCTCATTCATAGGTTTGCGACCGCAAAGTGCGAGCAACCAAAAGTAGTCAACCGAGTGCAAAGCATGAGTAAACAGACTAATGGATGGTGCGCTGGACCACAGTACAAATTGAGTGGTCCGGGTTCGAGCACTGATCGGACGGGGTCATTCTGATGTGTTCTTGGGCAAGACACTTTACTCTCACTCTCATATGGCCTCTCTCAACCCAGGAGTAGATGGATACCAGCAAATTGTCAGGGTGGTTACCCGAGATGGACTTGTATCCCATCCAGAGGAGTAGCGATACTATTAGTCGCTTCATGCGATGGAGACGAGAGTTAAGCTCCGGCCTATTGAGCCACTAGGCTTACCAGACAGAATCCAGATTGCTCGATGCTTTGCCCTTGCGGAGACGTTTGATTGAATTCTTCAAAAGCAATTTGGTGTCTGGTGTGTGGAATACATCAAGTGAGTACCACCCCCCCCCCCCCCTCCCCCTCCCCCCCACCACCACCCCCCTGGAATACCTTGCCATGATGAATCCAAAGACACACCCTGAGATGTTGGCATAGAAACCAATCCAGCCTGCAGTGTCCTAAAAAACAAAATAAACACTCTCACATTTCAAACATTAGAATAATAATCCATCAAAATAGGCACGCAATGCGTGCAAGGGGCTATAATAATCCAGCATCATAGGTAAGCAAAGCGTGCATAGGGCTATAAGAATCCACCATCATAGGTAAGCAATGCGTGCAGAGCAGCATCATAGGCAATGCGTGCATAGGGCTATAAGAATCCAGCATCATAGGTAAGCAAAGCGTGCATAGGGCTATAAGAATCCAGCATCATAGGTAAGCAATGCGTGCAGAGCAGCATCATAGGCATGCAATGCGTGCATAGGGCTATAAGAATCCAGCATCATAGGTAAGCAAAGCGTGCATAGGGCTATAAGAATCCAGCACCATACATAGGCATGCAATGCGTGCAGAGGGCCATACCGGTAGAAGCTTAAATATTGAATTATATAGAGGAACACGATGAATATAATACAATTTAGTGGTGATTAGAAACACATTTCCTAAGAATTTATCAGATAGAAAACATGCTGCATGTAGCAAATATTAATTATTAATACACTTCTTCTAACTCAATAATCAGACTGCTGTATACACCGAGCTGTACATGTATGTATTTACTAACTAACTAGTAAGTAACATACTTGTTTCAAGTTGAATGACAAGAGGTTGACAGCTAGCACTCCACCCCATCCACTGAAAACACCTACAGGTACACAAGAAAAAAGAGAAGATTAGTAGTTAAGACTGCAGAGAAAGTGATTTTAATGCACTCATTCCACAAATTAATATTGCGTAAACCTGATTGTGCGGTTATTCTGTGGCAATTGTGCTGGAGATGGAGGGGTGGGGGAGGGGCAACCACACATACTGAATAGCACAGGGTTGAAATGTTCAGCCGTGGTTTTGTTTCATACTCGGTGACTGGGTTGGGTTCCCTGTGCTCTAGTTGTAGGGAACACTACAACCAGCAATTTCTCAGCCTCTGCAGGAACACTGGATTTGGATAACAGAATTTTACTACAATATTTTTATTAAACACTTGTTCCTCTGAACTATTTTTAAATGAACAGATTATAATATTGTTTACCCGTCGTTGCTCCATAAAGGATGTTCAAATTCCAGAACTGCCAGTTTCTACAATTTAACAAAGGAGATGCATGCAACAATTATGAATGTTGGTACCTTCATTATTAGACTGCGAGCAGTCCCTCTTTCTTTCCGATAGCGAGCGCAAAGGGCGAGAGAGCGGAAATCAAGCACGTGCTTGAGCGAGCGGGAATGGGCAAAGCATGCCTCACTTCCGTTTGGCCCATTCCTGCTCGCTCAGCGCTCGATTTCTGCTCTCTCGCGCTTCGTGCTCGCTATCGGAAAGAAAGAGGGACTGCTCGCAGTCTAGTACTTTATTAAAATCCTGTACAAGTAGTTAGTGTGCTGCATTATATGGACAATCACCTTTATTGCTATTAAAAATATCAGTTTATTGTTTTGTTTAAGAAATTGAAGCCACATCCACAAACCGAGATTCTGGTACCTTTTAGGACTTCCTTTTGAAATTTCCAATAAGCATCCCTATCATCTATATGTGGAGGGGGACAACACAGGGAGGGAACTGAGAAAGAAGGGAGTGGGTATCGGGACATAAATAGCATTTTTGAAATGGCAGAAAGCAGAATATAATATAATAATAATAATAATATAATATCTTTATTAATGTGTCAATGTGTTTAGCTCATAGAGCTAATTGGGGACACCTACTACAAAGTAATTATGATTCTAATAAAAAAAACCTATGTACATTACAACAGTAATAATTGAGCTAAATAAACTTAATACATTAAAATTTTAAATATTAAGATTACATAATGAGAAGAAGAAGAAACAGGGAAAAATTGTGCAAAGGAAAAAGTGCCTGGAGCAGCCTGGGAAGGGGTTAAAATTAGGAACCAGGAGTAAAGGGTATGGGAAGTTGGAAATTTTGACCCCCCCCCCCCCCCTCCCCTCCCCTCCCTTCTTTATATGGGAGTTTCCCCCTTGGCACAGTCACATGACCACCATGCAGTTATCAGACAAGAACATCCACTACACTAAACTACTAATTATCAATAAAATCATCTTTACCCTATAATACAAATACAGGAAATACATGAATTGCAATGTGCCGGTAAGTTGACTTACTTCATGAGCCTTTTTCCACCTTCTACATAATCAATTTTCCTCTTTGCAGCAGAATAGCTGGGCGGCTTGGGAGGTTTAGCTGGGAAGTATACCAAGGTGAACAGAAACAAAACAGATACCATTCCAAACACTGCAAGGTTCAAACAAAAAAGACAAAATCAAATTCACTTGACGCAATATAATGGTACGGAGAGTTCCACTGTTTGTTCAAAGTGTTCCTTCTTCTTCCACTTCCACTCAGTTTTTTCCCCATTGCACTGCATCCTAACTTTTTGATGGTTCACTCAATCAAATTATTGTCTCCTCCCCTCCTCACACAAACCCCCCCCCCCCCCCCCCCCTCCTCCTGTGTCTGCCCAGGCATCATACTTTATGTTTTGAAAGTGAGTTAGATTAGTATTGCTACTTCCCTTGGATGGGATGCTTAGCACCAACAAAAACATTCTGGCTGTCACATGACTCATTTACCCATCCCCCGTTTGAAAAGGCCCATGCCAGGCCCCTGCATTCTATTATCCTATCAGTTGATGGAAATGAATACCTTTGTTAATGTTTTGGTTACTTACCAATGTACATGTATAACATGATATGCCACCTTGCAGTAGTCACAGCCTCATCCCAAGACATTTCTGTGCAGTGAATGAGCAGAAAAATTATATATATCAGAAAAGATTGTTAACAGTGGAACATCATTATTTCTCAAACTCATTATTAAATAATAATATTAATTAACTTGATGAATTATTCATCAAGTTATAACAAAGGAAACCATAACTGTAACAGCTTTAAGGCTTGGATACCTCAGGTCTTAATTTTTAAGCATAGATTTTTACGATTTTATTTCTCCGTTTCCTCCTGAGTTATCATGCAAAATCAAGCAGAATTTCACCTCTGATACTTATATAACCTACGTGGCTGCAGGCTGAGATTTCTAAGATCAGATGATATATATAATCCACAAGATTGAGCAGGATAATAATTTTAATCTTGTCAACATGCAGTCAAGTCACATTTTAGCACTAGATAAACTGTGTTAATGTGCAATAAAATAAATTATCAACCACAAATTTATAACAACACAACTAAGAAGAAAAAATTGTATGTTACTTAACTGTTTGTATTATTATTGCCAACAGCAAAGCTTTCCACAGCTGCAGTACTATTAATAACTGTGCCTGGTGGATCTGCCACCTCTGAGGGGTTCAACACAAACGGACCGACACCAAACGATATTGATATTCCAACATAGCTCATTAATGATGAAATGGCTGTTGCTGTCGCCCTCTGATTAGGAGGAAACCATGTGGATGACACGAGCGGCGGCGCTCCCATAGCAACTGGCGCAGCAAGGTCGTTAAGAAATTGACCTGTGTGGATTAACCTAAAAAATAATGACAAACACAAATAAATGTCAAATGTCCACACAGCTGTATTTTATACGCGTATCGCAGTACCTTTTTAAACCTATTCACCTCTAATAGGGGTGAAAATGAATTTGAACCACACCCAAAAATATGTGTGGTTCCAGAAAATATCCATACCCACCCCATGGAAGCTGTCATTTGAAATTCCAAGGGGGAGGGGGTCACAAAAGTCAAAATTTTTAAAGGAATGAAGCTAAACTAGAAATTCCAGGGGGGTGGGGTGGGGGAGGGGAGCTCAAACCAAACATCCTTCCAATGGGGAGGTATGGATATTTTCTGGAACCACACAATACAATTTTAAATATTCTACTACATTTTTAGTAGGGTCATTTGTGACCTGTACAAGCTGAACCTCTCAAAATAATACTCAGTTCCAGCACAAATAGTAAGAAGAAACTCTGATTGAATTTCACACAATGATTCCAAATTCTGAATAATATATCTAGCGTCATAGGCACTCTTCACCCTTTGCATTGTGCCTATGATGCTAAATAAAAATAATATAGGCATGCAATGCATGCAAAGCGTGTTTATAGGTTGGTAGCTACCAACATAGGCAAGCAACGCGTGCAAAGTGTGCCTGTGACTCTTGATAACTCAACTTACCATGTAGCCTGCTTTGGATCTGATGTAATACACCGTAACCCGGTTCCGACAAACATCAGAAGAACTGTGACAAGTACTGAGATCCGCAGGCCTACAATATGATACAAAATAAGACATTGGAAAAAATCTGCACAGTCAATACTCCAATCCCCTTCATAGCGTGTGCAGTTTACCCTCAGCGAAAAAATCTCAGGGGAGAGGGGTAGCGGCACTAATACACTCCCCCACAATACCCAATTGATAAAATAAGCTTACAATGTACATGTATATCAATGCAAAACAATACCACAACTATATTAACCCACCTACCCCTTGCTATATCAACCCTCCCCCCCCCACTCCAACTTGTTATACAAAAACAAATCAGACAAACAACTTTGACACATCAAATATTACCACTGATTTCAATGCTACGCGACCTTCAAAATCAAAATTCACTTGGCAATAGACTTCCGTCAATCATGCGTACCTTATATGGCTTTTCTCTTGCCGTGCGACAAAATCATGCATGCACGATTGTAATGTACAGTGAAAGGCCACTGCTTTCTACTTTTACACTTCGCTACCGCCATTTGCAAAGAGGAAAGAACTTTTCTGGATCCGTTGTCGTCGTCTACAAACAGAGAAACATCCGAAAACATCTCTGATTACGATTGCGTTACAGGACACAAATTTGCATAATAACGTCTAGACATGTCTAGTCATATCGTTACGCATGATTGACAGAAGTGTATAAATTGTCAGAGGTTTGACTTTGAAGGTCGGTAGCAATGAAATCTGTGGTAACCCTTCAGATTTTAAAAATGTGTCCAACAATCCCTTTGAGATGTACAAGAATGCGTTACGCGTTATCATGACATCAATGAATTCGATTTGATAATGCGCTTATCTTGCTCTCCAACTCTCTATATTAAACAGCACGAGTACATTAGCACAAACATACGCGCGCGGGGATTAAAAACATTACATAACATCTTTCCAGGCTCTATAACTTCTGACTCTTGCTATATACGACTGAAATTTACACAAATTCCAATCGTATTTTATGAAAGATTTAGCAGATTTGTTCAGAAATTTGATTTAATAAGCCAACAGAAAACCCTCGTGGTACATTGCATTGTACATCGCTAATTAATGCACGTAAACAACACAGAAAAAGGAATCAGACATGCAACCAATATCGGCAATTTGACGCAATTGCACAGACTGTACGATCAATTGACTAAAGGATTTTACAATAAATATGACATGAGATACTTTAGAAATTTGATCGCAAACGATGCAGCATGTGCTGACCTCCCTATAAACCTGTTTACAATGATAACAGAAATAGGTAAATGCGAGCCGTCCCGTGCAATAACATGTTTGCATTTATCGATATTCAAGGTTTCTTTGATAATATCCTAATATACCTTTGACGTCCAAGAGCCATGAAAAAAACAAGAACGACACAATGTAAGCGATCGGCCCCCAGTTTTCAAGCAAGGCAATCGTCCCATCATTCCAACCAAACACATCCTCGGCGGACCCCGTTATTGGACCCCACGTGTTCCAAGCTGCGGCCTGCACCCCGGCAATCAGGGAGAATATGGTCAAGATGTACCATCTCCTCTTGTAAACTGAGCAGGAATCGGTGATCGTATCCTGATCTTTTCTGGATTTTATAAAGCTCCGACTCACCGTAAGAACACTGTCCGCCATGCTCTTTTGTTTATGAATGAAATTCGAGTCACCGGGCGCCTTACTGAAACGGTGATTGGCTTCGACCATTTCTAAGCGGGGGTGGGGCTGGGTAGAGGGTTTACCCCAAGGGGTCGGCGCAGTTGCTGAAGAGATCTCTTCTATTTATTCGCATACATTTTTAAGGAATTTAAAATTTGTTACGGTATTTTTTAAGGTCATCTGTTGGGGCCAACATCACTATCCCTAAAAAGGTAGTCCCTTGCCCTGGGGTCCCTCACATGATGTGAGGGATTAATTTAGATCAAAAGAGCATGATCTATAAAGAGAAGGATTCCCTGTGCCCCATGATATTTTTTGAAATCTATTAATAGTTTCATACCATGCTATGAAAGTTATTTATATTTCCCTCAGTAATTGAGGCTCCGACATCACGTTACTCTACTGACCAATCAGGTAGCAATCTTAAAAAAAATATTAATGGGGTGTTTCCTGTATATGTGCCGCACCAAAGAGTATACTACTGCAGTGTCTGAGCTGTGTTTAACTGCAATGATAGGGATACCAGTGGTGGATCTAGGGGAGCCCCCCCACCCCCCCACCCCCCCCAAAAAAAATGTTTTGGGGTCTACCTCAATTTCGGTTTAAGCCCAATGATGGGGCAGATAATTTTTTGAGCCCCCACCTTATAAACAGGTCTGGATCCACCACTGGATACTTATTTTCAATGCCTTTCTGGTCTGAAATTAACAGGGTATTATTTTGCATCTGCTTGAAATTATTGGGTGTGATATTTGAGGGGAACCCGACTAGACCGTCCATACCAAAAATGAAAGAAAGAAATGACAAAAGGCCTCAATGTTTGAAACGTATAGATTTTAGAGGTCTAGAAAAGGGTATGGAAATCCTATCTTCTGGTCAGAAACATCTGTTAGTAAGAACTGGGCAGTACAAAAATACCCTACCCAAAATTCAGAGGAGTACCCCAGCGGGATGGGGGCCTCATAAGTTAGCCCAATAATTTGCTGGTACCCATTTGTACACTTGTGGGAGATGTTTGTTTCTGTTTTTATTAAATGCAATGAAACTGTCAAGTAAATATCATTCGCGAGCAATAAATTTATATCAGTAAAGCTTCTCACCGTTGAATATCCTCATTCCGTACTTTGTTGCCGGCTTAGTCTTCTCAGGAATTGAATTATCCAGTAATATTTCTAAATCTTCCTCCGAAACTTCGGAGAAACGGGAAGAGGTCGCCATTTTGTAGACGGCCTCCAGTCACTGCACACTAATGGCTGATAGTGTGCAGTAGCTCAGCCAATCAGATTGTCTCATTTGCATTAGTGTACAGTAGATTTTTACTAATTATTGTTAGCATGTTGGACTCTGGATCGAGCGGTCCGGGTTCGAGCGCTGGCTGAGGTCACTGTCTTGTGTTCTTGGGCAAGACACTTTTTAAACTCTCACAGTACCTCTCTCTAGCCTGCGAGCAAGCTCTCTTGGCATTTTTGGGGGGAAAAGAGAAAGAGCCTCCCCACCCCCCCAAAACCCCAGAGAGCTTGCTCGCAGGCTATACCTCTCTCCACCCAGGAGTATAAATGGGTACTGGCGACAAATTCCTTGGGGATAACCTGCGATGGACTAGCACCCATCCAGGGGGAGTAGCAATACTCCTAGCCAGCTTCATGCTATGGAAACAGGGATAAGCTCCGGCAGTGTGGGCCAGTTGATGGCCCGAGTGCAGCTTTACCTTGGTTTACCATTTGTACACTCACACTAAGTGGGAAGAAGTGCTGTGAAACTAAATAAACTTTTTACCTTACAAAATTAATGCATGCAAAGAAATAATATATTTTGTTCAAAGAAGAGGGCATACTATCACAAGTTTGTTTGTATCCCAGGGGGGGGGGGGGGGGGTACTCAGGTATAATAGTGATGGGGAGGCTCGAATGAGGCCAAATTGTTAGACCCCCAAAAAGTCCTATTAGGCTAAAACCTAGCCTCCTCGCAGACTTTCTTTGGGCTCGTCACGCAATCTCTCCTCCCCCACGAAGAGGGGGAGGAGAGATTGCGTGACGAGCCCAAAGAAAGTCTGCGAGGAGGCTAGCTAAAACCAGACCCCAAAAAAAATTTCTGGAAGGTATTCCATCAAAAGCTTTATTCTTTTAGTAAAATCAATAAACATCAAGACTGTATTTGAAAATGTACATTTGCAAGAACCACTTGTTAATAATTAACACGAAAAACACTTTACACCCAACACAAGTCAAAAGTTAGGGGGGAATCGTCTACCATCTTACGCTTAGAAAAGTTCTGTCGATCAACTTTCAGTGTTTATATATGTAAATTACACACCAAATTAATCAGAAAGTTCAATGTGAACAGGTTGCGTACATTCCAATCCAAGCTTTTCCAAAACACAGGCATCAAATTTCTTCTGCGTCGCCCGGCAATAAGCAAATTCCTGGTTGTTGTAATCAAGACAAGTCCAGTGTTTGGTGAAAACATCGTTGCACTCATCCTTCAGCTTCTTGAAGAACTCTAGAGCACACTTTGTGGCTTGCTTTCCTTCATCCAAGCACTTTCGCGGATCTTTGTAGCCATATCGGCAGCCCATGAAGTTCTTGAAATCTTTGTCGCAGTACTGCCCAAGGTGGTGTGCACCTCCAGTCAAAACAGCCGATGTTATCTCCACTTCCTCCACATCTAAGTCCTTGAATTCTAAGTCTTTCACTCCACAAGCCATCCCTTCAAAAAGACCAAAATATTTCCAAGCAAAGAAACAAGATGGCGTCCAACTCGCTACTACCGCTGGCCAGTGAATCCGTTCCACAGTTCGCATTGCATTGTAGGCCATTTTCAAAGATGGCGGACGAGCAGAACATTTGTCGTGTTTCGTCTTTTGAAGATTTCCACGACGTTTTGAATCTTTTATGGGGAGAGAACATAAAGGAGGACATATTCGAAAGATGGTCTCAAGGTAAACGATTTCTAAAGACTTGTTTGCAATTGGTAATCTGGTTTTCTGCAAGATGAATTTGATATCTAACCAAAAGTTTTTATTCAATTTATTTAAACAAGAAAACAGTATGGAATTTCTGCTGTAGATCACTAGTTTAATAATTAATTCCATTTATTAAATATTTGAATGGAAAAAGTTAATATTGGATTCTCACATTTCTTGTGCTAGTTTTTTTTTCATGGGCAAATTTTACTCATAGTTTCAAATCCAAGCGGACACCCTCAAGACCAGAAAAAGTGTCTGCTTAAGAGAGGTGTCTGCTTATGGGACATTAAAAATGTAGTGTAGCTGAGAACATGACCAAGTGTCTGCCTACAAGAGGTGTCCGCCTACAGGAGGTGTCCGTTAGCGGAGGTTCGACTGTATAGTCAAAGCTCCCGTAAGCGGACACCCTCGCAACTGGCCAGAGCTGGCTGCTTACAGGAATGATTCTCATAAGCGGCCACTAGCAGTATAAGGGATAGGTGGCCGCTTTCGAGAGCTTGTACCTTACTGCTCTGTGTGGTCTTGTTTTTAGGTTTTGTCTTTTCTACGGAGGAACCAAGTGCTCTTATACAGGAACAAGGAGGACCTTGTGCTATAATAGCATCTGTCCAGGTTAACAGGCACTCTACATAACCCCTGTCATGTGACTGTGGCACTCATAAAAAGAGTGTTAGGGAAAACGATTGCCAGAAATAATTGAAAGAGTAGGCCAAAACTGGTAAAGCCTGGTTTTCACAAGTGAATGTCGCAAGCATAAGTGTAAGCACGGGAGTCCATATAAACATTGAGAAATGCAATGATCATTGAAAAATTTCCATGATCCTGGTTTTGACGCTTACTCAGTGTTGATTTGACTTTTCTGTTTGCGCTTAGCTTGCTCTTTTGATTTCTGGCCATACAACAAGGGTGTATATTTTAAATTTGTAGCAGAGCCTATAACAAGCTATGTATGTAATGCAGTTAACGCTGAGAAATGCAATTTTTCTGGCGTTATATGAGACAAAATAAAAGACAGAGGTTTTCAGCATTACTGCCTTCTTCATTGTACCAAAAACTAGCGGGGAAATGTGGAAAAAAAGAAAAGTCCTTGCTAGTTTTTGGTACCCTGAAGGAGGCAGTAACACACAAATTTATTTTGACTTCATATAGAGCCAAAAAATTCCATTTCTTATTGTTTACTTCAAGGCACTACACAGTTTATGCTAGTATCAACTTTATGTAATGCAGAACTACGTTACTCCCAGGACGGTATGCGAATCCATATTTCTCTTGTTGCAACATATAATCTCAACCCACTTCTGACGTTATCCAAAGCAATGTTCATACACAGTCTGATGTAAACAAAGTTTATTGAAGTGAAGCATTGTACAATAATGTTTATTGAGGCGATGAAGCAAAGCGATGGATCAAAGCATTGTACATTAGGTGACGTTATTCAAAGCGTTAAATAGAAGCGGTTTCGAAAAATTCTGTGTCCGCTTGAGGGATTTCACGGTAAAAGTTGAGCCTTAAATCTTGATCTTAACACGATGACACGTTGACTAGAACTAAAGGTTTTCCTGAACACGTTAGAAGAAATATTATATTAAATAATACAAAGGATATTGGTTTTCTTTGTTTCGTTTATCGTATGCGGGCAAATATATCCGTAGAGCTAACCACAAAACCGTGATATAATACAAAGAAACTTTAAAGACTGGAAAGGAAATGCAAAAAACAGAAAATATTTGGCACTAACAGTGGCAGTAGGATTTCCAGGCTCTTTCTTAAATATTATTCACATATTGATAACATGATACAAGTACGGAAAAAATTTACAGAACCTTTTATAGAAAAAAGGTGCGGTGCAGCTTATCGGTGTTTACATAATTTACTAACTTGCATATAGGACCATACAGGAAAAAGTGATTACAGAATAAATGAGTCAAATATGTTTGCTGTTTAACAAAAATAATGGTACATTTCTTCAAAATGGTTATGGTATTTGTGCTCAAATAATTGCAGTTATTCAAACTGGGTTTTTTTTTCATTCTTATTAAGTTCTCCATTTTCAAGACAACACACAGAATGTGCAGCATTTTTGTCTTATTTTCCAGGCATATATTCTAAAAAATATTCTATTTGTAGAAGAAACACCAGCCCCAGATAACTGGAGGCAGTTAACAGGTTGGTTTTAATTAATTATACAATAAATATACCCATAATGTTAAATCATTTATGATAAAAAAATGCCTTAGATTCAGGATTAAGCAACAGTGTAAATCAGTCTGAATCATGTGTTACAATAAAAAAGTAGTCTTATTCACAATGTTCAAGACATACATGTACAATTGGCACCATTAATATTTCTTCCTTACTTTCTCCCTCCCCTCCCTTCTTCTCTCCTTCTCCTCTCCCCTTCCCTCCCCCCTTGCTTGCTTCCTTTTTATTTATTTATTTATTTATTTATTTTTTTTGGGGGGGGGGGGGGGGGGGGGTGGGCGAAGGGTGAATGCACATTTAATTTATTAACGTTTATGCCATCAAAACCCAAGTGCTGTAAAACATTACCAGTCACCTTAAAGTTCAAAACCATATGATCAAATAGAATCCCATAACCCGGTACATGATTCTGTTAAATTCAACAGATGAGCAAGCAAGACAGTTTCTTGTTTGCTCTCTTTGTGAGATGCTTAACAATGTCAAAACTGAGACATATACCCTGGTGTTCCTCAGGGAGCACTTGGTCTTCGCGCCGTGCATGACAACTGAAAGAACTGAGACAGAAAATGAGGATAATGCTTCATCCAATAGTCCAGGTACTGTGTCGGAATTTACCCAAGAGATCTGCTAAGCTGTGGACAACACATTTGAAAATTATCCTTGTATTTGTTGCTTTATTAGCCTCTCTACTATTAAAAGCCTTGGTCAAACGTACTACGGAGATGAAAGTAGACGCAAGTTACCTAATTGCGTCTACTGGCAACTTTGTTTGGCCAGACTTACACACACTTGTGTTTGACTTGCATTCACCTTGATCAAGATCACATTTTAGCACAAACAGACACAAAAGTTCTTTTACTTTGAGTACTGAATTGTAGTTCGCACAGCAGCATTGAAATATCTTTTTTTTCTAACTTGCCAGTAAACTTGCGACTCTGTTTGGCCTAGCCTCCTCGTAGACCTTCTTTTGGTTCATCATGCAATCTCTCCTCCATTGCGTGATGAGCCAAAAGAAGGTTTGCGAGGAGGCTACGTTTGGCCACCCGATGTACAAGTTTATACGCAAGTTCATATTTCAAAACTTGGGTCTACTTATGTCTCCATTTGGCCAGGGCTTAATAGGGGTCTGGGAACAAGGAATCTAGCTGAGGGGGAATGGGAATCAGAAAGGGAATAGCATTGAAGGTATATGTCTCTCTTCTCTTCTCAAATTTTCCTCTCCCTCCTCCCTCTATTTTTTCTTGTTCTCATCCCCCAAGACTCCAGAGTTAATTATATTATATGGAGGAGACTATTACATAGTTCACTCGGACATGTTATAAGTATTGAAGTAAACAAGTAGTTGTACATATATATACTAACTTTGTGTGAAACATTGTGAATTTATTATTTGAATTACAACTGTACTGCACTTCAGAGAATTGTGAAAATTGTTTCAAAACTCATAATTAAGCAATAGGTCAGATAATATTTTAAGGACAACCAAGCAGTCATCAGGGCAACCAAAGTCTGGGGTTTGGTTGGCCGGCATTTGGCATAAGGACAACTTGGATTTTTTTTAATTTCGAGCAATGAGTTGTGAGAATTTGGTTTTAAATCTGCTCAATTGTTTTGTCACACTGTAAGTTAAATAACTATGGCATCTAAATTGATCATTCTGATCTTCTAGTGTTGTTCAAATTGTTAGACTCAACTTTACAGTATATTGTCAGCCATGTATCTTCATATTCAGCGGTTTAACTACTGACAAAATAAAATTTATATTACATTAAACCAACTACAGTGGAACCCTGTTAATACGGACACCTACGGGCCAAAAAATCTGGCCGTAAGAAAATGACTGACTGAGCTTTTGTTTGGGCCAAAATAAAGTGGTCGTAATAACAGGGTGGCCGTATTAACGGGGTGGCCGTAAGGCGGGGTTCCACACAATGCATTTCAGTCTGTATTAGTATACTATAGCTTTGCTCTGTGAAGTACATACAGTGTAACATACAATGTACAGTATCTCTGTAACTAACACCGTACATGCAAATATAACAAACAAGTGTGATTTTTATTTTTTTATTTTTTGCAACACATATTATATAAGAGTATGAAATGATGTTTGTTGTTATCATCATATGTTGTATTTTTTCCCTTAGATTCCAGTTGTCCTGATTATCACAAGTCAGTCTGTGTTCAAGAACTAAGTTCATTATCTAGTGAAATGTTTCATTCAAAACTTTGGTATGTCCCTAAGGTAACATAATTAATTGACTGTAACACAATGTGTATGTAGTGTCAATCAGGTTTTTACCCAGAAGGGCATCCGGGTGTCCCGTGGATGCCCAATCCTGGGAGAAAATGATGAAAAATGCCACTGAAAAAATCAGATTGAGCCACCTTAACCCTTTCACTCCCAGAGTCAACCTTGAGTCAGTAAATGTGGTTCTAACTTTTACATCTGTGGATGAAACCCTAGTGTGTGACCATTCAAATGAAAGCTATTGAGCTGTACTTTCATGTGGTTTTGTTTGTTTTTGACAAAATTTGCAAATGAAATTCAAGATGTTTTCCTCAGTTTTTAACTTAGCACTCTTGGGAGTGAAAGGGTTAAGCCTTTATCTTTTCTAGATTTCTCATAACAAACTTCCCTTTCATTTTGTACTTGCAGTCAGGTTCAGTGTTGTGCCTCTGAAGATGTCAGTCAAGTCATAAAAAAGAACATAGCGATGTTAGAAGGACGATTTGGTGTTCTCCTATTTTTGTATTCAATATTATTGACTAAGGTACAGTGGGGATTTTATTTACAACACTATCTGATTGTATTATTAATTAAAGCTCTTATTAATCCAAGCATTTTCTCAACAGGGTTTAGAAAGTATCAAATCAGAAATGGAAGATGTAGGTGAACCCTTAGTGGATATCAATTTTGGGCATGGAAGGTAACTATTAGCAAAACATAATTTGTTCATAATTTGCCGTAATTTATCTAGCAGCAATGCTGCTAGATATAGGTCCACAATGCGTGTAGCGTTGCATAGATAATAATAATAATTTATAATATACTAACCAAAGGATAATGCATTTTCGAGCAATTTGATTGGTTCCCTACTCATGGTCTCAGAGGCAATATACCCTCTCTACCTTATTTGGAAATGCCGCTTAGTTATATTAATTTGTTTTTTGTCTCAGGCAAAAAATGGCAGTCAGAACATTTTCGTCTTTTCCTATTTTCCTCGGAGAAATTCGACATTTCCCTGTGATTTGTATATTATAAAACAATAATTTATTGTAATGGGCTCCTGTTATTATTAAATACTCGGCCACTGTTATTGCATTTCAAGCTTTCTGATTGGCTCCTTACTGACATGTTATCAGCTCATAACACCCTTTTTACCAAAATTAGCAAATATGACTAACCTTATCCTCCCCATCCCCCATCCCCCCTCCACCCCCCCCAAAAAAACCTCTTTGAACATGACTCACCCAATAAAAAATAAGGTCCCGGTACATATACTATTCATGCTGTTCCACTGATTTCATTTGTGTTGATTCCTTTTTTAGTCAAACACTAATCAACCTGATGCTAACTGGATATAGTGTATCAAATGTCTGGGATTCGTCAAGAAACCTGTCAGGCCTGGGTAGGTACATTGCAAATTCAATTACCAGGGGGGACATGTCTGGGGTGATCTCTTTTCAGGGGTTAAAATTTGTGGTTTGTTACTGCTCAGGGTGTTTAAATCTACAAATAACTACCAATGGAAAGAGTTATCCCGGTACCTGTTAGGGCATAAAGTCAGATAAAAATAGGATAATGAAAATTAGTTTAATTTAATTTTATAATAATATTATTAGGGGTAAAAATGCATTAGAGTCACACCCACAGTCTCCCCCACCCCTACCCCCTGTACTGTTTGACGTGTACATGAATTGTTTAATTTGTTTTACAGAGCTGAGAGGTATTCCTAAACAGTCTTCAATAGGATTCTTAACACTTTTAGAAGCTCACAGATACTGTGAAGTAAGCTGGAAATCCCTCAAATAAAACAATACTATATTACTGTTAAGTCCATTTGTTCAAATACAGATAAGATTTGCTGAAGATTAACACATTGACACCTAAACCGGCCACAACCGGCCAAGTCGAGACCACGGTCTTGTACCACTTGTGACATCATCACTATTCACCCCAGTTGATGTCTTTGATATTCAACTGATAGAGTAGGAAAATGTCTAACAAAGCATGCCTATCCGAGCACGAAACATTGAATTGGGCCAGAGATACACACACAAAAAACTTTGAATTTTTTCTCCAAAATCACCAAAAAACATGACCTTCCCTACCATTGACACTCTTTGTTGAAATAGTTCACTTTCACCAATGTCTAGGTGGAAACTTTTCCAACGTGAACAAAGGCGGTTGAAAGGCCAACAAAACCACGCAATAAAATGAGAGAAAAAGGAGAGAAAGAACGGCAGTTGGGCAGTAAAAGGTCGCGATAACGGCCAGAAATAGGCATCTGTGATGTTAGATTGCCATTTTTTGGAAAAAGCCCAGGTGTCAATGGGTTAAAGCACTTGCAAATTAAATTATTCACAAATGATTGTTTTATTTGCTAAAATACATTTTAGCTCCTGTAAGTCTAAATTTAAAACACTTTTTTGGACAGCAGAATTAAGATAAATAAATGAATTTTCAAAGGCCTAATTAAAGGTGGTGATACAAATGTAAACATCCCACTGAACAAGGTAGTATTTATTTCTATATGTTTATAAATGTTTGCTCTTTATTACAAACAGATCTTTTTAACTCCATTTCATAATAATGCCGTATATAATGTTAATTAACAGGTAGGCAACTTTCTAAAATCTCCAATGTTTCCAATATGGCTGCTTGGTAGTGAGACTCATCTTACAGTGTTCTTCTCTCAGGTAAGATATTCAATTCATTTTAAATTGTGTGTTTTTGCAAGCTGTGATGATGTTAAAGGGAATCCATAGTGAAAGGTCAAACGCTCTGGCTTTGTCTGTAGTCCCTCATTTTTTATCGCCGTCACACGTCGCATCTCCTTGAGGTGATTTTCATGCGCGCTCATGTGCTCTAGCTCCCACTCGACTATCCCTGAGAAAAATGAGGGACTTCTCGTAGTCTAATGTGTTATTAAAAGGTGCAGTAATAGAAAAGCCCAGGGGGACTCCCTGTGAAAGGGACGGGGATGCTCGTCGGAAATTTTGAATTAAACCCCAAAAGGAGACCAATCTGGGCATGGCTCAAGCTTTATTTGACCCCTAAAAGATACCATTCTAAAAAAGACAGACAAACAAGAGTTATTAATAGTGACTTTAATTAAGTTGCAATCATCTCCGGTAATAAGGCCACCACCACAGTATGACTGTATTTTTTTATTATTTCTTCTTTTTTATTATTTCTTAAACGATACCTTGATGGCTAAAAGTATCGGTGTTTCGTCCTGAACACCCTAAGTGAGACCAAAATCCATAATTTAGACCCCTAAACGAGACGACGAGCATCCCCGTCACTTTTATATGGGAGTCCCACCCCCGTATAAAAGTAAGATTTTTTTTCTTGTATTTCAGGAAAGAAGTCTAGCAGGATCAGAAAGTGAGAGGGAAAAGGGCTTAAGAGTTTTTAAATCGCACGACCAACAGGGTAATATAGAATAATAAAACTTGACTTGACTTGTAGATTTATCGGTGAGTGCCAGACATAAAAAAAATAATTTGTTTGTTCTTGAACAGACAATGACTTCATAACAAGTGATCAACTTGGAAGTGTTTTAGAAGATCTTGGACTTGTTTCTGATCCTGAATAGTAAGTTAACTTAAATTTATTTCATATACCAAGAGGAACACACTTGGTCCAGGCTTTTAGCCAGAATTTGAAAAGTGGGCGTCCTGGAGGCATGTTCCCCCATAAATTTGTTAAAGCTTTGGTGCATTTCTCAGCATTTTCTTCCATGATTCGGCATCCATAGGACACCTGGATGCCCTTCTGGCTAAAAGCTTGATTTGGTCAGTATTATTATATGAGTTAGAGTGACTAAGAAGCCAAGAAATGCAGCTAATAATTATACTGTATAGGAAATCCAGTAATAATGGTTTGATCTTGTAGAACAGTAGAGCAGATATTGCATTGCATATTTAGTTATTTTAAAAAATATATGTGGGTTTCAATAATTAGTTTTATAAAGTAAATAGGTAAGGCCGGTCTGGGTCAAACTGGCCCACTCTGCTGGAGTGTATATCGGTTTCCATAATTCCGAGGTCTGTCAAAATAATTTATTGTATGAGGCTGTAGGTCGAGGAATTTTTTAAATTCAATTATTTTCAGATTGGACAAGGTTTTATTATATCGCGGATGAAACTGTGCAAATTCATTATAATTGTTAATTTGGACACGTATCCAAATTAAGGATTAATTTGGACAGTTTGAAAAATTAACAAAATAACAATCATGCGCACGCTTGTATGGCATTTTGGGCTGGCGATATAATTTATTGATGAAAAAAATAAATTTGCTAATAATTATTATTGTTTTGGTTCTTTCCACTGCCAGTGTATCCTTTATGAAGGAACGTCTAGACCAAGATTCCATAGGAATTATTCTTCTACAGGGCTTCCTGAAAGAGTTCTTTCCTGGGGAGGTACGTTATAGCCATGAATGTGTTTACATTTCATATTATAATATTATTATTATAATGTATTATACATGTATTTATTAATAGCAAGCGTAACAAATCAAGACTTACCAGTAATTTATCTCATGGCAGCATTCCTTTACAGACGATGTAAAGCCATTTAAAGCTTTTCATTGCAATGGACTTGGTGTAAGAGAGGAAGATGGGGCCAAAAAAGTAAGGAACTCTCATATTTGGAAGGGGGGGGGGGGGGTATTTTTTTATCATAATATTATTATTATTATGGCCTGGGGGGCAGGGCTGTCATTAAGGGCCAAAACCCGTAACACCTGTTACGGCTGAGTATGCTTGATGGGACCTTGATGTTACGGGTGAACTTGCCTGTTGTTGGTATAATTCACTTACAAAGCAACATGTTTGTTACGGGTGCGAAGAACAAAGCAATACACATGTAGGTGACTCAAAACGTAATGAAAGCCCTGGGTGGGGGGGGGGGGGGGATATTTCCCTATATAAGCTATATCTGTATGTGCTGTACCAAAGGGTATGGTTTTTTAGCTGTTTTGGTCTGAAAATGGGTATAGATTTTACATTTTTGGTCTCATATTTGGTATGTTTTGCCAGCTTGTCTGAAAAAAAGGGGGGAATTTTTTAAGATCAGGTCTGAAATTAGGTGGGAAAAATATTGCATATTTTGGTATGAAAACAGGGAAGGGTCTATAGAAGCGGACGGCACACCCCCACCACAAATTTCAAGGAGTATCTCTTCCCCAGGAATGATGGAGTGTTACATCATGGTTTCCTTGAGTAGCCCTCCCCCCTGAGTACCTCTTCCTTCCCCCCCCCCCCCCCCTGAGCACCCCAGCACCCCCTGGGAGTACCGATACAGGATGCTTCTTGTTAATGTTGTGTTATGGTTTAATCATTCTCTAAGGTTGTGTACACAGAAGGACTTGCTTCCATAGAGCCATCGGACTTCAGTCACATTGCAGAACAACAGATTGTATCTTGTTTAAAGACCAAGTGGGCAGGAGTATGGTTAGAGTGGCAGGGAAAACATGTACCATCATTAAACTGAAAGGATGGGAACCACATGTTGAGCTAATGTTGTCTTCCAGGCGCCGGATTCACGAAGCCCTCCCAGGGTGCAAAGAAAACATATTTACGAGGATGCCCTTAGAGCCATTGTGTGTTAGCCCAAATGCCTTTCTCAATGGCTTTACTTCATCTGCCCTCTAAAAATGTCCAAAAATGTACTTGCCCATCAGGATAAAATGCACTAGCTTGACAGAAAGAGGCCGCTTGTGAAAATTATGTTGTGTTTGGAACACATGGTCAAACGTTATTTATTTTTAATGTTTCTTTTTATTTAGCTAAAAAATGCTTAATCATTGATAAAAAATCTGGAGAACTATTTTTTAACTGATAAATACTACATACATTTGTTACATGATATGTACTTTCATTAGAAAAAATGTTACCTCATTCATAGCCTGCAGGCGCTGAGTAAATGAAGCGCGAGTTGGAGGGGCGCGCGAGATGAGAATAGCGTACGCCCCTAAAAACTTGCGCTCTTCTCCACTCAGCGCCTGCTACGCAGGCTACCTCATTCATTAACATGAGCAATACTAAAGACATTTTTTTACCAAGTCAAGGTCAATCAAGATTCATAATACCTTTTATTTTCACGAGGATTAAATTTCCTACAAAGCTATTATAGACCATTATCTTCTGGATATAATTTTTTTTGTAGCCTGGTTTAATTTTCGTGATTCAACAACTCACAAAAATTAATCCCTCACTAAAATGAAAGGTAAGGGTAAAAGTCCATATGCATTTAACAGGCTATTCAAACAGTCTACAGGCCAATCTCATTCCCAGAGTCCTCGTTACCCTTGTCCAGCAGTGGAGCGGCCAACAAGGACCTCTGGGGTGAATGCGTAGTAGAGCCGGAAGTCCAAGAATCGTGTCATGGTGAATCGCTTTCCCCCAGAGGTCCTTGTTGGCCGCTCCACCGCTGAACAAGGGTAACGATGACTCTGGGAATGAGATTGTCTACAGTCTTCATTGTGTTCGAGTCCTTGTGACTCCGTTTCAAATAAGAATGGACTTTTTGGAGGTGTCCACATAAATTCCTTTCACGATGAATTATTGCCCATTTTATTATTGCCCATGCAGAAGCGACTGGTTAATTTATTTGGAATTCAAGTTTGAGAGAATAACATGAAACATTCCCTTGTAACATAATTATTCTGAAACTGTAATTTATGACAGAGTTGTATAATAGTATTATTGTTGAATAAAAAAGCTTATCATCATTTGATTTACTTTTCCCTTGCTTTTTTTTCTTCAAAAGAATACTCCATCACTTGCATTGAGTTGCGTTTGACATTATTTTCATGGTCTTTTCTCTCATCAACCATAGCTCTAATCTCGTACCCAGATCACCCCCTGTCACGCCTTCATGTGGTCCTTCGGTCTGTTGTGATCGAATAAAGATGGATGAATTCCTGGTATTCTACGGAGTTATTCTGAGAATTCTTCGAGACAGAAGTCTGAAAAACTTTGTTATAAAAGCAAAACAAAAACTCCTGGAAGCTTTGCGGGAGATCGTTTTAAAGAAAGGGACTATTTACCGGTAGTTGTTCTTCCGACAGGCTACGGAAAATCTTGTGTTCCAGTGAAAATGTTTCAGTAGCAAGAGCCAATCACAGCACACATTAGAATAAGACAATATTTTAAGTAGTATCCAATGAGAATCGGCGTTATTTCGAACTTTACCAGATCTCCTTTTCAGTGTCAGACAGAGTGGGATCTGGGTACGAGATTACCATAGCTCTTGACCAATAAATACGCAATAAATTTGACAGTTATTGTAAAAAACAATAATTATTATTGAAACTGGGATGGGGGTGGGGTGGCTTACTAGAGAGAGGGAGGGGGCTTATTACTACTTTTATCCCTGAATGGGGAAGCACGATCCAGCTGTGTTTTTCACAAGTACATGGACCGACCGAGATGACAGATCTGAAATCATGTAAGCAATAATCTCCTGTCTCTATACATGTGCTACTGCTAACAGGCTACCAAACAAACAAATAAGGCAAAAGCTTGATTCAATATGTTTTAATGTTTTCAGTAACATACAAATTTGCTATATGACAATAGTGTTATAAATAATTGTACACTGAAGAACAGAGTACACCATAATTTTTTCATCATCTACATTAAATCTCTAAAATTATGAAGGTGGCAAAAGGCACTGCTTCAAATATCTACATTTTTTGCGACATTGTACAGTAAATTATATTATAAGTGTATTTACAAACAAAGATACTTTATTTTACAATCAATTTTTAATTCCAGGCAAGATTTAATGGCCTGTAAAAAGCGCAAACTAGGCCAAAGAATTAAGGGGGCGGGCGTAATTCAAAACTAATATTTTATAGGCTGGAAATTACTTAGCTTACATGCGATTATTCAGTCTGAGCAGGCCACAATATCTCCTCAATTAAATCATTACCCTGATTATGCAAAACACCAGTGACTTTTAGGCTCTTAAAATTATAGATATATTGCATACATGTAGCTCTGCCGCACCTAATCACCTGTCCAGAACAAATATAATTTCAAAAAATTGTGAATTCATTTGTGTCTTACAGCGGATTCATGTTGAGCGTTTAACGGTCTTAGTTGTTGCATTCATTGTCTCGGTTGATTGATTGCGTTGTGAGGCAAAATGACAGCTGTTGCTAGGCAGGAAAGATGACGTTCTGTCTGGGAAAAAGCATGTTGTCCCTCGTCCAGACAGAACGTCGTCATTCCTGTCTAGCAACAGCTGTCATTTTGCCTCGCAACGCAATCAATCAACCGTGACAACGAACGCGACAACTAAGACCGTTAAATGCTCAACCTGAATCCGCTGTATTTAACACTCAAGATTTCTTGACAAAAATGCAATACTTGAATTTTAATGGTAAGAGAAACGTGCAAGCTCCTTAAAAACAATAGACACAGTACAATGTACAACTTTTTAAACATGGTGGAAATTTCTCTAGGAAGGCATAACCCTAACATTTCAAAGTGAAGTGTCCCAATATTGTTGGAAGAGACAGTATAACACTCCTGGTCTTGATTTGAAAGCAATGTCATGACGTGTCCTGAACAATCCCTACAAAGACGAACAATTCCCATGTACATGTACAACTGTAGTTCAAGGTCCAACGCGAGTTCAAGTCCACTTGAAGCAACATCTATGAACTATCGGTGAAGGGCACCACAGATGGACGTTGACGAGGCCTGGCCTACGCGAGTAATCACTGTGAGCATTTCTTTGCCTTGTCATTCACCATGAGGTATACTCCATAAAAAGAGATGAAAATTCCCGCAAGGGAAAGTCCATAGGCTCCTCTGTGTAGTGATCCATCAGACAGCCCTTTAGATGTAAAGTTGAAGACAACAGGCCTTTCTCCAGACTGCAAAAGAAAGGCAGTTTTTCCATAAATTAATACCAAATGGAATACACAGTGACCTAACGGTTAGCATGTTGGACTTTTCATTGAGCGGTCAAGCATAGGCATAATCAAAAATACTCGGGAGGGGGACTCCCATATAAAAGGGGTCGGGGGTGCTAATCGGAAATTTTGAAAATAATTCATTTTCACCCCTAAGAGGTACCAATTCTAAAACAACACATTAACTGACAATATAACATTCTTTAATAGTGATAAAGACGATTCCTTCGAATACGATCTACTCATAAACATTTTAAGCGGTTCATTCTAAACAAAACGTGAAAAAAAAAATAAAGTCACATGGTGTGGCTGCTATGAACAGTACTAACTGGCGATCCATTTCCTGATCCTGGTGGCCGATTTAGATGCGGGGGAGGTATTAACGTTCCAGTACAATTGACCGTGAAGTTAACAAGACGTGAGGCGATTAAGTTAAAAGCCTTGTTATCCAAACTGAATGTATATTGTTTTATCGATAAGTCATGTCATGAATGAGACAAGAATAAAAATCAGTTGATTGACAAAATAGTTCCTGTCATATTTTTTCCGGCTCAGCAATCCTAAAAGGTACCGCGTTAACTCTAAGGGTGGTCAATTTAGATTTTACACCCTAAGTGGTATCAAATCATGAATTTTAACCCCTAAAAGGTACGGCGAGCACCCCCGCCACTTTTATATCGAAGTCCCCCCCCCCCCCCCCCCGGGCAAAAATAATTTTAAAGGCACTGCACCTGTGTATGGCCTTACTGCACATGTGAACACCCATGCTTGCGTTGTATGCGTAAACCAGCCTTACATATATATGTCAATAAATTTTTTTTGAAAACTAGTCAAATCTCTGCTTGATTAATTTTGATGAATAAAAATTATCAGCCAGGGTACCAAAACATTTAATTTGTTGCCGACCGTTTAATTTGTTGTTAGTATTTGAAATACAGTGGAACCTGTACTTTGGGACGGGCACCTCCATTAAGGGGACACTTCTCCTTGTACCTGGCTCTACTAGCCTTGGTCATATTAAACATTTAAATTAACCTAAAATTTTCACAATTCTCAATTCTCTGTATGCATACAATTTGCGAGTCTATTGCTGTTCGTGTTTGAAGGATAACTAATGAAAGAAATCATAAGTATGGGACTATACGGAAATCTTCCCAAGGTTGTTGTTGTCTTTGCCTTGACATTTACGTAAGCATCACTTTGCATATTCATTTGTCTGCAAAGTTGATTGCGTAACGCAACAAGCGAGCAACTCCACGTGACGGATTTAGTTAAAACTGTAAAAACCTCAAGCAATCTATGTAAACTCCATACGTCCTGTTCATTCACTCTCTTGCGAGTACAGTAAGTCTCATATCCAAATTTCGTAAACACGCTTCGCTCTAAGTGAAATATTTCACAACACAAGCCCTTCAAAATTATGCTTTTAAAAACAATTAAGCTTAACTTTTAAAAGGCTTACATAATCATTTAGGAACGGAAATCGACAAAACAATTGCGTGTAAAAGCAAATAAAACTATTTCACACTTCCCAGATCGAAATCGAAAACGCTGAGCGCTTCAAAAGCTACAACTCACCTGGAAATATCTTTGAAATTCCGTCTTGAAGGTCTGTGGCCATGGTTTGGAAACGGCGGTGTGATATAAACTTCTCGAAATGTACATGCACTTTGCAAAGCGACCCATCACAATCAGTGCTGTAAAAATCAACCGATTCTCTCACAAATCACGCACCCAACTCGTAATGCTGACCGACACTCCCTCAATCGCAGAAAACAATCGCGATTTGGAGGAGAAACGACGGTTTTTCAGGGAGAATTGGAAGGCCAGCTTGCTCAAAGTCCTTCGAGAGTTCGAGTGGTTAGCTTGGTAACCGCTCGCTTGCACGTGCACTCAACGTGCACGCGGCAGAAGCAGGCCAAAAACCGGTTCTTTCTTGCTGGAGTTTTCTATATGTAAGGAGTTCAAAAATTTGACTCTGTTAGCCATTTAGACCATTTAGTACAGCCATGAGTCAATGGAATAGTTTCCATACAATATAGGGTCGTTTCACGGAAGTCACAGGGCCATATTCAGTTTTCACAGGAGCCATATAATCCCTGATTATGGCTCCTGGTTTTCAGTTTTTACTGATTATTCACTGTTTGCAAAATATAAAATACGTAAAATGCAGAAAAACAAATTCACGACACATAAATGACATGAATGGAGAAGAAAATATTAAAAGTAAAGAAAAATATGTGAAACGAGTCTATCGCGTGACTGGTTGTTTCCAATTAATGACGTTTCTCCCCTTTGGCAAATTGGTTCTATTCTTATCGAGGATTTCCAATCAGTTATTGTTCGGGAACGCCAATATTTA
Source organism: Desmophyllum pertusum (assembly GCA_029204205.1). Lineage (NCBI taxonomy): Eukaryota > Metazoa > Cnidaria > Anthozoa > Scleractinia > Caryophylliidae > Desmophyllum > Desmophyllum pertusum. The sequence goes on from MU826849.1 coordinate 1,003,478, forward strand.
ACACAATTTAGTATATACGACATAGCATTTTAGAGTGCGAATACGCACCAAATCGAGTGCAAATATGACATTATCGGCTTAATACCCCTGAGCAAGCTACGGAAAATACTGTTTTATTCAAAAAGCCAACTGAAGATGTTAGGAAACAATAATGTTGTATGATAGACAATTTATTCAGCAGCAGGAGCTAGGAGCCCATTATTATGGGTAATGGGCTCCTGTTCAGCAGAGAGTTGTATAATACTGCTGGGTATTTTTTTACTTACTTTTTATATCCAGATAGCAGCCGCTATCGGTCCATTCAGGATCTCACTCGTACTAAATATAACTTTGGGCCCAACTGGAAAAGCTTGTTAGGCTGCCCCAGTCCCACTCCCCTGCCCCAAGTTAAAGGGCCTGGCTTGGGAGGTGCCGATAAAGTCTCCAAGAAAAGCAGCGAAGGTCAGGGGTCGAGAATCATGCACTTTCTTGATCAAACAATTTGTTTCCTAGACAAGTTTCCTTGTTCAAATACTGTCTAGACAATTTAAACCTTTCACTACAGGGTCTCCCACCATTTTTCAGATTACCTGGGCCCCACCCTGTACCTCTGATGTTTTCCCCGCTGGTGCTAACCATTTGCTAGGGGGTATGAATGGTCCCTCAAAATTAAAGTGCTCGCAAAATTAGGCTTCTGCTCGAATTGCTCGCACTCGACTTTTAGTGGGTGCTCGTGGTCCGGCATATTTTCACAAGTGCTCCGCGCATGCTCGATTTTAGTAATAGGGTAGTTTTTTTGCAGAGTGCTCGTTGCTCGCAAGGCTAACTTTTATCAATGCTCATGCTCGCAAAGAAAAATGCTGTGCTCGCATGCTCACAAAGACCATTCGATTTTGCTAAAAAAAAACCGCTTTATTTTAACCTGTTAACAAGGATAAGGGCTTTTTCAAAATCAGCCAGCAAACCATAAATGGTGCTTATTCTCAGAAGGACTCAGTGGAAGCAGGAACGAGCAAATGGTACAGTTATATAAAGTTCCCGGCGTTCCATTTCAAAAACAGATAAAAAGGATTACCTCTGGAGGTACTAAAGAATTTCCGAATAGAATTTCAGAAAAGTGTCCGAATCAATTGATTTCCAAACGCAGTTTCAATTTTCTTCTGGCGAAATGGTAATTAATGCTTTTCTATTTCTGTTCATTTTCCCCAGAATTATCATAATATTAATTATACATTCAGTTTTCCTTTCTCGCCTTCGGTTCAGCGTGTTCGATGCTCAACGACAAATTGTCCGAAGATGTTTAAAGCTCTCGAAATTCAAGGCTACAGAAGTTACTCTTCAGCTATAATAACTATCACTGCGATGAAGACATTTGTGGACTGGAAATGAGAAGCCTTACACCTGGAAAGACCCCGCTTTGGTATTTCTGATGTACGCCTCATTCATTCTATAATCAAGGTAACAATGTACGTTTTATATTTGTGCGTTTTATTTCCTATTTCTACATAAGTCAGAGGAGAGTTTTACTATTAAGTTTTGGTGAATTTAGTTTAATTCCTCTTTAGTTTTGTTGGTCATAATCAGTAGGAAGTGTAAAACGTTTCTCTTCAAAACAACCATGCAAGCCTCTCATGAATATTCTACTGAACAAAATTCATGATTCTCTTTGTCGCTCATTACTGAACACTTCACTAGTTTGATTTCTCGATGAATTCCGCGATTAGATTCTGTTTTCAATTCTATTTTGTGACATTTGATTTGTGTTGTTTCACAATGAAATCGTAAAGCGTGAGTCAAAATTTGATCCAGTAAAGTTTCAGAAATTTTTTTTTCCGTCTTTAGTTTGTGCAGGAGCCCATTAGCCGGAGCGAGCAACTCCAACACTACGCCTATGTCACAGCGTTTTTACAGACCGGTTTATTTTTAGATTCCTTTTTAACGGGAAAATGTGTTTCTGGTCCCATGTACGTGTAATATGAAATGAAATAAAAGAAAATAAAAAGATGGCGACCTAATTGCGGCCTTTGTTACACGGTAACGCCAATTAATGATTACAAAGGAAAAACGTTTGATTGTCTGGCGGGAATACGAATTCGCGGGAAAAGCGAATCTAAAAATAACCTGGTCTGTAAAAACGCTGTGACACGAATCCAGTCCAGTTGCTCGCTCCTAGTGCAATAATTTTTTTCACCTGTTGCTTGTGAGTGAGTGAGTGAACTCGCTTTGCACAATTTTTTCTTTCTCTACTTTGCTGTGCAGGATTTTTTTTTGCCCAACCCCCCGCCGCCCCCCCCCCCCCACCCACCCCCCCCCCCAAAAAAAAATAATAATAATAATAAAATAAAATAAAAATAAAATAAATAAAAAAATGAAAAAATGTTCCATCCCTAATCAAAACTATAACAAAATTCTCGAATCTGATTGGTTATCAGCAGGCGCGATTTGAGCACTAATAGGACAGTGTACGCGTCATGCTTGTAATTGGACGATGTAATAGGACAGTTTACACGTCATGCTTGTAATTGGACAGTGTAATTGGACAGTACGCGTCATTTGCGCGCGCTGTCCTTTGCTCGTGCATGCATGCATCTCGGTCAAAAACAAACTTGATTATTATGTTTTTATTCACGTTTAACGTCTTTTCCTCAAATTTTGTTATAGTTATGATTAATTGGTAACAGGACTTCGTGTCGTCCAATTCTGTCTGTAATCATACTCGTGATTAACAAATCGGACTCCCGCGAAGCGCGGTCGTCCGATTTTGTTAATCACTCGTATGATTGCAGACCGAATTGTACGACACAAAGTCCTGTTACCATTATTTATAACAACCTATTTCAGTAAACTACAATAATTAATAAAGGGAAAACTAGAGTAAAAACTCCAACACTGGAACAAGCACTTACACGGTATATAAAGATTAAAACTGAACTGGACAATTAATAAAGACTAACTTGTCAATATTCATTCAAGGCTCTCTTATATTCAAAGTTTTCTGTAGCCATAAATTATTCTTATTAAACGGGTTTTTCTGGTATCTGTTGTTAAATTAATTCAACCCAGGAACCTGGCCATGCAATTTTCACGTGCAAAACTTGAAGTGTGATTTTTCTAATTTGCATTTTATTATTGAGTTCCTCGTGGTCGTGGCTGTTCGACTTCTTCGAAGGGACGAAATTTATTAACAAATGGAGCTTAACGCCAGACAAATCGTCCAAATGCAAGGACCTGAAGACCTGGTATTGTACCAACAACTCACAACCGAGTTTGTTCAGCAGCCGAAAACCTGACGAGGTAAATATAAGCGTTCCGTGGTACATTGTCAGACCGAAGGAAGAGTAAGCTACGGGGACGAAACGAAACAATTCTACCAAGTAATGTGAACACTCAGTTCTCCGTTAAGGAGTGAATTTCAAATATTTCCAGGGTACACTTTATAACTTTTTCATACACCTTCATATTCTTGGTTTGAGAACAGCAACGTCGACGGTAAATTTTCTCTATCTCGGACTAAAAGTTTGCTTTTATATATTCAGCTATAAAGTAGTGTTTACACAGTGAGTTGACAAACTAGATGTTTCTAGTAGATGCTGAAGTGAAACACAAATTTATTTTCAAACGGGTTGTCTTTCGTATTTGCTGAAACTTTAGATAACATGTACATGTTAATCCCATGATAGTCCACTCCCGCCGATAGCCCAGGACTGGACTACAATTGTAGTTTATTTTCCATGGTTGATATTAACTCGTGCCGGTATTATTTTCTCAGTTTCAGATGAAGAACCATTAAAGAGACATCTCGATACGACATGGGAGTGGCGGGAAGAAATGACCTGAAACGATGGTAAGCTGCGGTAAACATGATTATATCTAGAAAAATAGGTCCACAATGTGTCCATGTGACTATACTAGTACTATGGTGATGCATTGTGCAGGAAAAAATTACATGTTGATCACTTTTGGTAATCAAATGGTTATGCAGTTATTTTGAAACAAACCAAGGTCGCAAGTCGTAGATTTTCAAAGCATTTCTGAATGATTTTTTTATTATTAATAATTTCTAATAATAATTCGTCACTTGTGAGTATGGGAACGCACCTTCAAGCAAACCACGACGATTATTATCATTGCTAAAAAAACCCGTTTAATGACCTATACAGTGGCTCTACACTTGTCATCCTAGGTGTTTCCTGACCTTTCCTTTGTGGTTGTTTTAACTCCCAAGTTTTTATAAGGTGTTACTCGTCAGTCCAACATTTTTCATGGATGATATTTACTCCTTTATTTTTTTCTCAGTTTCAGATAAAGTACCATAAAAGAAACATCTTGCTAAGGTATCAGAGTTGCTGGAAGAAACCGCCTGAAACGAAGGTAAGCTGTAGTAAACATGATTATGATATAGAAAATAGGTCCATAACGTGTACATGTGGCTAGTGTGAAAATGACAATGCATTGATTTATTGCAAGAAAGTAGATATTAAAAACTATTGGGAAAAGATCAAAGTCTCGCACTTTTATCAAAGTAATTCAAAATTATTTTTCTTAATTTGTCGCCATGGCAATATATTGAGAAGGCATTTTCTGGGAATGGATGGTGTTAACTCATTCTGACATTTTTTTTTAAACTTCAGATGATATGAAGCAACATTCAAGAAACATCGCTACAAAGCATGGAAGAGACGAGAAGAAAACACCTGCAAAGAATTGCACGAAGGTAAGCTACAAAAACCTTGTATGTAAAAATAGGTCCACAATGTGTACATGCGAGTACTGCTCCAATGTCAGTGTATTGATATATTGCAAGAAGAAATTCGATGTTGATCATTTTTGGGAATTGAAAAGGTTGGATAAATACATAACAAAAAGCAAGTTGTAAATTGTTGACTTTTTTCAAAGAAATTCAAAATTATTACCCTGGCAATGTATTGGAAATTTAAATGGAACATCTGGACAATATTTAATTCATTCTCATAACCATGGCAATGCATTGATTTTACAAAAATAATTTAGATGTCTATTACTCTCAGGAATTCAAAGATTAATATTTAAGGAAAACAGATGTTGGTAACTTTCATCAATTAGAGTGGTTTTCAATTGAGTGTCGAAAGTAATCTGGAATTGCTTTGGTTTTGCTTTACTACGCTCTTTGATTGGTTTAAAAAACTCGCGCCACGTACTCAACCAATCGGCGCCGGTTACGTGTATTTGCTTCATGGTTCATTGTGTTGTTTGTGTTTGTTGTGATTGGCCAATGTAATTAATAATTGCTTTGGTTTTGGTTTAAGACACTCAATTGAAACCGCTCTAATAGTTAAAAATATCCAGGTGTTTCGATACAGTTTTTCGGGGACCATACCCAATGTTTTCAATCAGCTCTTTGCAGACTTTCCTCAGTCGATTCGATGTGAAATTTACACCAATTATTAGTCTTGGATTCAAATTTGCTATAGACCCTGGTGATCGTGACGAAAACATATTAAAAATTATTCCGTGCACAGCCTACTTGAAATTGCTTTCAAGAGAATGAGAAATGTCCCCGAGAGAGATCGTTATTTGGTGCGCTTCAGCGGCAAGTTCGTATCAAGCAACTCCAGCGATCATATAGACCCTTTTTAAAAATGGCTGCCAATTTAAAATTATTTTGTATGCATTTAAATTAGCCTGACTAACCTCGTTTTTGAGTTGATAATTCAAAAGAATTTTCATTATAGAACGAGGTCAGGCTAATTTAAATGCATACAAAATAATTTTAAATTGGCAGCCATTTTTAAAAAGGGTCTATAGAAGCTAGCCTTTATAGGAAATGATGCTCATTTTTTAAAAAAGCAAGTCTAGTTATTCCAAGATCGATACGTTTGTAGATTTGATTTTTTTTACTCATACCGCTGACATTTTTAGGCTCAATGTGTTGCCAACAAAGGCATGATTGGAATGTAAACAAGAAATGTTCAAAGCTCAGCTTCAGAAAAAAACACGTTTTTCTTGACAATGCAATCAGCTAAAGTTTCTTACTCAAGAGAGTATAAATCTAGGTTTTATCAAAATGAGTTATTTTCTGCGAAATTTCATAAATATATCAAAATAAATTTGCTACCAATAATGGCATGATCGGAATGTAAACAAAGGGCCCTTCGAAAATAACTTTTATCTTCGCAATCAGCTGAATTTTCTTAATTAAACAAATATAAAAGTAGCTTTATCCTCTCTTGTATGAATCAAATGAGATGTTTTCAGCAAAATTTCATGTTGATAAATATACTAAAATGTTATTAATTTTTTTTAAACAAACACGAACGCGCGCTATAAAAGGGACTTGGCTCCTCCCACCTTCAGCAACATATAATTTGCATTTTAGTTTTGCACGTGGAGGCTGGAGTTTTACAAAATTATTGTACTCCTTTTGACAAATCTAAAATCCACAGTGAACATCAAATCTTACTATCATTCTCAAATGTTCACGTTTATCTTCAGTAAGATGTGAATTTTAAGTTTTAGAAAAAATTTGAATTTGTAAGAATATGTTCTTCAAATATTGCTGAGTGAGTTTGAATTTCACGGGGATTGCGTCAGCGTAAACACACAGCACGCTAATTATGATAATATTGTGTCAAAATTCTATCCCCATTTGCTAGTGACGTACATTTCTTTCAAACGGAAATATTTCAAGAAACTATTGCAAAAAGTTCCATTATTTTGATGGGTTTATAATAATTATGGCAAAAAAACTGTGCAGCGAATTTTTTATTCCACCGGCGTGTGATCGGCTCATTGGTGACCTTTAGATCGGAGTACGAGTACGAGATTGAGTACGACTTTTCAAACCTAGTGCGCAGGGTTTACATCAACACGTCTAACACCAATCTCGTTCCTAGAGCCTCCTTCTCTACTGCTCAGCAACAGGGAGGAGCGAGGGCTCTGAGAACATGAATTGTTTGAAATTCGAAAGTCGTACTCGTAGTCAATCTTGTACTCGTACTCCAATCTAAAGGTCGCTAATGTTATTTGAAAACTCTAGATTTGAGCGTTTATTTTGTATTTGTTCATAAGGCCCGTTCACACATGCGATTTTTGATGCGATTTATCGCGCGATTCCAAATCGCCCGTGTAAACCAGCTGCGATTTCATGGCGATTTGACTGCGATTTGTCGCCGATGTTTCGAACTTGCTCGAATTTTGATGCGATTTATCGGCGATTTGATACATCTCCTACAACTGGCCATACAAATCGCCGTGAAATCGCAGGTAGTTTACACTTGCGCGATAAATCGCTGCTAAATCGCATCAAAAATCGCATGTGTGAACGGGCCTATATGAAAAAAGGTCGGGTTTGATCGGTACTGTAGATATCAACATACGTGAATAACATCATCGAGTATAAACTCATATTTTTATAATTCTCCGAGCTCACAAGCTGCGATAAATTGTCTTGATGTATCGCCAAATTATATAAGAATACATTATGATTTGTTACCAAATTTTCTCTTCTATATTCACTGTATTATTGTAATATGATCAACATCCAATTTCTCCTTATAATATCAATACATTGTGAAACAGAGTGGTGTGGAGAATGAAGAAAACCATCAACCAGAGGTTATTGTCTTGATGCACTACCAAATTCTCAAAACAAACATCAAAAGAAACGTATGGCAACCAGTAAGGAGAATTAATATTTTGATCTTGGGGATGAAAGTATCTTCGGAAATCGTCGGAAAAGTTCGTGTGACCTTCGAACAATATTCGGAAAATTTACGGAAAATGGTCGGAAATCTTCGGAAAATCGTCAAAAACTAACCAGCGACTCGAGAGATGTCGAGTTGAACACTCGAAGAGAAATTTCATATCTTCGCGCACCCATGTATTATACTGTCATAAAACACGACGGGAATTTGAGGACACGAGAGAAATTTAGAAAACACGAGCCGCAGGCGAGTGTTTTCTATATTTCTCAAATTACTGGAGTGTTTTATGACAGTATAATACATGGCTTTATTTTAATATTCTATATATAATTACTGCAGCAAACGTGACGAAAAGGAGGACGGGTGCAGAGTATTGTTTCACACAACTCACACAAATTCATTGCTACAAGTTAAAAAAAAAGTACTCGAGATACGACATTAACAACAACGTTTATTCCTTAGTTGTAAATTTGCAATAATTGCTAAATCCCGACAATTAATACAGGGAGACAAAGCAAATGTTCAGATTTAATACCATGTTTTACTAGTACATCTATAATTTGTAAACGTTTTCAACTGCTTTCGTATTTTAAGACGTACGCTTGTTTTCTCTTTCAGTGCATTTAATGCTTGTTGAATGATGTGAATCGCAATCCAGGAGAGAGAGAAGACAAGGCGGACAGCGTACAAGACAAGATAGTCAGAGATTAATTCTAGAGGTATAAATATTTGTAATTTAGTCGCGGAAAAATGTTTTCTGCGTATGCATTAGCATTTGCTACTCGTCGACAAGAATAAGCCATTATTCTGGAGTGATTTTACCAAATCCGTTACCAAAACTGAGAAAGCATTAAGGAAATTTAGAAACTTTTTTCGCTGGAAATTGATTCACAGAATTCATGCACTTAGGAAAGTTTTCAACGTTATTAGAAAGCGAATTACTGCCGCCACAAAATAGCGTAATAGATTATGCAGTCATAACATGCAAGCACATGTTTTGATTGCATGATCTATTGCGCTATTCTGTGACGGCAGTTATTTGCTTTATGATTATTTGATTTTGTTTTCATGACAATCATTGAAAAATTGCTCTTACAATTTGACGAATACAACTTCAAGCTTAGAATTTTCCTGTTCCAAGTTTTATTGCGGTCATTTGACTTAGTTTTCTTCTAATGATACCGTTGTAATTCAGTAGTATTGTATAATAATCACTAGTTTTACTTGTACTCGAGTGTTGTTAACAACTTTGCTTGTTATTACAAATATTGTAATTACTAGTCTTGCAAACAACTTTGCTTGTTATTAAAAATATTGTAATTAGTTAATGGTAATTGAATAAAAACACTATTAAAACTACTATTGTTTCTTTTAATTATTGTCTTTTATTGAGCATATAATTGCGCTTGCGCTTTAAAGCTTGCTTAGTGACCACCCCTGGAAGAAATGTAGGCTATCTCTTTTACTATATTTTAACTATGTAGGGTTGCCAAAAAGAAAAAAAATTCCGCGATTTTGAACAGAGTCTAGCATAAGAAATCAAAGATGTACTGAGACTTTTGATGGGTCAAAACCGTTGGCACTGCACGATTTTTTCCCGCCAAAAGACTTAGTATATTTTTGACTCAAAACCAGACACCATTCAAAAGCGCAGACTTTTTTCTCCAAGGATAATTTTCCCGCCAAAAGACTTAGTTTTTTTTTCGAATTTTTTCTCAACAAGATTTTCCCGCCAAAAGACTTAGTTTTTTTTTCGATTTTTATTTTGTCCATAGAGATTAAATTTCTATCCTGAAAGCAATCACCAGCCAAATACATCGTAGACATTTTATTTCAATCAATGAATTTGTTCATCCTTCTGGCGATATATTTCAACATGAACGAAAAAATATTCGAACTTATTGGTACCTCAGAGTTGGTACCTATACATTTTCTGCTCGAATTATTTACCTGTAGGTATTAAGCTACGCCATGCAATTTTTGATTTGTTACAATGGAACAAGAGAACACCCTCGTAAATCAAAATCCAATGATTGCTCACAATCATGACATGCCATGATTATAAACCCAAAGAGTAAATTTCCAGTTTAGTTTGCCAATTTTACGCGATCTTTTCTCTTGCCCTCTGTAACAACCAAAAATGCAACAAGACAGACTACAAAAATCAATATCTGGTTCCACGGAGATGTTTACCCAAAATAATACAAACTTTGAAAGCTCAAAACAAAAATAAAGCAAAGCAAGCCGAGTATTCACGGACCACAGGTTAAATAATTGGTTTATATCGAATAGGAAAATTACATTTGAAATGAAACGCTAAATGTTCTAAAGTATTTTTTTTCTTCATCATCTCTGACATAAAACTGAATTAATCTCAAAAGAAAGAAAAACGGAAAAATGCCGAATCAGTTTCTTGTTCAGTTATGCAGTTTTTGTATAATTACAAGACAAATGCGTACACGTTTTGCGAGAAAACGAAAGGCCAAAGCCGCCACAGGAACGTACAAAACGCCAAGAAAATTTTCCTCGATACACTAATGTGAATTATCCAAAATATACAATTCGGTTTGGCTACAGCATTTTTACTTTGTAGTCCGTGGTCCATGGTCCATGGTCCGTGATCCGTGATCTTCCAATCCTTTCAAACTCAAGATCGACATATCAATTCTCTATTCACATTGCCGTCGGAGAATTTGGTGGAACATCAAGACAATAGTTTCTCAATTATTGATTTTCTCTTAGTTTTCCGGTTTCAGTTGCAATATGCTAGAGCATTATTATTTTGTGGTCCGTGATCCTCCGATCCTTTCAAACCCAAAGTTAGTTCTGAGAATTTGGTTGTACATCAAGACATTATCTTCCAAATTGTTGATTTTCTATGTTTTCGTTACCTATTGTATCAGAGCTAAAAACGCGCCTTTTTTGAAACATACCGTCGTGAATAAACCAGATATTGATTTTAAATTACTTAATTATCAAGGATATAAATGACAATTTGAAGGGTCCTCCATTCAAGATATATGAAAGCAAATTCGAGTATAATGAACAAAACTCGCCTAAAATATTTTACAGTAAAAAAAAAACAAAGACAATTGCCACACAAATTCCTCCGTCACTGCATTTCAAAAAGTGTTTGTCTAACGCAATTCGTATTTCATGGAGGGACCTTCAAATAGCCATGACTAACAAATAATTTAACTGAAAGTGTTGGTGGTTATAGAAACGTGAAGCTAAGGTTAAGGTGGCGTGTTCATTTCGAATAAATTGTGCATAAAAATAAATCGTGCAAAAAGAGGTCACAGTGTCACCCCTGTTTTCATTGTTCAATGGCTAACCTAAAGTTCATTTCAAATCCACTCGAAAAAACAGATGAACAGTAAAAAAAAATTGTTACACGCTGCCACCTCAAAATCGCTCCACGTCTCTTAAAACCATTCACAAACAGTTCAATGTTTCGTATCAAATAACACTTAAGCAATCATAATGATTATCATAATTATCATTATCAGTATATAAACTGAAAACAATTCAATTGAGCGATTTTCCAACAACTTTTTAAGAGGGATTTCCCTCTACGTTGGCTTCTGAAAAACGTATTCAACTGTTAACCAATCAGAGAAAAGATAATATTTTCAATTGTGGGCCAATCAGAGGGGAGTAAAGAACAAGTGTATGTGTTCACTCGGCTTTTTGAAGGAGTTACTACTAGTTGCGAAAGCTATAAGAAAACCGCTCTATAAAATTACTTTCGTCAGCAATTATTTCAAAATAATAGGTGGCAAGTATATTTCAAGAACTCGCATCAAGACTCGTTTAATTTACTGAAGGTTGGTGATCTAGTGAAAACACTTGACGTTTCGTTCAAAACCAAAGAATACGACGAATTAAAAAAGCAACAAAAAAATATCTCGAAATAATTTAAAGCTTGCGCTTCAAATATATTGCCACCGTGGGAAATTAATTTCAAAATCAAATTCTTATCGTTTTGTCGTCTTCTCCAATACTTGGATCTCCTCAGATTCCACAAGCTCTTCGTGGTTTCCATTCTCCTTGCCTTCTTTCGGTCAGTATTCTCCCTGAAAGTTAATGAAACAAATAAAATCGTTATGTCATGATAGCCAGCAAACTTTTTATATAATTAAAAGTTGAACTTGCCCCCGCTAAAATTTCTAATAAATTTAGAACAAGCGTTGTAAACTGAATATTTCAGAATACATTACGAGGGCATTGCTATGCATGTTGAAGGTGTCAAAGATTGTAAAGCTTTGTTCAGCGAAATTACTCCAAGTTTTACTCAATATTTGCTTAGCTTCCTATGCTAGGAAATTTCTAGAGTAATCTACCAAGAATATTTCTTGAACTGACATTTACTGACATGATTAATATCAATTTGCTACACTATACATTGGCTGAGAGACACAACTCACGTATTGTCACTAGCGCGGTCGACTAAACCTCGAAACCTATCTTCGCTATCGCGAAGTTTTCGTTGTGGCGAAGGAACAAGAAAAACGTTTAAAGTCACTTGAAACTTATTATAACACTTACCATTGATTTTTAAGGTTAATATTCCTGTTTCATCTTCCTCGAGGACAGAACTTGTTCTTCATCGGCGAAAGATCAATCCGCGTCTTCACACGTGTCTGAAATGTTTGATGCAAATTTTACTGACAAGTTTCATGAATATGGATTAGAAAATGGAACCAATCTGGGCCGTAAATCGTATTTTATATTGGCAGGAATATTTATTGATTTCTCTGTACGCTTTCATCGAAATGCATCGCCGGTAAAAAGGGGGCTAACAACGACTGCGGACTATCTAAATAGCTTGTTGAACGATAAAGCGTATATCATTTTGCAAGGTTTTTAAAGGAAGAAAATGCTATAACATTTTTGTGCCACATACACTATATTAAGATAAAACGAAGGCGCACCTTGAAGAGTGCTTGACTGACAAATTATGGCGCACTATATAACGGGAGTTTGTAAAAGGGGGCATCAATTCAAAACGAAGTCGCACTATATAGGCGCATTGCAAAGAGAAGCAGCACACTATAAAGGAGGCTTGAAAAACGAAGGTGCACTATAAAGGAGGCTTAAACACAAAGACGCACTATAAAGGAGGCTTGAAAAACGAAGGTGCACTATAAAGGGGGCATGAAAAACGAAAGTGCACTATAAAGGGGCATGAAAAACGAAGGTGCACTATAAAGGGGGCTTGAAACACGAAGGTGCACTATAAAGGGGGCATGAAAAACGAAGGTGCACTATAAAGGAGGCTTGAAAAACGAAGGTGCACTATAAAGGCGGCTTGAAAAACGAAGGTGCACTATAAAGGGGGCTTGAAAAACGAAGACGCAATATAAAGGGAGGCTTTAAAATTAATACGCACTATAAACGGCGGCTTAAACACAAACACGCACTATAAAGGAAGGCTTGAAAAGAAAAGGCGGATTATAAACGAGGCTTGAAAACAAACGCGCACTATAAATGGAGGCTTAAAAACAAAGGCACACTATAAAAAAGGCGAGAAAACGAAGGCACACTATTAAGCCTGTTAAGGGAGGTTTGAAAACAAAGGAACACGAAGGCGGACAGTAAAGCAATATAAAGAGGGGGGAGGGGACTTGAAAGTGAACGCGCACCAGAAAGGGAGGCTTGAAAAATGAAGGAGCGATTTATGGGGCTACGGTCTGTACGTATGTAACCAACGTATCAAATAAATAAGCTACACTAATAAATTGAAGAAAATAAGAGAAACACGTGAAAGGAATGTCTCACATCACTGAAGTAAAGGAACGATAATTTTGTTTTCTACAAACATTAAATCAGTTTATTTTGTTTCTTCAATTAGTATCAAATAATCTCTCGAAATTTAGTGAAATTTTTCATGACCACGGACCTGTCGATATTTTTGGATAATTTTCATGACCCCGGACCTGTCGATATTTTTGGATAATTTTCATGACCCCGGACATGTCGATATTTTTGGAAAATTTTCATCACCCCAGACCTGTTGATATTTTTGGATAATTTTCATGACCTCAGATCTGTCGATATTTTTGGAAAATTTTCATGACCCCAGCCGGACCTGTCAATATTTTTGGAAAATTCTTATCACCCCGGACCTGTCGATATTTTTGGATAATTTTCATGACCCCGGACCTGTGGATATTTTTGGATAATTTTCATGACCCCGGACCTGTCGATATTTTCGGATAATTTTCATGACCCCAGACCTGTCGATATTTTTTGAAATTTTCATCACCCAGGACCTGTTGATATTTTTGGAAAATTTTCATCACCCCGGACCTGTCGATATTTTTGGAAAATTTTCATGAAACCGGACCTGTCGATATTTTTGGATAATTTTCATGACCACGGACCTGTCGATATTTTTGGAAAATTCTCATGACCCCGGACCTGTCTATTTTTGGATAATTTTCATGACCACGGACCTGTCGATATTTTTGGAAAATTCTCATGACCTCGGATCTGTCGATATTTTTGGAAAATTTTCATCACCCCAGACCTGTCGATATTTTTGGTAAATTTTCATGACCCCGGACCTGTCGATATTTTTGGATAATTTTCATGACCCCGGACCTGTGGATATTTTTGGATAATTTTCATGACCCCGGACCTGTGGATATTTTTGGATAATTTTCATGACCCCGGACCTGTCGATATTTTTGGATAATTTTCATGACCCCGGACCTGTCGATATTTTTGGAAAATTCTCATCACCCCGGACCTGTCGATATTTTTGGATAATTTTCATGACCCCGGACCTGTCGATATTTTTGGAAAATTTTCATGACCCCGGACCTGTCGATATTTTTGGATAATTTTCATCACCCCGGACCTGTCGATATTTTTGGAAAATTTTCATGACCCCGGACCTGTCGATATTTTTGGATAATTTTCATCACCCCGGACCTGTCGATATTTTTGGAAAATTTTCATCACCCCGGACCTGTTGATATTTTTGGATAATTTTCATGACCCCGGACCTGTCGATATTTTTGGAAAATTCTCATCACCCCGGACCTGTCGATATTTTTGGATAATTTTCATGACCGCGGGACTGTCGATATTTTTGGATAATTTTCATCACCCCGGACCTGTCGATATTTTTGGATAATTTTCATCACCCCGGACCTGTCGATATTTTTGGAAAATTTTCATGACCCCGGACCTGTCGATATTTTTGGAAAATTTTCATGACCCCGGACCTGTCGATATTTTTGGAAAATTTTCATCACCCCGGACCTGTCGATATTTTTGGATAATTTTCATGACCACGGAACTGTCGATATTTTTGGAAAATTTTCATCACCTCGGACCTGTCGATATTTTTGGAAAATTTTCATGACCCCGGACCTGTCAATATTTTTGGAAAATTTTCATGACCCCGGACCTGTCGATATTTTTGGATAATTTTCATGACCCCGGACCTGTCGATATTTTTGGAAAATTCTCATGACCCCGGACCTGTCGATATTTTTGGATAATTTTCATGACCCCGGACCTGTCGATATTTTTGGAAAATTTTCATCACCCCGGACCTGTCGATATTTTTGGAAAATTTTCATGACCCCGGACCTGTCGATATTTTTGGATAATTTTCAAGACCTGTCGATATTTTTGGAAAATTTTCATCACCCCGGACCTGTCGATATTTTTGGATAATTTTCATGACCCCGGACCTGTCGATATTTTTGGATAATTTTCATGACCTGTCGATATTTTTGGAAAATTTTCATGACCCCGGACCTGTCGATATTTTTGGAAAATTTTCATGAACCCGGACCTGTCGATATTTTTGGAAAATTTTCATCACCCCGGACCTGTCGATATTTTTGGATAATTTTCATGACCCGGACCTGTCGATATTTTTGGAAAATTTTCATGACCCCGGACCTGTCGATATTTTTGGATAATTTTCATGACCCCGGACCTGTCGATATTTTTGGATAATTTTCATGACCCCGGAACTGTCGATATTTTTGGATAATTTTCAAGACCTGTCGATATTTTTGGAAAATTCTCATCACCCCGGACCTGTCGATATTTTTGGAAAATTTTCATGACCCCGGACCTGTCGATATTTTTGGATAATTTTCATGACCCCGGGACTGTGGATATTTTTGGATAATTTTCATGACCCAGACCTGTCGATATTTTTGGAAAATTTTCATGACCCCGGACCTGTCGATATTTTTGGAAAATTTTCATGACCCCAGATCTGTCGATATTTTTGGAAAATTTTCATCACCCCGGACCTGTCGATATTTTTGGATAATTTTCATGACCCCGGACCTGTCGATATTTTTGGATAATTTTCATGACCACAGACCTGTCGATATTTTTTGAAAATTTTCATGACCCCGGACCTGTCGATATTTTTGGATAATTTTCATGACCCCGGACCTGTCGATATTTTTGGATAATTTTCATGACCCCGGACCTGTCGATATTTTTGGAAAATTTTCATGACCCCGGACCTGTCGATATTTTTGAAAATTTTCATGACCCCGGACCTGTCGATATTTTTGGAAAATTTTCATGACCCCGGACCTGTCGATATTTTTGGAAAATTTTCATGACCCCGGACCTGTCGATATTTTTGGATAATTTTCATGACCCCGGACCTGTCGATATTTTTGGATAATTTTCATGACCCCGGACCTGTCGATATTTTTGGAAAATTTTCATGACCCCGGACCTGTCGATATTTTTGGATAATTTTCATGACCACGGACCTGTCGATATTTTTGGAAAATTTTCATGACCCCGGACCTGTCGATATTTTTGGAAAATTTTCATGACCCCGGACCTGTCGATATTTTTGGATAATTTTCATGACCCCGGACTGTCGATATTTTTGGAAAATTTTCATGACCCCGGACCTGTCGATATTTTTGGATAATTTTCATGACCCCGGACCTGTCGATATTTTTGGAAAATTTTCATGACCCCGGACCTGTCGATATTTTTGGAAAATTTTCATGACCCCGGACCTGTCGATATTTTTGGATAATTTTCATGACCCCGGAACAGTCGATATTTTTGGAAAATTTTCATGACCCCGGATATGTCGATATTTTTGGATAATTTTCATGACCCCGGACCTGTCGATATTTTTGGAAAATTTTCATGACCCCGGACCTGTCGATATTTTTGGATAATTTTCATGACCCCGGACCTGTCGATATTTTTGGATAATTTTCATGACCCCGGACCTGTGGATATTTTTGGATAATTTTCATGACCCCGGACCTGTCGATATTTTTGGATAATTTTCATGACCCCGGACCTGTCGATATTTTTGGATAATTTTCATGACCCCGGACCTGTCGATATTTTTGGAAAATTTTCATGACCCCGGACCTGTCGATATTTTTGGATAATTTTCATGACCACGGACCTGTCGATATTTTTGGAAAATTTTCATGACCCCGGACCTGTCGATATTTTTGGATAATTTTCATGACCCCGGACCTGTCGATATTTTTGGAAAATTTTCATGACCCCGGATATGTCGATATTTTTGGATAATTTTCATGACCCCGGACCTGTCGATATTTTTGGAAAATTTTCATGACCCCGGACCTGTCGATATTTTTGGAAAATTTTCATGACCCCGGACCTGTCGATATTTTTGGATAATTTTCATGACCCCGGACCTGTCGATATTTTTGGAAAATTTTCATGACCCCGGACCTGTTTTTTTTGGAAAATTTTCATGACCCCGGATCTGTCGATATTTTTGGAAAATTTTCATGACCCCGGACCTGTCGATATTTTTGGATAATTTTCATGACCCCGACCTGTCGATATTTTTGGATAATTTTCATGACCCCAGATCAGTCGATATTTTTGGATAATTTTCATGACCACGGACCTGTCGATATTTTTGGAAAATTTTGATCACCCCGGACTGTCGATATTTTTGGAAAATTTTCATGACCCCGGACCTGTCGATATTTTTGGAAAATTCTCATGACCCCGGACCTGTCGATATTTTTGGATAATTTTCATGACCACGGAAATGTTGATATTTTTGGATAATTTTCATGACCCCGGACCTGTCGATATTTTTGGAAAATTTTCATGACCCCGGACCTGTCGATATTTTTGGATAATTTTCATGACCCCGGAACAGTCGATATTTTTGGAAAATTTTCATGACCCCGGATATGTCGATATTTTTGGATAATTTTCATGACCCCGGACCTGTGGATATTTTTGGATAATTTTCATGACCCCGGATATGTCGATATTTTTGGATAATTTTCATGACCCCGGACATGTCGATATTTTTGGAAAATTCTCATGACCCCGGACCTGTCAATATTTTTGGATAATTTTCATGACCACGGAAATGTCGATATTTTTGGAAAATTTTCATGACCCCGGACCTGTCGATATTTTTGGAAAATTCTCACGACCCCGGACCTGTCAATATTTTTGGATAATTTTCATGACCCCGGAAATGTTGATATTTTTGGATAATTTTCATGACCCCGGACCTGTCGATATTTTTGGAAAATTTTCATGACCCCGGACCTGTTTTTTTTTTGGAAAATTTTCATGACCCCGGACCTGTCGATATTTTTGGAAAATTTTCATGACCCCGGACCTGTCGATATTTTTGGATAATTTTCATGACCCCGGAACTGTCGATATTTTTGGAAAATTTTCATGACCCCGGATATGTCGATATTTTTGGATAATTTTCATGACCCCGGACCTGTCGATATTTTTGGAAAATTTTCATGACCCGGACCTGTCGATATTTTTGGATAATTTTCATGACCCCGGAACTGTCGATATTTTTGGATAATTTTCATGACCCCGGACCTGTGGATATTTTTGGATAATTTTCATGACCCCGGACCTGTCGATATTTTTGGATAATTTTCATGACACCAGGCCTGTCGATATTTTTGGAAAATTTTCATGACCCCGGACCTGTCGATATTTTTGGAAAATTTTCATGACCCCGGACCTGTCGATATTTTTGGATAATTTTCATGACCCCGGAACAGTCGATATTTTTGGAAAATTTTCATGACCCCGGATATGTCGATATTTTTGGATAATTTTCATCACCCCGGACCTGTCGATATTTTTGGAAAATTTTCATGACCACGGACCTGTCGATATTTTTGGAAAATTTTCATGACCCCGGAACTGTCGATATTTTTGGATAATTTTCATGACCCCGGACCTGTGGATATTTTTGGATAATTTTCATGACCCCGGACCTGTCGATATTTTTGGATAATTTTCATGACCCCAGGCCTGTCGATATTTTTGGATAATTTTCATGACCCCGGACCTGTCGATATTTTTGGAAAATTTTCATGACCCCGGACCTGTCGATATTTTTGGATAATTTTCATGACCCCGGACCTGTCGATATTTTTGGATAATTTTCATGACCCCGGACCTGTCGATATTTTTGGAAAATTTTCATGACCCCGGACATGTTGATATTTTTGGAAAATTTTCATCACCCCGGACCTGTCGATATTTTTGGATAATTTTCATGACCCCGGACATGTCAATATTTTTTGAAAATTTTCATGACCCCGGACCTGTCGATATTTTTGGATAATTTTCATGACCCCAGAACAGTCGATATTTTTGGAAAATTTTCATGACCCCGGACCTGTCGATAATTTTGGATAATTTTCATGACCCCGGACCTGTCGATATTTTTGGAAAATTTTCATGACCCCGGATATGTCGATATTTTGGGATAATTTTCATGACCCCGGACATGTCGATATTTTTGGAAAATTTTCATGACCCCGGACCTGTCGATATTTTTGGAAAATTTTCATGACCCCGGACCTGTCGATATTTTTGGATAATTTTCATGACCCCGGACCTGTCGATATTTTTGGAAAATTTTCATGACCCCGGACCTGTTTTTTTTTTTTTGGAAAATTTTCATGAGCCCGGACCTGTCGATATTTTTGGAAAATTTTCATGACCCCGGACCTGTCGATATTTTTGGAAAATTTTCATCACCCCGGACCTGTCGATATTTTTGGATAATTTTCATGACCCCGGAACAGTCGATATTTTTGGAAAATTTTCATGACCCCGGATATGTCGATATTTTTGGATAATTTTCATGACCCCGGACCTGTCGATATTTTTGGATAATTTTCATGACCCCGGAAATGTCGATATTTTTGGATAATTTTCATGACCCCGGACCTGTCGATATTTTTGGATAATTTTCATGACACCAGGCCTGTTGATATTTTTGGATAATTTTCATGACCCCGGATCAGTCGATATTTTTGGAAAATTTTCATGACCCCGGACCTGTCGATATTTTTGGAAAATTTTCATGACCCGGACCTGTCGATATTTTTGGAAAATTTCATGACTCCGGATTGTCGATATTTTTGGAAAATTTTCATGACCCCGGACCTGTCGATATTTTTGGAAAATTCTCATGACCCCGGATCTGTCAATATTTTTGGATAATTTTCATGACCACGGAAATGTCGATATTTTTGGATAATTTTCATGACCCCAGATCAGTCGATATTTTTGGAAAATTTTCATGACCCCGGACCTGTCGATATTTTTGGAAAATTTTCATGACCCGGACCTGTCGATATTTTTGGAAAATTTCATGACCCCGGACTGTCGATATTTTTGGAAAATTTTCATGACCCCGGACCTGTCGATATTTTTGGAAAATTTTCATGACCCCGGACCTGTCGATATTTTTGGATAATTTTCATGACCCCGGACCTGTTGATATTTTTGGATAATTTTCATGACCCGGACCTGTCGATATTTTTGGAAAATTTTCATGACCCCGGACCTGTTTTTTTTTTTGGAAAATTTTCATGACCCCGGACCTGTCGATATTTTTGGAAAATTTTCATGACCCCGGACCTGTCGATATTTTTGGATAATTTTCATGACCCCGGAACAGTCGATATTTTTGGAAAATTTTCATGACCCCGGATATGTCGATATTTTTGGATAATTTTCATGACCCCGGACCTGTCGATATTTTTGGAAAATTTTCATGACCACGGACCTGTCGATATTTTTGGAAAATTTTCATGACCCCGGACCTGTCGATATTTTTGGATAATTTTCATGACCCCGGA
Organism: Desmophyllum pertusum; assembly: GCA_029204205.1. NCBI lineage: Eukaryota > Metazoa > Cnidaria > Anthozoa > Scleractinia > Caryophylliidae > Desmophyllum > Desmophyllum pertusum. The sequence continues at coordinate 1,024,293 of MU826849.1, forward strand.
CCTGTGGATATTTTTGGATAATTTTCATGACCCCGGACCTGTCGATATTTTTGGATAATTTTCATGACACCAGGCCTGTCGATATTTTTGGATAATTTTCATGACCCCGGACCTGTCGATATTTTTGGAAAATTCTCATGACCCCGGACCTGTCGATATTTTTGGATAATTTTCATGACCACGGACCTGTCGATATTTTTGGAAAATTTTCATGACCCCGGACTGTCGATATTTTTGGAAAATTTTCATGACCCCGGACCTGTCGATATTTTTGGATAATTTTCATGACCCCGGACCTGTTGATATTTTTGGATAATTTTCATGACACCAGGCCTGTTGATATTTTTGGATAATTTTCATGACCCCGGACCTGTCGATATTTTTGGAAAATTTTCATGACCCCGGACCTGTCGATATTTTTGGAAAATTTTCATCACCCGGACCTGTCGATATTTTTGGAAAATTTCATGACTCCGGACTGTCGATATTTTTGGAAAATTTTCATGACCCCGGACCTGTCGATATTTTTGGAAAATTCTCATGACCCCGGACCTGTCAATATTTTTGGATAATTTTCATGACCACGGACCTGTTGATATTTTTGGATAATTTTCATGACCCCGGACCTGTCGATATTTTTGGATAATTTTCATGACACCGGACCTGTTGATATTTTTGGATAATTTTCATGACCCCGGACCTGTCGATATTTTTGGATAATTTTCATGACCCCGGACCTGTCGATATTTTTGGAAAATTTTCATGACCCGGACCTGTCGATATTTTTGGAAAATTTCATGACCCCGGATTGTCGATATTTTTGGAAAATTTTCATGACCCCGGACCTGTCGATATTTTTGGAAAATTCTCACGACCCCGGACCTGTCAATATTTTTGGATAATTTTCATGACCACGGAAATGTTGATATTTTTGGATAATTTTCATGACCCCAGATCAGTCGATATTTTTGGAAAATTTTCATGACCCCGGACCTGTCGATATTTTTGGAAAATTTTCATCACCCGGACCTGTCGATATTTTTGGAAAATTTCATCACTCCGGACTGTCGATATTTTTGGAAAATTTTCATGACCCCGGACCTGTCGATATTTTTGGAAAATTCTCATGACCCCGTATCTGTCAATATTTTTGGATAATTTTCATGACCACGGAAATGTTGATATTTTTGGATAATTTTCATGACCCCGGACCTGTCGATATTTTTGGAAAATTTTCATGACCCCGGACCTGTTTTTTTTTTTTTGGAAAATTTTCATGACCCCGGACCTGTCGATATTTTTGGAAAATTTTCATGACCCCGGACCTGTCGATATTTTTGGATAATTTTCATGACCCCGGAACAGTCGATATTTTTGGAAAATTTTCATGACCCCGGATATGTCGATATTTTTGGATAATTTTCATGACCCCGGACCTGTCGATGTTTTTGGAAAATTTTCATGACCACGGACCTGTAGATATTTTTGGATAATTTTCATGACCCCGGAACTGTCGATATTTTTGGATAATTTTCATGACCCCGGACCTGTGGATATTTTTGGATAATTTTC